>RDEW01000002.1:797590-1370222 GCA_011109175.1 Dicyema japonicum
GTAGAATGAATAAGTGAATCCTTATGAATGCCGCCCATGCATCGGACGTCTCTTGAGTAAGAAAGATTCAGTGACCCCGCCAGCGGGAAGGAAGAGAAATAAATAATCAAGTATCCACATGGAACCACGTGACCATTGGCATTATTAAATGAAAAAAAAGAAAAATAGACTTACACATTGAAAATTATGCAAACTATTACTCCATATAATAATGAAATAATTATTAATATATAAACAAATATTAAATAAATGCTAAATTTTGACAAAAAAATTTCTCGCGTTAAATATTATAAGAATTTATTCTCATTTCTAAAAACCATTTCAATCTGCTACAACATATGTACTATCACGTATCAATTAATTGAAATATCCTGATTCATCAAATACATTACTGAATACATATTTTTTTCTTAACTTATCAAAAATATGAAGGACTATAAGTATTTGTTAAATTATTGCATTGTCTATATAAAACTTAATGTTCAATTCTGATATGATTATTATACATTTCGGCAGTCACAATCTTTCTTAACAAATTTAAAACATAATAAAACTGAAAGCCATAATATTTTATTTTCTGAATTACATATATTTTAAACACAGAATTTCATAGAATTCTTTTGATGGCAATTATAATTATGTCGGCTATTGGAAGTCGTGTTTATTTGTAAATAATAAGCTGCACACATTTCGGTAATTAATAAACTCTAATATATAATCGGACGCTAAAATTATGCTTTTTTTCTATAAATAAGTTCAATTAACAATCGAACACTGCTACTGAATTTTGTCTTATGATATCGTTCTCAAAAATTGTTTATTCACATTTTACGAGTAATTTCAATTCCTTCATACGATTTTCAAAAAACGGAATCATTTTTTATGAGTTATTTGTTTATTCCATATTTCTAAAATTTATTGAACTGCCTGATTTAACAATATCTTTTTAAACTTGAAATAGACTTTTCAGAATATTTCGAATTACAAGAAAGTCGTATCCAATTTGAATATTTATTAACGAATATTCGTAATATTTTCTATTTATAAATTTATCAACCGTTCAACTATCGATCGACTTTCAAAATATTTTTATTTGCTGATTTTTGTGATTAATGAATTGAACAGTTAAGAGATGTTTTCTGAATAACTACATCTTCAGAAAAACTAACTTAATCTCAAAAATTTCAAAATTAATTTAGTGATTGAACAGCCACTAAAGGAAAACTTAAAAATCATTGGATTAAAATAAGAATCAATCAGAAATCAGAGACAAGTCGTAAATAAGAGAGTTAAGACCAGTATCCCATTGAACAGTCTCATTTGGAGAAAGCAAATATCATTTAACTATAACAGCTCTTCACTAAGTCATTTCTGTAGATTGTGTTCCCATTCTTATCGACTCCGTAGCCTCCACTAATAGGACGTGGTTATATATTAGCCTACATTGGAACAGCAGTGCATAAGAGACGTATTTCATCATACCTGGATAAAATCGAAATTTATTAAGTATTTGTAATGTTCGGTAAAAAATATGCCACTCGTTTGTATCTCATTTCCTCGAACCGGTAAATAACTTTCCCAAACAATCCTCTCTGAGCATAATCAGGTTCATACATTAAGGAAATCACCTATATTTTTAATATTTCAATAAACGTGATAATTTTATTAAAATAAAAAAATATTAAATTAATTTTTTTTGTATTCGATGTACTTCATTTTACACTATCTCGTGTTTTTGATCGCAAAGCGTATTAACTTTACTTATTTCTCAAATAAGGTCGCAAAACAGAGGGCGATGGAGACGCCTAGTGAAGCAGATTTTGAAACGTGTGGCACAAACGGGACCTTAGTTAAAAAAATGTTTTTTAATTCTGTGAACCATGGTAGTTCTAATAGTCAAGTTGAGTATGAGACAATCATTTTTTTTATTTTATGTTTCATTCGTATATTTAGATGTTTTTAAAGCAGGAAATAATGCGGATTTTTGTGACAATTAGTCCCAATATTTTGACCTATTAAAGTTTAAATTTAGGAAACTAATGAGTTCAGCCTACAGTGGTTTCCGTCTCGGAAAATCATTGAAATACTCATTTTAGTTAATCTCTTGAGTTAGTGTAGTGATTATATGTCATAGTGCACAAGAAATACTGAACAGTTCAACTTTCCTGTCCTACCTTTTGGCAAAAACCTGGAAAATTCGTGAGATCGTTTGTCTTTAACTACTGGGGGAAGAAATACCGACATAATTAATTGTACTACTATGCATTTGAAAAGAAATAATTTATTAATTTAAATAAAATCTCTTTAATATTAAATTGCGTCGTACTTCTTTACCAATTCGCTTTTTCATCGAGCTCAACAATTTTGTCGCTGTCGCCAATGAAATTTCCTTTGAAGAAAATCCACGGAACCTAAAATCTTAAAATCAGGCAAACAGTGCGCTTCTTTGTGATTTTTTCCAGAACATTCATAATTTCCTGGAATTTTGGTTCTGTGTCAATTACCCACTCAGTGTATTGAGGAATAGAGAACATGTGATTCCTCAGTATTACTACTGCTTTCGTTGAATGCGTGCAATATGATTTCGTCACAATAAAGACTTTATTTGTCATTATTTTGCAGCCGACGACTTTGGTAACATCGTTGTAGTCTATAATTATTTAGAACTTATACTGTCACAGTTGTTACCTATATTATAGAATGGGAGATACTTTGCGAGGAAAAATAAAAGATCACAAGAATGGCAGCAATTGAACCGACCAACACTGCTATACGCTTTATTCCAAAAAAATATGATATCATGTAAAAATTATGCTAATAAGAATTATAGTAATTTATATTTGAAATTAATGTTTATATTAAAATTAATTGTAATTTTAAAAATCCAAAAGAAAAATCGACTTTCCACTGATATATTCAAATATAGGACAAATGTGGTGCTATGTGGCTAGTTGGTTAAATATTTATTTTCCTTCCCTCCGATGGCGTCTTTGGATCCACCTTACTGAGGAGACGTCCAATGCCTGGCCGGCATCGAAAAGATCCGACTACTTTTTACAATTTCTACTTTTTACAATTACAATTTCGTTACCTGGAGACAAGTTCTGGAACACTGGTACAAGTAAGGATTAGGTAGTTTGTTAGTTTGGTTATTTTGGTCTTTGGAATAATTTAATTTAATCGTTAAAAAAGACAATGAGTCTGTAGAACCCTTATTTTATTGTAATTTTTGTTGACTTTCTTTGATTTTAATAAAGTTATTGTTTTGGTGGTTAATTTCATTATTGATTGAATAAATTTGATGATTGTCGTGTTTTTTATTAGCGAGGGATAGCACATTTAATATGAGGCCATTTCTGCTCTGAAACTGGACGATTTATTGTCATGTGATATTTCATTTAAATCCAAATATATTAGATTTAAACTGGTATTTATTGAATGATGCCTGTGGGCTTTAAAGTCAAGAAGAAATTCAAAAATAAGAATCCTTAGTTGAAAATGAAGTAATTCACATAACATATTGAAGAAATCATTAGAATAATATTTTCTAAGGTTCCGACGATTCGTCAAATAAAGAATGCTTGTTGAAACTTTCTCAGGTTTACTATTTTTCTAATAATACTTTATGCCTTAGCTGACATATTCATATTAAGGGATAATGCTGATTTATCGTAGAAATAGGAAAAATGAATTAATTTTACACTTTTAAAATAATGTTCAAATGCAGACAGATTATTTTGAACCACGGAAATCAGGTTTTTTGTGTTTATTATGTCGTAAGCCTCAAGAAGTTTAAATGGAGTTTTGCTTCGAAAATAATCCATTTTAGCAATTTTAATAAAATTATCTTTAAATTCAAAGAACTTTTATGTTTCTACAAGAATTTATAAGTTGAAAACGTTGATTTCTAATTCTATATGACTTTTTGATATTACAATAGAATTAGTTGTCCAATGTTTATTTCTAATAAAACTGTACTTTTGTTTTTATGTATTGAATCCAAATATTAATGATATATTGTGAATGTGCTCCATTCATATATACAATTTTCGATGTTTTCATTCACAATTTAAATTCTAATTCAGACAAGTAATATGTGAAGATGTGTACCTTCTATGAATGATTACTATCACGGCGTGTATAAGGATGACATGGAAAGCTGTATTATAGAAATTCTAGTTTTGAATTTAGGGATAGTTTGTCATGTTCAAAATTATTAATGTAATATTATATATTGTTTTACATTTTTGGGGATTTATGATAATTATTTACTTTTATAAAACAGGAATATAGTCAAAGATGTGAGATTTTATAGTGATTGCTTTTTAAAAGTTCATAAATTATTTTTGACGATATGACGATATATTTATATTTCAATATAATTTTGGACATTGCTGCACAAAACTGGAAATTGTATTGCAACTATATCAGAGTTTATAGATGATACCTGGGAGATTGAAGTCAAAGCTAAACAAGTAAATTTTATGATTTGGAGACTTTCTTCACTTACCAATATATTATCGAAGCATTTGAAAATCTATTTTAGATTTTTATAATCATTAGTTCTATAAAGATATGGTATTTTGTCAGGTTTACTATTTTCAAAAAAAGGTAGGTATGCCTTTAATGAATTAGCGACAGATTGATATGCGCTTGATTTGCTGGAAAAACACGAGGTTTGTAAAAATTTATTAATTTTAGACTTTTCAAACTATGTTCGATAATAAACAAATTATCTTAAACCACCATAAAATATCACGTTTTCGCTTTGAAGATTTATTATTAGATTCAAGAAGAGCTGTCTTGAAAATTTACTGATACAAAAATCGCCTTTGACATTTTCGTTTTGTTGAATAAATTTCTATGAACCGTTTATTAAATTCGTTAAATTAAAGAACAAGAATATCCAAAATAAAGATTTATATAAATTCTTCAAACCTAAATTCATATTTCTTAATTGTAAGAAAAATGCATATCCTGATATTTATCGAAGCGTGATTAAACAGATGCTGATGTTACTGAAAATTATTTTTGATAATGTTCTAACGTTTTGGATTTATATATAAAATGTAAAATTGTGAGGATGAATGTTTTTTAGTGAAAACGTAAAATATGAGTTTGAATATTCTTTTTAATACATTGGATCTAATAAATTGTTAGTATTACTGTCATTAAGCAAAAGTGAAGGATAATTTGACTTAACCTTGTGTGCAATTGATGATTTCAAATTTAAACAAATTTAGTAAAATTGTTTTGAAATGTAAAGTATTTTATAACCTGTTTTTTGTCTTGTTGTTATCAGATGAAGCCAAGTTGTTAGAGGGAATGGATAGATATAAATACCTTGGTGTATTGGAAAGTCCTTTCGGACAAATTCAAAAGCCAGAAATGTTAAAAATAATTTCTTCGCAAGTAAAACAGAGAATAGAAACTGGTGAATACCAAACTAAATGCAGTGAATTTGTTTAAGGTTATTAACGAGCATGCTCTGTCTTTATATAACTATTGGACTCATTAATGTGGAACCCTGTGAATAAGATTTGATTGACTCAGCTATCCGCACCATATTGATTAAACATCGAGTCCATCTAGAACCTGCATGCAAGCAGAAGCTTTATTTAACGAAAAATTATTTTGGGAGAAGGCTAAGCTCAATCTCTCTTCTAAGTGAGATGTTATATGGATTTTTTCATGATTTGAAACTCATAAGTACTGTTTGCAGTAGAAGTGCCGCAATTCTTCAAGCCGAAATTTCAGAGAAAACACATTTGGCATTAATTGAAGAATTTCTAAGGCACAAGTATTCTGTTTGCGACACTTCTGAGTTGGATACAAAATTGATATCGAACATGCAAAAAGAAGGTTTAATGAATCAAATAAGATTGAAAAGTCTTCATTCCGTTATTTATAAGAATTTGTTGGAGGATTATGTGAACATAGAGCATTCCTCTTATCGACTTTTAAAAGGGACTAACTGCCTAAGGTCGGAAGTCTTATTCTGCTTTATCCGTGGATCATTGTGCCACTAGGTGTAAAAGGATGTTGCATGGGGATTATGTAAGAAGACATAAAGAAGTCGTAAGGTGTCTACATTTCCACTTTTGCAGAGAGTTTGGTCTCAAAAACGAGAAGAAACTGAAAACTCATTCAGTGCAATCCATTGTAATGAATGACTCAGTTGAAATCAGAGTTGACACTTTTATTAAAACGGACATAATTATTGAGCATAACAAGCCAGACTTGTTTGTTTTTGATAAAAAAACAAAATTATCTTGGTCGAAATGGAAATAATATTTTCCCAAAATCTACAGCAGGTGGAATGCGAAAGCTGAGGAAGTATGACCTTCTTTCCAAAGAGCTGGAGTTGATACACCACGCAGAGGTCAAGATTGTCGAATGTACTCACTTGGGATGGCCTAGTGACTTCACATTCGTGAAGTATGCCAGATCTTTGAATATAAGTGAAAGAACGTATGCGTGTGTTCAATCGCTGGTAATCAAGAAGATTTTGGAGAGTATGATTGTATCATATAGGAACGAAGTCGACGTTTCGCGGCGTTATGATAAACTTAGTGAAGGGATAAAGGATATCTACTCTCGGTCTGATTATGAAGAAATTTAAGAGAAGAGTGTGAGCGAAGTGATGTCAATATATATTGAGGAAAAGGAAAGAACTGTGACAATTGGGTTTACTCCCATAGTTGATCGAAGAGAAAAAAATTGGATGGAGAAAATTTTAATTAGAATTAACCTTTTAAGATAGTAAAATAATAATTTGTTGTTTTAAAAAAAATTGTTGTATTAAAACGTTAATTGAGTGAAAAGAATATATAATTTGGAAAATTATGCCTCTGATATATTAAAAAACACGAAATTGAGAAATTATTAATTTAACCTTTAAAATAAATTTAATGGGAGACAAATATTTTCGTGTTATGCGAGAAGATCAGGTTTCTTGAATTATATTTTATACACTTCCAGATGAAATAGAATTTGTACTAGAACGGAAATAACTTTTAATAAATTTTTTTAAGATATGGAATTAATATCAATTAAACATCATTTCGAAAATAACTTGGACGACAGAATGGCGAAGGCCTTTTAACACAATTATATTTAAATTTATTAAAACATTGTTTTTACAGAAAAGCCATAAAGTGGATTGGAAAACGTTGATTTTAATGTCTATATGACTTTTTGATATTACAATTGTATTGGTAATCAAATGTTAATGTTTTTAATGAAAATGGAAGTATAAATTCGACTCCTACTTCATATAGTGAATTATCAAATAAACTGTTAATATTATTCACCAACTAAAAATGAAATAATTTTGAGATATGCCATGTGGTCATTGAAGATATTTAATAATTTAGTTTTTAATAAATTTAGTTTTTACGCATTTTTTGAAATTTTAAATATTTCCAATTATATTAACTGTTTGTTGATTTTGGCTGTTGTTTCAAATTTTTTCAATTTATATATTATTTATTACCACATTATTATATTATTAAAATATTTACACAATTTAGTATAAAATTATATAATTTATTTCATAAATTAATAAAATTATTATTCTCCCAATAGTTATTATCATAAAAAAAACTTATTTTGTTTTCAGAGATGGCGCCGTGTCATAATTTCTTGGCAAAACCTTGATTACCCATGGTTCAAATCTCTCGGCTGTACATTCTGGCTGAAGGTTCCACGTATCTATGATGCTTAGAATATAACGAGTGACGACGGCATCAGTGAATGATTCACTGCTTAACCAGATCGATTCAATAGCACTCACACACAAGAAAAAGAAAAAAAAGTTAAAGAACATTTTTTGGTTTCCTTCTCCCTTTCAGTGATTTGTTAAAATAATTGTTCTTTACTCTAATAAAATGTGTGTGCTGCTTATCCGGAGATATAAATATTATGACTCTCGTGAAAAGGCTGTTACTCGTTCATCAAGAAATCAAGATAGAGCAATGAAATTCCATTCGAAAAGGCTGTGGTAAGGTTCTTAGTGACGATGGGAAGATTGTAGTTATTGGGATAGGTAATAAGAGAATAACCATTGTGGTGAAGATTGTAGTCATTGGGATGAACACTCAGATTCCTCTACTCATCTTATTTAAATACAAAACGAATCGTGGGGAGAAGTAGGGAACTGCCGAGAAGTGCAGTTCTCCAACACTACGGAACTAGATTGTTTCCAGAACTCACACACAAGCAAAAATAGAAAAGAACAAGAAGTCAAGGACACTTTTAATATCTTGGATATCCGTTGGGTTAATTAACATTACTGTTCTTATTTCTTAAATACAGTGTGACTTATGCCTAAGGTGAGGTTTAAGAAATGGAAACGTGCCTACACCTTATCGGAATGGCTGTGTTAGGTTTTTGTTTTGGTAGTAGACGCCTCTCTTCAACGTCTGTCTTTATTGCACTCTGATTCTATTTCTACATGGATGAAACTAGTAAAACAAGTAGGAAGTGCAGCATATGTGATAGTCTAAGTACTCATATGCTATTGGAAACAAAGTATTCATGATCAGTTATCCAAGTGGACGTACCTCTATTTTAACTTTTTACTTATATTGGAATAATTCTTTAATCATTGATAAGAATTTTTGATTTAATGGTTTGTAAGCTTTGCTACTTTTTTCAACTTTATACTAGCCGACTGAATGGTTTTCATTTTGATAATTGTATAATCTTTCGACTAATAATAATAATAACATCAGAGACAACGGTTACACAAACTAACTAATCACGTGATCGCAGCACGCTTTAGCAGGTACCGCATTTTAGCCCGAAACTCGTCCCTACACATGACGTATCGGTCGAGTTACTGGATCTTCGCAGTCACGATGGTGAGTTCAATGGTCCATTCGTATCGAGGCTTCAATAGGCATTGGTATCTGCAACTCTCCAGAAATCCAGCTTTCCGTGATTTTGGAAGCTCTATTTCGGCTAGCCTCGATCTTCGAAAAACATTCGTCAATAAACTTTTCATTTTAAATTGAGATATAATAATATTTTATTTTAATTATTTTTTTATTTGTAATCAAAACTAAAACTAAACAAAAAGTAAATGGTTGTAACCTTTTTTGCATGACTGCGCAGTGGTTTGAGATTGAAATTTGTTTCTTAATGCCGAAAAGGTACAGCAAAAAACGAAGGCATAATTTTTAGATTATAGATTTTAGTCAACGTTCCATTTTCAGAACTGAAAACGTTTAGAAAATTAACTTCGATTACTGTTTTCTAGTTTTATGAGATAAGCAACCTAATCATGTGGAATAGAGATGAAAAGTCTGAGAACCAAATATGTTCATTTTAACCAGTTAGTCTTCCATGTGGAGAATAGACCTCGTTCAATTATTAGGAAGGTCACCTGGAACTCTACCATAAAGCGATTCTTATAAAGCGTTCTGCCAAAAATGTCGCGTGGCTTGCCAATGACGTGATGGCATTGCACATTTAATGTGAAAAAGAGTCGCAAATCCTTATCTCCTGGAGACGTGGATGGTGTCATGCCATGTGGCTAATTGATTGAAGATTTTTCAAGATTCTTTCTGATACGTCATGGATTCACCTTACTCAGAAGACGCCTAATACGGGCCGGCATTCAAAAGGATCCATATTCATTCCAATGAGAAAATTTCGTTCCATGGCGACGAGTTCTGGAAACGACTAGCTCCCGGTAATGTCTTCTGGATCACTATGCTTGTGTAAAGGGTTCTGATGGAAGCGTCAGAATTAAGGAATTAGTTAATTTAGTTTTCCCCTGGTTTTTGGAATAATTTAATTAATTTATTAATCCTTATTTGTGATTGGTGGGGAATACTATGTTGAATATGAGGCTATTTCTCGTGATAAAATCCGTAAAAATAAAAATGAGTTATGGATCCACTGTCCTTACTCTTCCAATGAATTTCACGAGTAGGTGGCTTAATTTAGCTTAATAAATTGGAGAGGCCTACTCTGCAAGTAAATGAATGATTATATTTATTAATAATAATTTTTTGATGTTATTTGATTTATTGGAAGTGAGGATTTGTTGTAAGGGAGTGGAGAGTTTATGAGGATGGGCCATGTCAAATTTGCTTGTGAGTCTCCTGGATGGTTTATTAGTGTAAGATGAGTTACATTTGTTATTTGTTGAATGATCGTTAATAATCGCCCTTTTTTTTTTTTATAATATTTTGTTCAAATAAAAATTCTAGTTAATGAAGAGTTTTGTTTTTTGTACAAGTAATCGTTATTTCAACATGATCAATATTCATGAAATTAAGTTATTTTATATGAATATTAGTTTCGATACATTAATGACATATTTATTTGATATTTTCGGTCAAAAAAAAATTTATATTTGACATGTACACGTTAAGGTATAAACTTTTAAAGGGTGATGGTATTTTAGTGAACACTCATTATTTGAAAATAATGTTTATATATTTCTATATTTCCGTACATTTTTGGTATTTTCGATTATAAGTAATTTATTTGTCATTATTAAATTAATGATATTGAAGAACGGTTTAAATTTTAGTTTTGCAACTTTAAAGATATATTGTGATTGTACATATTCATATATACAAGTTTCGATATTTTCAGCCAAAAGTGATAATCTAATTGAACTTGTATTTCGCTGAAGATATGACCCTTCTATGAATGATTGTTATCACGGCATGTATAAGGATGACATGAAGTTCTTTATTATAGAAATATTAAAATTCTTATAGTTTGAGTAATTTGTAATATATTAATGTTATATTATTATCTTTGACTTTTATAAAGACGGTTATAGTCAAAGATATGATACTTCAGAGATTAGTTGTTATTTGTAAAAATGCTTAGAATCGATGAAAAAATGAAAAATACTATTTTTGACGATTTAATAATATAATTATAAATTTCAATATAACTTTAGACATTGTCGCGCAAAACTGAAATTTATACTCGATTTATACTGGAATTTATTGGATGTTGTTTACAGGCATTCATGTCAAGAGCGCACTAAACAATGAATTATTAATGATTTGATAACTTTATTCATTTAGACAATTCATTAGGGAGGGATTTGAAAATCTCTAATCAATCACTTACGATTTGTTCGATAAAGATATGGTATTTGGCAGGTTCAAATTTTTAAAATACATTATTGAATTAAAGACAGATAGATACGCTCCTGAATTGCTGTAAAACACGAGGTTTTTAAAAATTTATTAATTTTAGAATTTTCAAACAAAGTTCAGTAATTACAAATTATCTTCATCTACCATTCAATATCAGTTTTTCCTCGATTTATTATTAGGTTCAAGAAGAGCCGCATTGAAAATTTCACTGATGCGAAAGATGCCTTTGACAATTTCGTTTTGTCGTTTAAATTTCAATGAACGTTGACTAAATTCATTAAATTAGAGAAAATGGAAAATTCAGATTGAAGGATCACAAGAAATTTAGAATCCAAAAAAGAGATTTATGTAAATTCTACATTATATTTACATTTCTTGATTGTTAGAAAAATTCATATCCTGATATTTATCAATGCATGATTAAACAAATGCTGATGCTACTGAAAATTTTATATGACAATATTTAACGTTTTGGATTTACATATAAAAATGCAGAATTGAGAGAATAAATGTAAATCTTTTCTAATGAAAGTGTAAAATATATGAGTTTGAATATTATTTTTAATATATTGAATCCGAATAAATTGTTTATATTACTGTCACTGAGTAAGGGTGATCAATACTTCCGACATACTCCTCTGTGTACTTTATGTTTTCAAATTTTACTAAAATTAGTTTTGAGACTTTTTTGAAATGTAAACTATTTTATAATCTGTGTTTGATTTTAGCAGTTGTTTTAAAATTCTTTGATTTATATTATTAATTACCACATTATTATATATTGAAATATTTACATAATTTAGAGAAAAATTATATATTTTATTTTTTTTATTTTTATAGAAATAATGTTACTGATATGGTAAAGAAACACAATGAGAATTGAATAATATTAAAATTTTAAAATATCGTTTAAAAGCAAAAATGTATTTTTGAAACATGCAAGAAGATCAGATTTTCATTATCATATTTTAGACTAAAGAAGTCACAATAACTATTACAATTGGAATTTGTACGCCAAAAAATAACTTTTAATTATTTTATTCAAATTTCATTTAAATTCATTAAAATATAATATTTTTTTGAATAAATCCGATTTTAATGTCTATATGACTTTTTTAAATTACAATAGAATTGGTAATCAAATGTTAATGTTTTTACTGAAAGTGAAAGAATAAATTCAACTATTGTTTTTATATATTGAATCCAAATAAACTGGTAATAACCACAAAATAAAAATGAGAGATAATTTTGAAATATGCAATATGGTCCTTGCAGATATTTAATGATTTCAAATTTTAATAAATTATGTTTACACGGACTTTTCGAAATTTGAAATATTTTCAATATATAAACTGTTTGTTGATTTTAGCCGTTGTTTAAAAATTCTTCAATTTATATATTATTTATTACCACATATATTATTGCAATAATTACATAATTTAGTGCAAAATTATTAAAAATAAAAATAAAATTATTATTCTCATAATAGTGTTATCACTAAAAAACTTCACTTGTCAAAAAAGTTATCATAAACGTATGAAAAACGATCAACCTGTTGATGAACCTTACGGGGATATAGAAAATCGGAAACCACCCCGTAATAAAAAGCTTTTTTCAATCCATTGAACCATGCATTTCCTATGCATGTGCCTGGTGGGGCCACCCTAAATTACTTGGACTAATGCTTAGAAAATCGATTCAGCACAAAAAGGGCTTTTGCAGTGACAGAGAAGTGGTCTACTGACAAAAAGGACATGTTCCGAGAGGCTTGGAGATTCGTATCCGTAGAAATAATGGAAGAGGCCTGATCAACTTGATCAGGAAAAACCCGATCACAACGAGCTTTTGTAGAATCATCGAGTTGAGTTGAGAGTCTGGATTAATTTGTGGGATCACTTAGTTTGTTCCAGGTTGGTTATTGTTGATGAAGTAGATATCCAATAAGAGAATATCATTAAGATAAAGATTGGAGGTATTGAGATGAAAACGTTGATCCAATACTAATTTATTGAAATAGAAAGCAATCGAGAAGAGTAGTGCCCCAACGAGGAATCCAGGCCCTAAGATAGGACTCAGTAACACTTACTTTATTGCAACCTTTTTTTTAAATCTTGTTTAATAAAGTTCTTTATTTGAAGAAAAATATGTGATCCCAGCCGACCCTTCAGTATGGTTTGGTGTTCATCCTTTGGCCCACACAGGCGAGGAACTACAAAGTCACAATGTTTCAAACATCCATCCAAATTTTAACCGAATTAAGGTTTTCAAAGTAGTTTGTAACAGTCGTTTTTTTCTAGTATTTTCGAAAGTTATCGCATGGATTTTTGAGATTTGTCGAAGGGGATTTTGGTATCATTTGCTTTGATATTGATTATACATTTTCGAGTCTTGTCTGAGATGACTTTTCTGGGCTAATCAATAGCCGGTTGTCTTTTCGCGAAGCATTTGGTTCTATCTTGTTGGGGCGGACTTGATGTCTTTTAAAATGATGTTGCATGATGTCTGCCTCAATGCAGTTATATCCCAAGAAAAGAAAACAAAGATGTGAAGAGCGTTTCTTGATTTTTCCTAATTAATTAGCTATGATATCTGTTCTTTGATTAAAATAAAGTGTGTGTTCTACCTGAGATGAGTGATAGCTGATGTGGCTTTTCGGAAAGTGCATTGTTTTTTCAGTGAATCGGGAAACTCGATATATTCATTGAACGGATAGAAAGGGCAAGTTTGCCTCTTTTGCCTTTCAACAGGTTCCTTCGCAATTAGGTCCAAAGCTAGTAGGTAATTCCCAGTAGATCCTTCCAGTAGACACTAACTATTAATGCGGGTAGCAGGTCTAGAAGAACCCAATTCGCCAGTAGGTTTCAGTAATGTTGGTATCAGATCCAATGTGGAGAGAATTTAAGGTCATTGAGCAAGTAGATCTAAACTTAACCTAATTGGTAAATTCGAACGGACAAATTTATTAAACAAAAATTAGGAGTTAGATAAGAGCTGTTTTAATAGTACTGCCTCTATGGCCAGAACACTTCACAAGTCTTGATTGGGTCGAAACAAACCGATGAACATGGTAGTCGAACAGAGTCCCAGGGGGTCCAAGCAAGCCGTTATAACGGTCAAACCCATTAACCCGGCTAAACCCGTTAGAAGAGCGTTTAAAAGGCCTATTTTGAATCGTTCAACTGAATGTCCAACTATGAAAGATCACTTTATAGGTACCTTCAACTGAATGTGCAACGATGAAAGATCAACAATAAAAATTTATTAACAAAAGAGTTAAAGAGTATTAGTAATCAAGCGCAATAATTTTGACATATTAAAACTTCAATTTAGGTAAGTAAATAATTTAATCAATAAATATTAATGTCTATTCACGGATCAGAAGAAAATTAAAAATGTATTTTTTTCATTTTAGATAATCTCTCAATGTATTTCACTTTTAATTTGATCGCTCTGAAAATAATTGTGCTGATAGTTGTCTGGAAGAAATGTAAGAGTATTGTATCTCTCGAGGCTGAATTGATTGGTCAATGCAATTATCATTAATAATGATTATTACTCATCTAAATTAGAATATTTTATTAACCCAGATAAAATCCCTGAAAATTTCAATGATTAAATTGTGTTATACTCTTATCCAATTCGTTGCTTTTATCGAGCTAAACACTTTTGTCGTGGTCACCAATGAAATCTCCTTTTGAAGAAAATCAACGGAACCTAAGATTTTTAAAATCAGACAAACAGTCCGCTTCCCTGTGATTTTTTCCAGAAAATCCGTTATTTCAGTTAATTTTGGTTCCTTGTCAATCACTCACTCAGTGTAATAGGGAATAGAGTCCACGTGTCTCTTCAATATTTTTTCTGCCGCCGTAGAATACTTACAATATGATTTTTGTCACAATAAAGATTTTGTTTGTTATTATTTTGCACCTGACGAGTTGGGTCATATTTTTTTGAATCTATAATTATTTAGAACTAATACAGTCACAGTTGTTACATAAATTGTTAAACAGTACTTTGCATAAAAAGGTAAAAAATAACCTGGATGGCGGCATTTGAACGAGAGAACACAGTTTTTGTCTACAATTAATTTTTCGGCGGCATGGCAGTATGTACAGATTAAAGAGTGTTGGTCAAAGTGAAAAACTTCTTTAAATGGAGAACATGTCCTAAATATATACTGTACCCTCTAAAGCTTATACGTGACTCTCCATTGTGGTGACATTGGAAAAAAAAGTTATACTTCCTATTCTTCTAAAGGGATGGACTTTCAAGAGAGGCCTGAGTAGGAAATAATGTGGATTTTGTGCAATCGCAATATTTTGACCTATTAACTTCAATTTATGACATTAAATAATTTAGTTAAGAAAGTAATCCGGTTATTAGAGAAAGGTAGACCGCCGTAACCCTTGCAGTACGGTTGTTCCCTCTCGGAAAATCATTAAAATGTTTCAGTTCAGATTATCTCTCCAGTTCTCCTTAGCCAAATCCATGGTGAAGATATTCCATTATGAAAACTCTTTTGCTAAAGAAGAATTGATGTCTCGTGAAGGTAGGACGTGCGATGAAACTGGAAAAGGTTGACCTACTTCTCCGCTTTCTTCTGAAGCGGAAGCCTGTAATGAATATTGGATCGATTTGGTTGCCACAAATAGACGTTTTCTCTTGGGTTCCTTCTTGGATTAATTAGTTGTAACTGATGTGATGGGCTTACCAACTTTGTAAGCCTGGGGTTAATAAATAAAATAAAACGAGTGAGCTGGTATCATTGTTGTTTTCTTTAATCATCAATTTTGCCAGAATGCTTGGAATTCTGTGCATAATTAAAGATAACTGAAATCGAGCTATCTTTTATTTGGTAGGGAAATAGTCCGACATTGATCTCCAAATAGTCCACAAAAGATATTGCGATAATAAACACTTTATAATAAATGATAACTAATTTTAAGTCAAAATAACCTTATTAGAGAGAGAGCTGATAATTAAGAAAAATACCACCAGACTTAGCACTTCCAGAGATCCTTTCTTCTTACTCTTCAAAGCAGATTGACGCAGTTAATCATATTTGACCAGATGGAGTTTTAATCCACCGATGGCTTTCTTATTTTCGAGGTGTTCGCGGATAACATATCTCTTGATTCTATGTCTTAGTGTGCCAAAGGACACTGACGTCAACTATCCTGGTTCTTCCAAGGGCTCGAACCTAGAAGATTCAGAAGGGGATGCGTTGTTTTCACAACTTCAAATCCGACATTATTAATTCTAAGTACTATGCATATGAAATAATTTATTAATTCAAATAGACCTCCATAAACTGTTAAAAATTAACTTATGTTGTACTCCTTTACCAATTCATCGCTTTAATGTGACCCAGTTACTCATATTTGACCAGATGGAGTTTTAATCCACCGATGTTTTCTTATTTTCTAGTGTTTCGCGTATAACATATCTCTTGAGTACATTAGAAGGGAGACGAAAAGAATATGACCCTTTAAGGGGATACAGTATGTGTGGTAAAGCTATGTCTCAGTGTGTCAAAGAAACTGACGTCAACTGTCCTGGTTCTACATCAGACTCAAACCTGGAAGATTCAAAGGGGATGCGTTGTTTTCAACAACTTGGGGGAATCAATACCGACATTATTAATTCTAAGTACTATGCAAATGAAATAATTTATTAATTCAAATGAACCTCCATAAACTGTTAAAAATTAACTTATGTTGTACTCTTTTACCAATTTGTCGCTTTTATTAGAGTTGAACAATTTTGTCGTTGTTCGCCAATGAAACTTCCTTTGAAGAAAATCAACGGAACCTAAAAATTTAAAAATCAGGCAAACAGTCCGCTTCCCCGTGATTTTTTCCAAAAAATCCGTTATTTCCTTTAATTTTGGTTCCTTGTCAATTACCCACTCAGTGTGTTGGGGGAATAAAGTCTGCGTGACTCTTCAATATTTTGTACGGCGTTCTTTGAATGCCAGCAATCCGATTTCGTTCACGATAAAGACTTTATTTTCCATTATTTTTGCAGCCGACGACTTTGGTTACATCGTTGTAATCTATAATTATTTAGAACTTTACTGTCACAGTTGTTTCCTAAATTATAGAATAGACTGTACTTGGGGAGAAAAAAATTAAAATCAGAAGAATAGTAGCAATTGAAACAAGAAATAACACTTTACGGTTTTTTTCAATAAAATAGAATATCATGTCAAAATTGTGCTAATGAGAATTTAAAGATTTATAAGAAATTTATATTTAAAATTAATGTTTAAATTAAAATCAATTTTAATTTAAATTGGCTTATTTGTAGGATGAATCAATAAAATGTGGACTCATAGTATCCACCTCACTCAGAAGATGTCAAATGGGCGATATTCAAAAAGATCTCATCATTCCACCGGGAGATTTGTACGCAAATAAAGTCCTTTTGTACCCCAATTTATATTTTTTGAAAAGAAGGGATGAGTCTTTCAATAGTTGTCTCCTTTGTCTTCAAAATGATAGCTGATGATCATCTGCAAAATTTATATTCCCTCAAGTCGAACATCAAGAATTCTTTCAACGGTTAAGGATATCAAAGATCGCTGCCAGAGTAGACTGCGAAATTCTAAGTCTCGTACTGAACCCAACTCAACTAGAGTTGCAGATGTGAAGCGACAATTCACTCAATCCGAAATTTCAGTCAGCCCACCAGACAGTAGAATACAATAATAGTTAAACTGAAAGTCCGCAGTGCTTTCAATAGCATTCACAGAGATGGAATCATAGAAAAGCAAATGTTTCCAGGATCCTGAAATTAGCAGGATAGTAAATTTCTTATATGGTTCGCCATATAGACTGATTTTTGTACTGCCATAAAAAATACTTAAGATTTCATTTGATGAAAGTGGTTAGATCATATTTGAACTGGCCCTATTCGCTTTCATGTCTTCGGTCAACGCTGTTGCCGATCTTATAAGGCAGATCTCATCTCACATAAACAGATCATGTTGAACCAGTAGCATGAGTAGGTCGGGAATTTGGATGTGTCATGTCTTGGATCCTTAAAGAACGCTGATGAACTACGAGACTGGGATCAACTGTTATGTTCCAAATGAAATAAATCCAGAACTTGATCAACATCTCATTGCATGACTTGCTTCGGCACCAACAAACTTAAGTTTTCCCATGGACCTCCCTTAGCGAGCATTGGACGACTCAAAAAGAATATGGGTCTGCATCCACCTCGTAGTAGATGTTTGCGTGGCTCATCACTATAGATGCAGAAGGATGGTCGACTCTAAAGGTCTTCACCTCTTCTTCTTCCAATAGACCACTGGAAGGATTCCGAGACGCAGAGCCATCAACTAAGTTATTGCGTGAGGACTGGAAGCTAACAGACACTTCTCCTGTTGGAGTCTGTCGAAGTGTCCTCAGCCAACAAACACCTGATGGGACAACTTTCCATGGTAAAGCGGTAGAAACCTCGCCTGAGACGCCACCCGTGTATGGCCTCTCACCTTTTAATTTTGCAATGACGGCAATTAATCCAGGATATCAGGATTTTTTGGTTGAGGTGGTGACGTCCCTCTTGAAAAGTATGTCTGAAAAACACGAAAATTGCAACCTAAATGACTTCTCTCTTTTAACTGCATGGAAAAGAAAAGAACTTTATGAAGACCTTTCAAAATACAAGATATCAATCGGATGTCTCCAAGAGACAAAAATATCGAAGGAGTTTGAAATCTTATACAAGAGAACAGGAGCTGAGTTAATATCATGTGAGATTACTGATTCAAGATGGAGGCTCTTTGGACACATACTCCCCCACGATATTGGGACCCCTGCCAACATAGCAATGGAAGAGTATTTTGTCTTAGAAGCTTCTCGTTTCCGCGGCCGGCCGAGGACAACACTGCCGGTTATTCTAGATGAAGATCTCAGGATACGCTACGGAACATGGCAACGGATCGAAAAAGATGGGGGACGTTAATTAGATTGTTAATTTTTCGTGTTGCACATGCTTTGTCATGATCTTGGCATCGCGTACGTGCCTATAATAATAATAATCCAGATAAGCTTAAGAAAAGGCCAAGACTCTTAAAAAATACAAGTCTCGATGGATTTTGAGAACAGCCACATTTAGTTGAAAGATAAGTCTAATTTCCTTTGTTAATTTTATGTTAAAAATTTATTGACGATTTCCGTCAGATTTTGCTTTTGGCTCACGACATATTATAAAGTCAATTGTCTGAGTAGGTTGGGGGATCTTAGGAATTAGATAGTGAGGAAACTAGCTATTGAGACAATAAAGTTTCTTTAAAATGTATAACTGATTTTATAAGATGACTATAGTATACGTGAACTTTTTTATGCTCCATTTCAGTAGAGATCACACAAACTAATAATGTTCCGAGGTTGTGATTATCGGATGCTGACTAGATCATCTGCGTCTTCTAATATCATTTTAATATGTTTTAGGTTGATTTTCAGTATTGATGACAAAGTTGTTCGTGGCTTCCATCTAAAAGCCCCTGAGTATGATTCCATAATATCGTAAGCAGGTTCGGCATGATTTATCCGTATTATGTACCCAAATAATCACCAATAAGTTTTAGTGACAATTGTATCAGGCACTTCGGATTAAAAACTGTGTACAGTCGGACCCCGAATTGGGGCACCAAGTGCCCCAAAAAGCGGGGGTGCCCCAAAAACAGGGGTTTAATAAAACAGAGATTTTAAACATCAAAAATCAATTTTAGAATAATAATCAGTTAATTTATCACGATTTATCTTTTTACTTCTTACATTTTTCATAAAATTAAGTCGAAAATCGTTAAATTCTTTGAGCATTTCACGAGATATTTAAAAAATTTTCTTCTCTAACTGATCAAGAGAATCTTGAATTTTAAAAAACTCATTGATGTAAGTCAAGTCACATGAATTTTTTCTCTACAAATTGATTTGAATTTCAGTTCATGTCGCTTTTTAAATCTGTCAAGCCACCGTTTAAAGCTTTGAAAGTATCAAATCCAATTTTTGAAGCCGTATATAAGGCAATTTTCTTTATGAAAGGACCTGATATTGGAACCTTATCTTCACGTAGTTTCTGAAATATTTCAAAAACTTGATCATCGAATCTAGATTTCTCACAATAAGGCATAAGATCCTCATCCTTGTTCAAGAAAAGGTACAATAGTTTTTTTTATTCTCGAAATCATGCCTTTACTAGTTTTGTATTTTTTATTATCTGTCTTTCAGATAATTTGTTCTTCAATATCAATTTAGCAATCGTTAATTTTGTTTCGTAGTTAATAACCATTCACAACAAAAATGTAAATAAACGTGTAAATTTTTTTTTTTTTTTAAGAACAAAATTAAAATTATATATTTATTAATAAAATATAATTTTATTTACTTATAATTTCATTCCCCACAATTTTATAGTGCCCCAAAATTTCCATATTTTTATCGATTTTCCATTTTACTCTGCCAAAATGTTGGCCAGAAAAAAAATGCCCCAAAATCGAGGGTGCCCCACCCCTGGGATCTGCCCCAATTCGGGGTCGGACTGTATAGGTATTTGTTATTGATAAGTACAATTTCTCTAGGGTGAGTTTAGACATTCGTGTAATTGAAGGAAATCACCACCTGATCAATCTAACATTTTTTTCTATATAAATCTGTTTAGCAAAGTTTATATTATTATTTAACATCCCAAGACCATGGCAAACAAATTGATTATCACTTGATAACGATGCGTTCCAACAGTGACTTCATCTTTGCACACTTGAATATTAATGAAAATATATTTAATTTTTTAAATTATTTAAATTTAAATAAAAATTTAATTAACATTAATAAATAACTTAAAAAATCATTATTTACATGCTTGAAAATTCTTCAAGTGAGGTTTTAATATTAAATTCATGAGAAATGTGTCATGAAAGACAAAATGAAAAGTCTGGTCCTTGAACTTCAGGTACGGCTATAATTACTTTCAGAAATACCTCTGTGACCAAATAGAAAAATTAGAGGACGGAGGAAAGTTTACAGTCGAAGATTGGAACCGCAAAGTCAACTTTTCCCTACAAAATAGAATGGAGAAGAAACCTTCGGAGAAGGTCGCACGTGTTCGCTGGAGGATGCAAAAGTGATCGAAAGGGCCGGAGTGTGTGTATCTGCTATGCAAGGAACTCTTTCTGAGTTGGCTATTCAAGGAATGCGGACGAGGTAGTTCTGTGTCGTAAACTTCTCAGAGGCCACGTGGATATTCCTGATAAGGCAAAGTACTTTGTGACTGGTCTAAGTGTGATTATGCATCCGGTAGTTGATTTTGACCAACTTTAAGCAAAATCCTCACGTTTGTACGATGCATCTAAATACGCGCTATTTTGAGGTTGAAAAGGCTGATGGAGATATAATCTGGTGGTTTGGCGGAGGCAGTGACCTCACCCCTTACTATAAGGATGAAGATCAATTCTCAGTCTTCCATAACGCATTGAAAGAGGCATGTGACCAGCTTTCGCCTTCATTATATCCTCTCTATAAGAAACAGGCAGATGAATACTTCTTTAACGCCGTGAGAGGTATACCCACGTGGGTTAGACTTAGGCGAACACCGTGGTATTGGTGGAATTTTCTATGATGACTTGAACTCGTACCCTAAAGATGATCTGTTTGCTTTCGCAAAGCGTTCAACACTCGCAACTATCGATAGTTACGTTACCCACGTGGGGAAACGGATGGGGACTCCGTTCACTGCGGCGGAACGTGAGTGGCAGCTTTTTCGACGTGGGAGGTACGTCGAGTTCAACCTTATTTACGACCGTGGCACAAAATTTGGAATCCATAATCCCAATTCATCAATCGATACAGTTTTGTTGTCTCTCCCACGTGTTGTGGTAGTCATTTCGGTTATTGTAGACGTGGAAGTATGCCTATAAGCCAGAAAAAGGCTCAACAGAATATGAAATGCTTGATATTTTAGTTAAACCTCGTGAATGGGCTTAATTCGTCGTTTCTCTCATCTAATTTTGTTTATTTTGTGTGTTGGTTGTCATAGCAGTAAAAATAGGCAAATTCCTTTCATTATAGACAAATGGCTGTAATGAGTTGTGAATGGGTTAATTTGCAATAATTGTCATTAATCAAATAGGCACTTTCATTAGTTTTAAGTTCACTCCGCGTTACCCATAAGAATGTAAATACTCAGGGTTCCGCTTGTGCCGTTTTTCACAGTCCGTTCTACCGTTTTTATCCATGAAACATTCCTCTTCGCAGGTCTCCGCAGTTCATTGAGGTCGTCCTCAGTCCTCTGACATTGAAGTTGGTGTTGTAAACTGGGTAGAATAGAGAGACTGAGAGTACGTTAAAGACAGACATTATTGAATACGCTCAACCAACAAAAAATCACAAAATTTCGCTAATTAAATTGGATAGATGTATAATAGTGTCACAATGACTCCTAAAGCATACAGTCTGTGATGTGTCAAGCATTTTCTAAAGTCGGTGAATTATGAAACTAAGGTCCAATTTGTTGAGTATTTTCTAATACATTCCATCCCCCATTTTCAAAATGCCGCTATTTAATCAATCACAAGTTAATTAATAGTTAGCGACTAATTAAATGTTTTCAATTCTTCTGGTGGCTGAAGCGGGGATACACTAATAATACACAAGTCTATCCAAAACCAATGGATAGAGAAGTAAATATCTAGTTCTTGCAGTTGTGGTAATCTTTAATGGGGGACAGAAGCTTCCAAACCCTTTATACGCCATCCTGGGATTGAGTGTCACTTTATACAGATTGGGTACATAAGCCAGTAAACTTTTTCCCGCATAATTTGTTATCATTACCCAAGGTAATCACGGAGTTAAAAGGAAAGAAAATTCATAACTACCGTAACGGAGAAGGTCTATCAAACGTGGAAGATAATTTTGGATGGCTCTCCAGAAAGGTATAATTTTTTATAGTTTATTCCTCAACATAATGGATTCATGGTATTCGATTGCCCATTGAGATAATGAACTATAAATGGAAATTTTGACGAAAATTAGAGTTTGACAAAATTAAAAACATTTATTTATAACAATAAAATCGTTCTAAAGTCCAGCGGATATGATCGAGTGGCTGTTACCTCTGACTACTGCCAGGGATATCCTTTGGAAAAGCCACTCGGTTTCCCGACGCTCCCTCGAGGCTTTGGTCAATAGACACCCAAGTGCTCTAAGGAAAAAGACCGTCTTGGGGCCAAAGACTCCGCTCGTCTCGACGACCACTGGCTGTACATGGAAACGGTTTAGGAGGCTGCTGTATTTCTTTATTTTTGAGTTTTCATATAAACGGGCGGCCTCTCCCGCTTTCATGCCGACCTCAAAAGTTTCGACTGGGAAAAGCTGTCAGTACAGGCAGCATCCCAAATTAAGCATTTGCCCCGAGAGAAGGGGAAGACAGTAATTCCATCGGGTCGCTTCCCATCATCCCTACTCAAGCCCGTTGGCTCTAGAATGGATGGGTATCCCGCCAACTCGAGGGCGCGCTTCACCACTTCATTTATAGCCTTGTGTCTAGCGAATCGACCTGCGCTTTTTCGACAAGAAAGGGCATGATGTCCATAGCAGTCGACCTTCCGGCCGCATCGGCACTCATGGGGTTGACAAACTTTCAATCCAAGTCTGATGGAGACTCCGGTGCGGACCGTTTCATCGTCTAGGTGAGTTCCCACGTTTCCAATGGGTAGGGCATTGATCCAAGCCCCGCTCCACTCGCATCTTGCAGTTAAAAGACAGGCTCGTCGGTGTTGGTTAGATATTTTCAAAAGCCTCTCGTATTTATCCTCGCAAACAGACTCATAAAGGTCTCTCTGCCCGAGTTGTTTGACTTTAGGGTGTACCAAATCTTCGATCTTTGACGACTCTGATGGGAGCTGGAGAATCATCATGATCAAATTCTGATTGGAGTCCAATGAGGATTGATATGCCGGGTGTGCTAAATCAGATGGTGAGAGAATTCCGAGTCCACCAAAGCGAACGGGCAAGGTTGCTTGTTCCCATCCTTGTTCGTCGAATTCGACATTAGTAATACGTTCGGTCGTAGACCGGAATAGGGAGTCAATCGCCCCGAGTTGTTGCATTTTCAGGTAACATGGAGCTCCTCGAAGGACGTAATTTAATTTCTGCGTGGATAAAGCGTTTTTCATGAGAAAAAGAGAGGTATGTGCATCCAGCATCCCAAGGCGTAAAAAAGTTTTTCTTAGTTGCTGTTCTTTAGCCAACAGAGTGTCGTTAATTCCAGTTTCAGCCAGAGGGCATCCAAGTATTTCCAAATGATCCGGCTCGATTTCCGATATTTTAGGAATAATCCCCCGAAACATTAATAGGATCCGATTCCATTCATATCGGGAGAATCCATAATTAACAATTTCGCATTTGGATGCGTTTAGCTTTAAACCAAGCGTATCCAATTGGGTTAGTAATCTCTGTAGACAGTCATATACATTGTTAGGATGACCTCCCAGGGTGCAATCATCCAAATACCACACGTTCAGCGGAGTAGTAAGGCATCTCATGACACGGTCGACACCGAGGCAGAACAATGCCGGTCCTAGTGGGTCTCCTTGCTGAACTCCACACGACGAGGGAATGAAGTATTTCCCATGTACAAGACTGGACGGTTTTCCATACGAACAATGAACATAATTATATATAGACGGGTAATGGGTAAGACAATCTTCCAAAATTACATCGCGCCGTATGGTATTGAAGGCGTTTTTTATGTCAATCTTGAGGACCACACAAGGCATGTTCGTTCTGTTTCCAGTAAACATCCGAACGGCATGAACCGCCGCCTCACATCCACCAGGAGTACCGACCCCTACTTGGGTTGGTCGCAGTTGTTTGACAAGCATCGGAAGGATTGCTCTGCTAGCAAGTTTAGAAGCCAGTCGACGAAAAACAAACCCAACAGCAATAGGACGAATTCCTCCTCCACATTTATCAAAGGCAATTAACTTGGCGGAAAACATAATATGACGGATTGCTTCTGGTAATCTTCCGGAAAGCATTCTGTTGATTAACCTCGTTATAGCCGATAATAGCCGAACACCAGAGTTCCCCGTATTCTGATCAATTAAGTCTTTTAGGTGTCCTGGACGGAGTCCGTCAAGTCCCCACTGCTGCTTGGGGCGAATGAGAGGATCGCATCTTTCACGTCCCCCTCAGAAATAATCAGACTAGGTAATTCTCCAGAGCAAGTAGGGATCTGTCGTCCACTGGCGGACCAGGATGTCGTTCAACCAGTGCATCGTAGGAGTGTTCAGTTGGCTCAATTAGACGGTTATGCTCTTCTAGAGTCCTCACGGCGGCCCGGACTCCACCTTCAGATAGTTTGCGATGTATCGCTCTTCCAATCTTTGTGTTTCTGAGGCATGGTTCTCGTGGTTTGAGGGCTTGAAGGTATATTCTCGGGAGTCACTGAACAAATTTCCAGAAGAAAACAAGCAAATATTTTCCTTTACAATAGACGTGAGCGATTCCTGATCATTCCTCTTCTGAAAGGGCATACATAGCGTGTATGGTGCAAAGTAGAATAATCGTGTCCAATCACTGGGTCAGTCGAAGAAATTGCCCTTTCAATACAATCGTGTAAACAGTCGGCGGCAGGAACACGGGCAGCTTTTGGAATTTTGATCATGATCATTCGTGTAGATGCCAGGTTTGCAATTGATTCAAGGGTTTTCTGGTAATCTATTGGTATTCGTTCAGGTGAATTAGGTGGAGTCGATAGGGCTTTCGTCCCAGGAAGGAGGCATGCCTGGCAACATCAGTTGGTAATGGTGGTAAGGGCTTTTTTGGTCATTCCAACACATGACATGTGAAAAACCGACGAACAAACGACACAACATATAAGCCGCTTTCTTTTGTTAATTTTATTGCAAAATTCACAAAGCTCTTCTCTTTTGTCGATCTTGTGCATATCGCTTCTGGTTACTTCTTTCTCAATTACACCACACCACCACAACAGACAAAATATTATCAAAACTAGGAAATTTTTTTATTAAGAATTCGGTCAAAATCAAGAAAAATACATAGTTTTTATTTTGTCTGGTAACACTCTTAAAAGAAGAAGACAACCACTTTTAAAATCTAAAGTAACCAGGATTATCCGTGGAGCTGTAGCTGTTATAGACACAGCAAAACTAAATATTCTAATAATTAATAAACGAAAATAAAGAAATTTGGTGTAATCAATATTCCTGGATATAATTCTATTCATGTTCCATGGTGACATAATGTCCTCACTAGTACAGGTATTTTGATTCACTAAAATTAACCTATAAATACACATTCTACGTCCATCTGTCATTTCCTTTGTTCAGAACTTCCTGTTTCTGCTGTCTCTTGATTCTGCCATCACCACATTTATTATTATTAATAAGCAAACTGCAAAACAACGTTAGTAAAGTTATCTCGCTTGTGCCACCTTTTCCTGGATGTGTTTTGTTAATCGCTTCTAGTTCCTCTGTTCCTCGATAGGTCCCTCAGGTGCTCGAGATCATCTGCCGACGTCAACTTTTTCCCAATTGAAGTTAGGTCTTGATGTAGAAGGGTTGGTAGAGTAATTCGTGGTCTTCCCCGGAAAGTCGAGGAACATAATGGTGTTCTATCGCGAGATTAGCGGTGTATTCCTATCCATTCTAAAGTACGTTTATAATTTATCTCCTTTGCTGACAAGGATGGAGATTATTTATCTTATGATAAGATGGAGATTATTTATTTACGCCAAATCAGCTTATCAGAATCTAGTTATCATTGTGATTTGAGTTGAATATATTTTAGAACATTGTCTTTATTTTATGTGGAAAACAATATTTGGAGACAGACGTATGGTTCACTTATAAGAGAATTTCCGACCCCCATTAAGTATTAGTATTCTCATGCTATCTATTTGACTATTTTAAGAACTCTAGTTTCGACAACATAGTTTTTTGCTGGAAGCGGACGGACCTATTTCTTCACCTCTATCGGTAGCGAATGCCTGTGATGGACTATTTGAGATGGATCAGACGTTCTCCCTTGGTTCCTTCATTGGATTAATTAGTTTATGACTGTTTGTGCTGGGATTACCAAATATTATAATCCTTGGGTTAGGACTTTCGTGCAATACATCTATCGGCAGGCCACTTGTGTGGAAGATAATAGATAAGAGCTGCCTCATTGAGCTCATTTCCTTGCAAATAGTAGAAGGGGATGCTTTAATTAGTTGTTTGTCTCGTTTTTAAATAAAAAATAAATAATAAATAAAAATTCACATATTAATTTCTACCAATATTGCTATCAGGCTGCTTGATAGAAATATTGGAATATTTATAATATAATTCAAATGGGTTTATTTTTGCCGATGTTGAAACCGTAGGACGAATGCCTGATGCTCAGAGGTTTCCATGACGTGAGGAACATTGAAATTGGATTATATTGTGGCGATATGCATGTTTGAACTGTGATCTAGGAATAGTGAATACTTTTGGTTAAAAATAAAATTAATTGGTTCCCATGGTTGTGTTTTCTTGTCGAATAGTCTGAGAAAAATACATTGAAGAAACTATATCAGAACAAAGTTATCATCCCTAATAACCTACCCAGTACTTTCACTCTGCCTCTGCGCGTCCCTTAAGACAGATGAATCACACGACGTCACTATTGGTCTTTCCGTTCGTCTCAGCGTAGACTTGTGCTATCCTCATCGGTGTCGGACCGCAAAGGCTTCACCCGCTTCTTTTGACGACGAAGGAGTGGCTGATTCCCAAGGCATGTCGCCATTGACGGGGTATGATGCGTTCTATCGAGAAGTCTGGATTCCCGTCAATTCATGAACCGGCAGATGTGAATGATCATTTTGATTGTTTTGTTTTGAATAAATAAAAAATTCTCCCAAAAAATTATCAAGAAAATAATGATTCAACAAAATATTCATTTATAAATGCAGCATCTATCCAAGGCATTATAGTGTTCTTGACTTCTCGATCTTTTTTTTGCTTGTTTGTGAGTCCCAGAAAACAATGAAACGCTGATGACGGAATCACTCGTCAACCAAAAAGCATCGTAGATACGTAGAACCCTCAACCGAATGGACAGCAGCGAGATTCGGTCCAGAATTTATTACACTGAGCCATCCGGCTTACAATAAATAAAAATGTCTAGGATCGATTAAAAATAATAAATAAAATTAAAATAAATGTTAACGTGGCGTCATGTGGTTCACTTTTTATGGTGGCCCTCAGTGTCGAATAACACCAAAAAGAACCATTTTCTCTTCCCCATCCAGACTCCTCGTATGCCTGGATGGTATACCTCAACTGGAAACTCGAGATGTTGTTTGTTTTCCTGGATTCTATACTTTCTGGAGATGTTGAACAAAGCCCTGGACCAAAACCCCTTGTTATTATGCAACTCAATGCTAACGGAATAAAAACAAAGATTCTGGAGTTACGATGTCTATCATCGAAGCACAAGATTGACATTTGCTCTTTATCCAGGAGTCAAAACTTTCTACAAAGAGTACAACCCCACTTTTTCCTGGATACATCTCTATCAGAAAAGACCGTATTGGACGTGGTGACGGCTTACTTACCTTTGTTAAAAACGGTTCATCCTTCCACGATGTGAGCTCGTAAGTGGAATGATTTAATTCTCACACGACAGGACCGCGAACAAATTTCTATTGATCTCATTAATGGGTCAGAATATCTTATTCTAATCAGCATTTTACATTCCACCGCCGAAATCCTGTCCTAATAACTATGTTCCGAAGCACGACAAACTGCAAGAAATTCGAAATGTGGGGATTTCAACGCCAAACATCTGCAATGGTTCAATACCCAGTCGGTAGACAAGAGGGGGAGTCTAATTATCGACTGTGATTCTAAATTACCCGAACATCTTCACAAGGACACCAGTCCGAAGAAATGACAACCCAACCTCTCCCGATATATCCTTTGCTTCCTCTTTCTTTCAATTTCTAATTTGCACAAGATAATACCTCTCTTAAAACCAGGAAAACCGAAAACCTTACCTTCTTCCTACCGTCCAATTTCATTGACGTGCGCATTATCGCGCCTTAACGGAGAAACTCGTTGGCGATCGTCGTCGATATAGGAAAGCCGTGGGTACTCTGGAGGAACACAAGAAAAAACCTCTCGATCCTTTTTGAGATGTACCTGGATCACTTAATTAGTTGGTTTACTCTTTTCTTGGTGTTACCTTTTCGGGGTTATAAATGTGACCGGTTCAGAATGAGATACGGTTGAATACGAGCCGTTAAATATCGATTTTAAATGTACCGATTTAAACAGCCAATCAAACAAAATGGCAATCGTCACAGATAACATGATTTATTCGCAAAACCCCAACTAACTAAACAAGGTAAGAGCCATTAACTAAAGAGGAAAGCCAAGATTTGGGGTCGTCTATATCGGGGCACTCTCATGAGACACCGTATGTCTCTTCTCCGTAAAAAGCCCCAATTACAATGCGAGTTTCCACAAGCAATGTAATAAATCACCGATTCTTCTCGTTTTTCTTTCGTATTCGTCATCAATTTCAGATGCTAAATCCAATCCATGTGCTTCAATTTAGTTTCGTTTATAATTAGAACTTCCATCTGGATCGTGCTGGCTATAGCAACCAGCACTGAGGCCCGTTTCCGAAGAGAACGGGCATTAATCAGGGTTATCCTGACTACTTCTGGTTTTTTCGGTGGCTGCCCTCTCTTCTTAAGAGCACCACTCTCTTCTCTGTGTTGAAGCTTCTACTGTTTCTTTTTTAGAAGGTTTCTTATTATATGTCGTATTCCAGCCAGTCTGCCCATACATTCTAAACTCTGACTTTAATTTCTTATTCGTTCCAGTTTTGGAAACTTCACTTTCTCCATTATGGGCATTTTCTCGTTTTAGAAATAATTTTCCATTCGATTCTTTCCTTTTTTGGTCAATTTTGTTTTTCTTCGCAATGTTAGCTTCAACAGCCTTGGGCATCTTCCATAATTTAGTTTCGTTTATAATTAGAACTTCCATCTGGATCGTGCTGGCTATAGCAACCAGCACTGAGGCCCGTTTCCAAAGAGAACGGGCATTAATCAGGGTTATCCTGACTACTTCTGGTTTTTTTTTCGGTGGCTGCTCTCTCTTCTCTGTATTGAAGCTTCTATATATGTCCTATTCCAGCCAGTTTTAATTTCTTATTCGTTTTAATTTTGGAAACTTCACTTTCTCCATTATGGGCATTTTCTCGTTTTAGAGATAATTTTCCATTCGATTCTTTCCTTTTTGGTCAATTTTGTTTTTTTCGCAATGTTAGCTTCAACAGCCTTGGGACATCTTCCATAATTGGCAAAGTCGATGGATGAACCACAATTCAAAGGACTTATTATTGTTTTAACGGACACTGCGATCTTCTATGTGAATCAGAACAAACAAGCATCTTTCAACACATCTCCATTAATCTGAAGTATGTTTCTCAAACTCGTAGTATATTTCTTCGTCTTGTAGCACCAGTGGCACCACTTTTCATTAGTGGCACCACAATCCATCAAAACCGTCCGTATTAATGATTGAACCTTAAATTTTTATAAAAATGAAGTTATATATCTGAACAAAGTTTGCTTTAAACTAGTCAAATTATCCACAACATTAAAAAATATAATTTACATCATTTTAATTATTGATAATATAAATTTCATTGAATTAAAATTTCTACTAAACAGAAAAACGTCACTAAATGATTTTTCCTGATGATTTTCGGGACGCATTAAATAACATGCTATCTTCTTCTCAAAGAAACTTTGTGAAGGTCCTCCTTGGACATTACAGAAGATCTTACAACTCGGCATTGGATCATCTCTACAACCAGTATATCGAGCCGACTATCAGCTTGTCAATGCGGCCTTCAAAGGGAAATGAGTTCGACACCCCTGACTTAATGGATACTTTTTCTCTTAGTTACATTGGTGATTTTGCAACTTCAATTCAAATTGTGTGTTTCAGCTGTGTCTCGTCAAATTGTTAGTTTTCTTGCGTTCTGTTCGTTGTATAACTCTAATATATATCCCTAAGTTTTCCTATCTCTGATGCAAAGCTGAAAGCTTAAGAACTCCTAAGTCTAATGATATTATAAATGATCAAAAATAATAATAACTGTTTTTATTAGAAAAAATTGAGAAATTTATATTGTAAAATTATTCTAGCTTTGCTAAGTCTCTGCTATTTTCTTGAATCACACTTCCATCTTCTCCTTCTAAATCAATCATTCCTGTATCAGATATTCCTTTAACATGATATATGAATGTATCAATGTGTTCGTTTAAGCCACTTTTTCGTGTTTTTTATTATTATCAAGATAGACCCTTCTAACAACGCGATCACCGATGTTAAAGATAGAAATATCATTCTTCCACCTTCTTTTAGTTAACATTTTTCTTTCAGCAATGTTTGAATTTAAAATTGCTTTTTGTTCTCAAAGTTTCATTTGATGACCAAAACCATGCAAGATATTCAGTTGCTTCAGTTTGTGTTTCTTCATTCCATAAATCAATTTGGTTGAATATTTCATTCATTTCCTCTTTGAAATTCAAATTCTTTGAAAAGCAGGTTGAAGAAATCATAAATTTCAATGTCTGATTCAGACGCTCGACTTGTCCCTGCATCCAAGGACACCTGGACGTCCCCTGACATGTTTTATACCAAATGTTGAGCATAACTCGAACATTTTTTCATTTACAAACTCCTTGCCATTGTCCGTGTGCAAAATAGTTGGTTTTCCAAACATTAAAATTATGCTCTTTATTGCACTTGACACCTCCGTAGCCGATTTACTCTTTATTTAATCTTAATAATGACGCAGTTCTTATAAAATTTCGTTTCTCCTTCAGCAAATTGGATGGTAAAATTTGGTATCTCAGATAGGTTATTATTTCTTGCTTTTGTAGCAGAGTAAAGTAGACAACCTTCATAACAAAAAACAAAAACAAGCGTGAGCAAAAATCTATTACTATTCTATCTGAGGTTAGCCGTTAAAAAATGAAAATTTGTGAGAAATTTAAATTATTAAAATTACTAATCATTATAAAGATAGGAATTAATTAATTCATTGATTTAATTTTTCATTAAAAAAAATTATTGATTTCTAACGGCTTTAACGCCACGTATAACGCTTTTAACGGCTCGTATTCAACCTGGGCTCGTATTCAACGGTCACATAAAATAAATGCAATATATGAAGAAAAATTACTGACTTCTTTGAGCATAAAAATCAATATTATATTTATTAAATTATAAATTTTTAAATATATAAAAATTAATTCAAATATTTTAAAACAAAATCTACATATTTGCTGATGTGTGCTGAAAACTCTCAAACACCAAGTGAACTAAATGACCCGCCAGAAAGTGATTCCAGCCAAAATAATAACGGAATCACTTTAAATGGTTTTGAAGAATCGTTTAATGTAAATTTTTATTAAAGATACTTTATTAGAATGGTTTTCATTTAGGTAGACTATCAGTTGGGGATTCACCATGGAAAGCTGGATTCCAGTTAGGGTTTTCTAAAGGTCTGAAAACCAATTTTGAGAAAATCATGAATTCAATTCCAACTGACAAAATCTCCGAAACCATGAGCTTTGAAGAATTTGAGGAATTGGCTTTGCGTTTTGTTGATATGGAACCTCCTCCAATTACGCCAGAACATTCAATTAACAACGACGTTGGCAAACAAGGATTGCCTAATTAAATTATATTTTGTGCTTTATATTAAAATACATATTATTATTTTGGTTCTTGTTAAATGATGACCGCCACTTTCCAGCGTCATAATCAATATATTGTTTTTTAGTTAAAAATCAAAAAAAATTATTACGAAACAGCACAATCAGAATAATCCAGTTGATACAATGGAATGGCTGTTACCCCTGACAACTGACAGGAGAAAATATTTGGAAGAGCTACTCGGTTTCCCGAGGCTCATTACTCATTTTCGATATCATTGACCAAAGATAGTTACCCCATTTGACACTTTCTATCTCTACGATCCATTCCCACCGGTTCCAGAGATGATGGTAATCCAGCCGCCTCAAGGGTGCGCTTCACAACCCCGTTGATGGCGGCATGTCTCAGGAATCGGCCACTGCTGAGATGGCAAGAGAGTGGGTGAAGTCCTTTGAAGCCCACAACGGCATGGATGAGGCTAGCACAAGTCGACATCGAGACGGATAGATATCCTATTTAGGATGGTGCTGTTCCTGAGGGAATCAATTGACGATGGTGGGAACGCGTTCAGTCAAGTACCGCTGTGGAGAAGAGGCTGACAAAATGCAAGTCGTTTGTTTCCAAAAGGTTGATTTAGTAGCCTTGTATGTAATGTTGGCTCAGTTCCTCAATTTGTGTGTATCATAGGGGACTAATTCTTCAACCCAGCAGCAATTTTGTCATCCAGAGCAGATTTGCAGAAATCTGGGATAGTACTCCTAGCGTGTCGCATGATAATGAGAGAAGGTAGGATGGCAAGGTAAAATGTTGATAACCGAGGTTAAGCCGATGTCCCAAATCTGACGGGTAAGAAGCTTATAACAGTCCAATATCATCGAACTTGATATTTGTTATTTCTTCAATAGACTTGTTGAAATTCTCCAGGCTTTCCGGAAAGAGGTACAAAAACATTAATCTCGGATGGAATAGATAATTTTTGAGGATAAATTATTTTCCTCCCCTCCGATGGCGTCATTGGATCCACCTTATTGAGGAGACGCCAATGCCTAGTCGGTATCAAGAGGATTCAATTATTCTCTCCCCGGGGGACAATGTCGTTACCTGGAGACAAGTTCTGGAACCCTGGAACGAGTCAGGATCAAGGATTTAGTTAGTTTGGTTGCCCTTGGTCTTTGGAATAATTTTAATTTAATCGGATTTTTCTATATGGCTTGTGTAGACACTTAAAGGTGTCGCAGCTTGCATTCTCTCAACAAAATAATTCATAATGGTCATGTAATTGCCATTTGGTTTCTCAGTGTGCTAGACTGACATTAAGACATTCATTTTTGCTAATTAAAATCGTTATTATTGGCGCTTAATATAGAGGTGTCGCCCCTTGATCACTAAGCAGCCATTTAATCAATAGTCATGCATTTAAATCACATAGACAATTTATTAGCAGAAATCTATATTCGAGTTCCTTGTTATGCTAAACTGTGTATAAGACAATTTACTGCTTTACAGGGATAATCGATATCATTTATTTTGATGGCAAACTTCAGATATATTCGAAATAAGTCACATTCAGTTCCCTCAGTCGTTGTGGGGCGTATTTTTTCCAAGTACCAGCCATTATGGAAACTCTTGCGTTAGTGGAATTTTTTGTATTCCGGCAAGGACTGGGCGTCTCTTGATTAGGTGGATCAAATGACACTCTAAAAATGATAAATCCAATTATACTAATAATGCACACAAATGTCAGATGTCAGACAGCTTAATAAATCACATCAATTCTACTAATCAACAAAAAGTCTATCTTTTAACCATCAAAGCTATTAAGTCTATTATTAAAGTGCATCATAAACATAAACGGAAATAACCATCGTTACTAATGGCAACGAATGATGACGTCACAGAGATACTTCCTTACACCAGAATTGCTATTTTAAAACATTCCTTAACAAAGCAAACTATAAGACAAAAAAATAAAAATTTATTTAAAAATTAAATTCTAAACATCGATCCAAGCCATCTCATATAATTTGAAAACATAGAATCACGATTTTCTATACAAAGTCCTGCACTCTTCAGAAAACTGAGCCATCCACCTTTTGATTCAACAACATTGACATATTCTTCCTTGCATTCAAAATGGGATACAAACACACTCACAATATCATCTACTTCGTTGGGATGAGTGATAGCCAATGAACGACAGAAAACCATAAGCATAAGCAGACGTCCGTTAGCCGAGTTTGACGTCTCAGATTCAACATTTTCAAGTAGCATTTCCAGTTTTTGATGAAAGGGAATGTTCAAAGAGTCCACACCACGGTTTACCAGGGAAAGATAAGGTGAACGTTCCCTTACCATTTCTTCAATCTTTATTATGAGTGGTTGGAGTTGGTTGGCGTCTGAAGTTGAACAAGAAATAGCATGAAATACTTCGAAAGTGGTTAATTGCGACATTATAGAGTACAACAAGCGAATATAATATATTTTGATCAATAGTTTATTAATTTTAATAATTAAATAAATAATAATAAATTTAATATAAATATATAAATAATTATTAGTATTCTAATGCGAATGCACGACACCCTGATAGCTGGGTCAAGTGTGTCTGCTAGGAAGCACGCCATAATAACGACCGAGAAAACACGGGCAACTTACCTAGGCACTATCAGACCTTTTTTGTCTGCTAAGTATGGTGTTGATGATGGTGGGCTAGTAAATGTGAAGGCGTTGATCGAATTACAATATAATAATTTGATGGAAAAGATCAACTTAAAAAGCCTTCATAAGGTCCTCTTCAGAGCATTGGACAACCCACATGTCGACTTTAAGTCGTCGACAATATGGCTAAAATACGGTGACAACTCACCTCGATCGGAGGCGCTGTACACGTATATGCAAACCGCAATATTTTTTGGTGTTGATCAACAAATTCATGTCCCCACTGTAAGTCAAGGAGCATGTCGGTTGATCATTTAGCACTCGATGTGGATCCATGCTCTGCCACGACTATGTGTGGAGCATAACGAGGAAGTAACGAGTCTTCATCTTCTACTATGCAATAAGTATGGTATTCGCCACACCAGAAAGTTGCGGACTCATAAAGTGCAATCTGTAGTAGAGAACACCAGGGTCCAAATTAGGTAGACAGTGTTATCCGTACCTCGGTGATAGTCAAGCACAATAAACCGGACATTGTGGTACTCGATAAGAAGTCTGGCCAAGTCCTTATCATAGAGGTTGGCATCACGTCTCAAGACCGTTTGTAGATTGTGAGGTAGAAAAAAAGGAAGTATGACTTTCTTGCAAACGAGATGGGGCAGATGCTTGGTTGCAGGGTCCTCGTTATTCCTATAGTAATGACGTGGGAAGGAATTGCAACAAAGTACCACAAGGGTTATCTGAAGAAGTTGGGGGTAGATAGGAAGCTCCAGGCCTATCTACAGTCCACTGTGTTAAAGCGGACCCTAAAGAGCCTGACACTGGAGTATAGGAGGCAGAGCCCTGAGATGCCATATGGGCAGAGGGTTCAATTGACAAGGCGCTCTCGGAGTTGTTTCAGCAACCAAAATAGAACCTGCCTGAGGAGCTGGCGAACAGGCAGGCGAGGAAGGTTGTTGATTATTAAATATATTAACTTTTTTATTGTTTGTTAAATAAAGTGGGTTTTTTATTAATATATAAATAATTATTAAATTATAATCATTTGTCGCCAATAAAGTCCTCACTAAAGGCCTGCAGATGAGAACTTTTATTTCTTTCTCATTTGCAGACCCCAAAACAAAAGAAAAATTATTATGACAACCAGTGACCTGTCTCGAATGATATCATCCATCTCTTCCAGTCACAATGAAGGAGTTGTCTGAAACAGATGTATGATTTTGGTTCTACGAGAAGCATCCGAATACTCGATGATAATAAAATACTACATCGGCCCCCTCTTCCAATAGGCCAATAAGAATCCTCTCTTCCGAGGGTAAACCTGGCTCGTCTACGATGTGGGCACTATCCCTCTCTAACGACGTACGATGTTCTTTGTCCTGTTTGAAACCTCTACGAGTTGACAACAAATCACTTATTTGAATGTCATAATTATCACAACGTTCGTCTACAATGCCAGGACTGACTTATCTATGGGATCGACTGGCATCTGATGCGTCCTATTTAATAGCTGCTTGCCTCGAATACTTTAGTGAGACTGAGGTTACTTAACTAACTAACTAGAGGCCTGCAGAAGCTGAACGTTGTACGTGCGCTTGTCCTGAGGACTCCTTTGAATATGGATGCTTCTGTTGCAACACTACCTGTAAACTATCGCGCCGGTTGTGTAGTATGCCTCTGTTGCCTAGATATTCGCGTTATCGGAGACTACGCTCCACATAATAAACTCGATATACCGGAAAACCATACATATGATGGGCCCTCAGATTGGATCAACTCTCAATCCCTACTAACGGAAGAAACGACCCGTAATCGCTTATCCCGATTCCTTCCGGTCTTTGAGGCAAAATAAATTCGATTCGTTAAGAAGTTTCCTTCTCCAATTGGATTCCTCTTCAGGGATGAGAGAAGGCTTTTTCTTAGGATAGTGGGAACAATGAAAGACCACAGACGTTGGATGGCTCGATTGATGCGGGAACTGGAATTTCCTTAATGTCTGACGTTTTTTATGTCTTTCTTTCTCGATGATCCTGGGGTTGTAAATAAATATTCACAATAATTTATTATTTTTGTAATCCGAAGGCATTCTTGATTATCGAACAGAACTGTATACGAGAGGAAGAAGTGTTCGCCAATCTCAAATGAAATCACGGAACTGAATGGATGTTATTTTTTCACGTTCTGATAATGTACCTGAAAACTCTGCAAAATCGATGTCATACACTTTCTACATGATTAATACAACACACGTAAAACCACATTAGCCATATAATTAGAGGTAAGATGTTCGCAACGATCAGGTTAACTATGCGGTTCCACCTTCCATGATCGTGTACAACCACTCTCAAGTCATCCAGATGGTTTGGAAATCTCAGTGAAAAATAGATGATCAACCTGGCTAGCTTTTTGCATTACGGCTAATAAAGTTATGATTAATAATTACAATTGATTAATTTTGATTAATAAAACATATATAAAACGTATTAAAAGCAATTAATTGTTATTTTTCATAACACGTTCTTGTGTGTCAACTTTATGCAGACTTTGAAAATCAATGAAAAAACGCTGGCCATAAAACCAATACGGGCCACAACATAACTAACAGAAATGACCTATCCTCAACACTTCTCCTTTGTTCCCTATATTTACAGGAAGGAAAATTTGACCAGTGCATTAAGGCAGCCAATTCTGCCATCCTTATCCACCCCGAAAGACCTGAGTTATACATATACTTGGGGACAGCCTGCCGAGCTGTTGGATCTCTTCAGTACGCCACGGAAGCGCTCAGTCGAGCCCACAGTATACTCCCTGACCACGTGCAGACGGCTAGCGAACTCGCCCAGTGCTACGTCTCACTCGGTTATGTTGACAAGGCAGTGAACGTTTACCTAAATCTGCTGAAATATAAACCAGTTTGCTTAGTATTTTATTTAGAATATCATCGAGATTCAATTGGCTGTCGGAAATCTGCTAAAAGTTCAAGGTCGATTTTTGGAAGCAAAGGTTTGGCGGGCAAAAAACGGCATTTTTGGCAAAAATTGCGCGCTTAATCTGAATTGTTAGGAGTTGTCGTGGTGGGAGACTGTATGCATAATGTTGTGCTAAAATCCTGGAAGAGTTGCAATCAGCAGCTGGGCAGCAGAGCTAATGTTTAGAATTGGTTGATGGGACTGCTGAATTATCGACCTGACTGTGCCCAAGCAATGTATCTACTGGGAACTGTTTTCAGAGTGGAAGGAGAGTTGTGGCTGTCAATTCACTATCTTGAGAAGGTTAGAGCCTTACTCCTCTATTCTTAGGCCACTCAGTTGGATCCCTCACTCTTTGAAGCCAAAATGGCCTTAGCTAACGCATTCAGAGAAGCCAAGCTGACAGACAGGTTGGTTGTACTCATCACAGCAGAGCAATCGCCATATATTCACAGATCAATGCCTCGTTTCCTAGCAATATTGAGTCTATCGTCAGTCTGGGTACAGCTTACTTGGAGAAGGGGTAACTTTACAGCTCACGCAGACTTTATGAGATGTCTATAGACTACTATCAGGCAGCTATAGCACTGGATGGAAATTCGTCAGAGTATTATGGCTACCTCGGGAATGCTTTGAAGGAGAAGGGAATGGTGGTTGTTTCTTAACATGGCAGATTGAGGACTCTGAACGCTGTTATGAGCATTCTCTGAAAATAAATCCGGCGCATATCGATTCCCTGAATAACCTGGCCAACATAAAACGGGAGAAAGGGAACCTTAATATGGCAATAAGCCTATATAAGCAGGCTCTGAAGGTACACGTGCTCATAACTCAGATCTGTCCGACCATGGCTGTGGCACTGTCCAATCTGGGTTGCATATATCAGCAGATGGGGAAGTACAGTGAATCCTTCTCTTACTACAACGAGGCACTCCTGTATTAATTTTATATTCTCACCTTTTGTGTTACTTGTGATTATTACAGAATTTCCCCCAACTTTGTGGACGCCCTGATGAACCTTGGGTGTCTGTATAAGGAAGTGCAAGACCTCAACAACTCCCTAAACTGCTTTAATCGGATTCTCTTGATAAACCCAAACATTGCTGAAGCCCACAACAACATTGGGACGGTTTTTAGAGTAAATTTCTTTTTTTACTGTGTAGGACAACTCAAAGTTCATAGATGCCATCCCCCATTTTAAAAAGGCTCTCAAATTGAAACCGAACTTCCCAGATGCTTTTTGTAATCTGTCTCACAGTTGCCTGGTATATTGTCGCACGGTTATTATAGGTTGTCTGTGATTGGTCAAAATATGACGAACGGGTAAGACAGGTCGTTGCCATAGTGAAGGAGCAAATTGGTCGAAATCGCCCGCCTCCAGTACACCCTCATCACACTATGCTTTATGCGCCTCTTTCGGGCGAATTGGCTATTAAAATAGCAGAGAAATATGCTAACGCATGTGTTGACAAGGCAGTGATTGCTCAAAACTGCAGGCCAGGCAACTAAACCGGACGTATTCTTACAAAATGCCCGCCAAGGGAGAACGGATTAAAGTGGGATACGTCTCATACGACTTTTGCAACCACCCAACCTCCCATCTAATGCAGAGCATTCCTGGACTTCACAACACTGAAGACTTTGATGTTTCATGAATATTAATATGTAGGTTCACTGCTATGCCCTAAATCCCCCTGATGGGAGTAAATTCAGGTCTAAGATAGCGGGGGAGGTAGAACATTTTGTAGACCTCTCCAACCTTCCTGACAGCGGACATGCGGCCGATTCAATAAATAATGACGGGATCCATATTTTGGTGAACATAAACGGGTACACTAAGGGAGCTCGAAATGAGATCTTTGCCCTGAGGCCCTCCCCAGTGCAGATTATGTGGTTGGGTTACCCCAATACGAGTGGGAGTTCTTTCATGGACTACATAGTCCTGGATTCTGTCACTGCCCCCTTAAGATTGTCTCATTTGTACTCTGAGAAGCTTGCCCACATGCCCAGTTCCTTTTTCATTGGAGATCATCTTCAGGTTGTCGTTCGAGTTACCTCCAGATGTTTGGCCACCTCAAAAACCGATATTGTCTGGTCAGGGACCGAAAGGCTGAGAACGACAAGATCATCAACTTTCCCGACAACTGTAAGTTCGTTACAATCACGGAGGTTTGATTTTCCGTGATTTCATTAGAAAGTTCCTTCAGGGATTTACCGTTCTGACATGAACCACGTGACTCTCGGTTGTTCTATCCCCAACATCATTGATTTGGCTGAGAAGGGAGAACTCTACCTTCCCCAAGTTGATACAAAGCTCATTTATGGCTCGGCTATGCAAAAAGTAGTAGATTGAAGTCAATCTCTTAGTTATATCCCACTTGTGCTTCTGGGGAGGAGAGTATAAGCTACCCTGTGTACACGTGCAGGAAGATGTACAATCTCCCACAGAATGGCATTGTTTACTGCAATTTCAACCAATTTTACAAATATGATCCCAATACCTTCGATCTCTGGTGTAGGATTCTCCAGAATGTGCCAAACTCTGTCCTCTGGCTGCTGATGTTCCCCCTGGAGGACAAGTGAATCTGTTGGAAGTTGTGCGAGGAAAGAAAATCGACGAAAAGAGGGTCATATTTTCAACTGTGGCGCCAAAAGTTGGTTGTTTTATGTAATTGCCAAAGGAAGAGCACGTGCGTCGAGGACAGTTGGCTGATGTGTGTCTGGATACTCATCTATGCAATGGGCATACGACGGGAGTAGACATTCTGTTTGGGGGGACTCCTATGGTGACTTTACCTGGGGAACATTTGGCCAGTCGAGTGGCTGCCTCCCAGTTGAAGGCGATTGGATGTGGGGAGTTGGTGGCGAAGACTGAGGAGGAATATGTGGATATTGCTACTCGCCTTGGAAATGAACCTTCCTTGTTTTAGTGGTGGTTATTTATAGTTTGGAGAGAGTTAAGAAGAAGGTTCGGGAGAATCGCTTTAATGCTTCTATATTTAATGTGGAGGGATATGTGCGAGATTTGGAGGGATTGTACAAACGAATGGTTAATCAGCACATTTCCTTTGGACGACCTGATCATCTATTGGCTCAGGATTATTAATAATTTTTTAAATAAACCTTTATCACTTTTTGATTAATTATTTTTAATACCAGTGGTTTTCATGTCTGTCACGTGCTCGTGGAGAGAACTGGAAACATTGTAGCAAATCTTTTTTCCCTTATCAAGCTATTACTAAAAAGTTGGGGATATAATAACGAACTTACCAAAAATTGTATTGATATACGTAACATAATCATTGTCTGACATTGCTCTTATCCAAGCTTACATCGGAATCCAAGACTCCACACTTCAAGAATAATTTTGTTATACGTGGGGTGGTTCACTTATTGATATTTCAGTGAATTACTTCCCCATCTGTCTATTGAACATATTAGGGATGTTCTCACAAATTGTCTGATTGCTGCTGACAAAAAATATATTCCACGTGGTTTCATTTCGTGTTCAGAGGTTATTTTAAAATCTTTAATTAATCAACTTGTTGCTAATTCTTGAAACGCGAATGCAAATTCTCTTAGACGTCATACATCACGTCGAAAATCTCTGTCCGAACAAGCTTTTTTTTCTTTAACCGATTTAATGGGACACTCGATTAATCACGGATCGGTGGCTATGCTCTGGAAAAAATCAACAATCATTCCTATTCTGAAGCCTAATCGCTATTTTTCTGATTCTTCTAATCGTCCTATTTCACTTTTTTTCCCGAAGATTGCAGAAATAATTTTACTATTTTAGTCAAACTGTGGCTGTCATTTTAGTCAAACTGAGGTTTCATTCAACCACAGTCTTTCAAAACTGACTCAATTTATTGCTGACGGCTTTAATGACAGTAAACCTCCGGAAAGTGTTACAAGTGGCATGTATTGATATCAGCATAGCTTTGACTGTTCATCGAGATACGTTCTAGCAGCAAGATCCTTGCTACGAAAATCTTTTCCCGATTGAAAATGGTTACTTGCTTTCCTCTCTGATCGCATTGAATGGTTCTTTATTATGTCAACCTACTATCGTTATCGATATCTTCCAAATGGTGTTCATCAAGTCTCGGTCTTCTCTTCCAGAAGACAAGCCCCTCTTGTCCTTGTTCGCCTTCTAGTTCTGCGCCGCATAAAATATAGCTGACTGATCTCTTAGAGTCTCTACTTTTGGTTATGACTTTATGTAACCACCGGTTTCCTTCACTTGAAAGGGCATCCGGTTAAAGGAAAAGGAAAGAGGGTCTTCATCAAACTAAGTGATTTCGGAGTGACAAAGAGGAAGACGAGACCAACGGAGATCCTGTATTACCCTTTTATCGGGTATAGCGTCACCTCGTATTTTGAGTACATTTCAAGGTATTTGAGCTGGAATTGTGCTTAATGGACTCCCTATAAGGTGGTTGCCTCTATTAAGTTCCTCTGTTCATAAAAGTGGACTTGAAATTTGTTGACAGCTTATTAAACAGCGGTTAGAGTCACTTAATGGCACTTTAGTGAAAAGACACTCCATCTTGTATTTTTAATTGTCATAAAAAATTATGTGATACCGATTGAGTGACAAATACATTGGTAGTTTATGTCAGTACATTCAATCGGCAGTAAGTTTCTTGCATTTGCAAGCTGTACCACCGATCATCGCTCCAACAGTAGAATATATCTGTTCTGCCTTGAGGTTTTCACCTATCTCTCCGAAACCATGCTTTTTTGTCAAGTCCTCCAGATCAGACCAGAAAAAAGACATCAAATCGAGTTCCCTGAAGGTACATGTGGAGAACTACCGGAAACGATGGATCACTATTGACCATTCTATGAGAATTTGGAGAGTCTTGGAAACTAAATCACGGCTTGATACTTTTCTAGATGCTTTTGGAGATTTTAAGACAAGGGCTTTCAGACATCATGAAGCTAGGTAGACACAGGTAAAGGGATATTAAATGAAGTAAAAATTTCCAAAGACCACCACGGTAACATAAAAACTAACTAATCACGTGATTCCAGCACGCTCTAAAAGACATTTCAACCTGGCCGATGGTCCTCCCTCGAGCACACACAAGCACGTATCGGCCATATAACTGGCTCCTCGTAGTCTTAGCGGCACGTTCCTTGGTTCTTACGTATTAAGCAGAGCTTTTCAAAAATAATTCTCGCGGCACACTAATCGTAAAAAAAATAATCCACGGCACACATTAAAAAATAAAACAATTAATTTTTTAAGATGTGTAAAACTAAGTACAAAAATTGGTAATTTAATGCCCAAATTTTTATTAATAAAAAAATGAATTCTTAATTATTATTGTTTTTGCATATATCATCAATATCATGTCGAATGGTTAACAACAGCACTCGCATTTCAGCACAAATCCGGCGAGAAACAGTGTTATCTGACAAAGGTATCTTCATTATTTTTTGTTCATATTTATGACCCAACATAGTCCGAGCAATAATACGACAAGCAGGGATTATCAAGTTTTCGCCAATATTGTGAGGTTTTAGTTGTTTTGCTATCACTTCTGAGATCAGGTATAAACATTTCAATGATTCCTTTGTGTTTAAAAAAGTTTCACTGAACATCATTTGACTAGATCTACGATTCATAGTAAAAACCAAATAATACTTAAGTTGTTTTTTTCAAATGGATAAAATAATCCACAGATTTTTCGGAATAGTCCGGATGCTTGGAAGTAAAATGTCTCTTTAGTTTGCTAAGAACCATAGCATCACTTGCCAAAAAACCATGCAAATTAGACATTGAGGTAGTTTATTTTTATCTTTGCATATACATCCAAATGACATATAAGAATCTTTACACTGAATCCCATAAATGTTGACCAATTCCCATAAATGTTGACCCAATTCCCATAAATGTTGACCCAATTCCATAAATGTTGTCCCAATTCCCATAAATGATGTCCAAGTTTATATATATTATACTAATAAATAATTTAGGAAAAAAGTATTTTATTCAATTAATCTGTTATTAATTCCATTTACCCTTTCCCAAAAACTGTAATATGAGGACAAATTCTCGGTTTCGAGACCACTCATAACAAATCCGATAGTTGTTAGCAATTCTCCTCTTACAGTTACTCTTGTCTAATTACATTTAGGCGAGATTTCACACAATAAAAAAAGTTTTCAATTGGGTTCAAGTCAGTTGAATAAGGGGGTAAATAAAATGTTGTAACACTTTTGTATACACCTATTCAAACTCTTTTTACTGATCGAAGTGATAAATAGACTTTCGTTCATAAAAACCTTGCGACTTCTCATATCTGTATTAGTTGATAACAAATCTAAAAAATTAAAATTTTAAAATATAGATTTACTTGTGTATTATTTATATATATAACTTGGACATCATTTATGGGAATTGGGTCAACATTTATGGGAATTGGGACATCATTTATGGGAATTGGTCAACATTTATGGGAATTGGGTCAACATTTATGGGATTGAGTGTATAAGAACGACGAACTGATTTACCCATAAGCACGTTGATGCGCACGTTATTAAAAAATTTATAAATAATGGTTAACCAATGTAAATGTCATTTAATGTATAATAAAAAATGATTATTTTAATTTTAGTAATTATTTTAATTCGTTTATCTTTTAAATTAATTAAGTCAAAAATGTATATAAATTTATTCAAATTTGTATTTGGCAGGCGGCACACTAGAAATTGTCTTGCGGCACACCGTTTGACAACCTCTGTATTAAGGATTCCAGAGGAATTGTGACTGGAACTTTCCAGAAGTCCACCGTTCCGTAATTTTAGAGCCCTTTTTGACTATGCATGGCTCAAACAAATTGGGATTCTTGCTTAGAATTCAAGAAACACAATCTTTGACAATTATCTAATTTTGTTAGACCAGGTAGCTTAAGATTAGGTTGTCATAATAACAGTGGTCCTGTGTTTGATCTTTTTAAATCAGAGTTTTCTTGAAGGTGATCCTGGAATGACTAGATGCCTTTTTCGAGACAACTGGTGAAGTAAGCAGGAACTCTGTCTCTCCTTAAGAGCTTGGGACTTCTGACTACGTTCATAAGTCACAAAGTCCGTGAAGCACAGTGGCTCTATTAGCTGATCTCTAGTATGTCGTCAATTATGTCAACGGGGTCAGAATGCTAAAAGTGCTCTTGTGTTGTAATGCCTTGATCTCAACGTGAAACTGGATTGTCTAATGGGAAAGACAAAAAGGGGTTAAGAATATTCTTGATGCCTTGATCCCCTTCAAATAATTAATTAGTTTATCTGTTCTTTCTTTTTGTGTTTGTCTCTGCCAAAGTGGGCGGTTAAAGTAGAGATTTTTAGGGTTTCTGTGTTAATTGTGAAAGACAAGAAGCGACCATAGTGGAGTCGACAGATTATTAGTTGACATTTGAACTCTTGGCTATAGGCAAGAGCATGGGGAGTGTTAAACTTGCAAACCTGTAATGTGGATTGAAATCACTGAAAAATGCCAGAGTGACTGGAAAAGCCCCGGGATTTTCCGATTAAAGTTTAAAGAAAAGTCAGATAAATCTCATTCATTGAAGAGACTAATCTATTTTCTCCTTTCGGGAAGAGAAACCACAAGGTGATCGAACTCAAGAAAAGCTTTCGGAAATTGTTCTAAAAAATGTGCCAATATGGACTAAGGAAGACGAACTTATGACTTATATGAAAGAAATTGCTCCAACCACTGAGTCGGTGAAACTTATTGCCAGGAATGAAAGAAAACTCCCTGTTGTGAAGATTAGCTTAAAGTCAAGGGCAGAAGCTACGTCTGAGTCTCGTGATTGGATGGAAATTGATTGTGAGTGGGTCAGAAGACAACCCCCAAGATGCTTTAATTGTCAATATTTCGGACACATTGCAATGGGGCAAAAAGATGTTTCTTATGTGGAGGACCACATAGTCCCCCGGAGAGCCCAGAACCTAACAATAGAAGATCCTGTATTAACTGCGGGTCTGGTGATCACGGAACGAGTTATGCTGGTTGTCTGGTGGCCAGGAAAGCCGTGGCCTCTACAGGAAGAGGAACCGAATCTCATGGGTTAGGAACATGGAGTAGATGAAAAAATCCTCCTCCACCACATTACCTAGATACGAAGTCTAGTGAAAACAAGCAGGACGCAATAATTAAAAATCGACCTCTAAAATACGATATTATGAATCCAACACAGAAAAAGCCAATTGTGGATCAAGAATATCTGGAGGAGAAGCTAAAAAGGTCCTGCTGGGAATCTATTCCGAGGGCATCTGAAAGACAGAACTTACATATGTGATCAACCGTCTAAACGAAGAGTGTGATAAGGTAAACTTGGATTTACTGCAAGTGGTGGCTCTGGTCCTGAAGAGATCAGGCCGCCAAGACCAGTGATCCAAAACATAAGGATCATGCTCGTGAATGCCCGATCAATCCTGAGGAAGCATCGCGAGCTAGCTTCCCTGGCGAATGCCTAGGAAGGTGATATAATAAGTCAAATGAGAATACAGTACTCCCGGATTTTGAATCGATATCTTTATACTGGAAAGAAGGGGCTATACCAGGGACTGGAACATCAATTTTTTGTCGGTGTCATCTAAAGACAAGGAATCCGAGATTTGTTTCATCAATTTGTTGTGAGTTTGTAGCCATTGATGTTCGCTGTGTCGACGGATGGCTCGCAATTGGCGGTATTCCAAATCCTTGAAGGAATGTACCGGAGATATCTCCCAGTTCTTCAGTGAAAACCCGATGGCCATACTGGGAGGACATCCATTGGCTGCAAGAAGAGTAACATGGATGGCAAGCTGCTGATGAAACTATTGTACGGATGGTAGCGAAAACAGGGAGACCGACGAATGATCCTGCTAACTCCGCCCGATCAGCTGATTCGGTCAATTTCAAAAATTATGGAAAAAATTGAGATGCAGCAGAAAAAAAGGACTTGCTCATATACGACCACTCCTGAAACCTAGAAGACGAAAAGACAATATAGCATCATTCAGGTCGACTGGAAAGCTAGTCCTTTCAAAAATTAATGATGTTCTACCAGATATGTCATTTCAGCATGGGTTCAAAGCAGAAGATCAAATTCACTCATTTAACCACCCTGGCGGATTTTACCAGGAAAGGATTCACAAAAAATCCCAGACATCTGAAGACGGTACTTTTTTCCGTGGATATTTGACTTTGTTTTCAGGAAAAACTTAACTTGGAAATATTCAATCGGAAATCCCTTGAAACCTTAAACTCTGGTTGACTAACTTTCTCAGTGGTCGGAGGGGCGTATTTTTTTGATGATTTAAGACCGGCATCACGACTTCTCACGATTGGCGTCCCCCAAGGATCATCCCCTATCCCCTTTATTGTTCAACCTATTTACGGGTGATCTTCCCATTCCAGAAAACGAGAACGACATGTTATTAACTTATGGAGATGGCATTGTTTGACCTCACGTGATCAAGATATTCAGGTTGCAACATCAAGATTGCAACAACACGTGGACTGTTAGAGGACAACCACAATCGATTATTCCAGAAGATCAGTTACTACATTATCCATGTTCGGAGAAAGATTAAGCAGACGGACGGTGGAGCTAAAAGTGAATAATGCAGACATCCCTTTAGCAAACACCAGAAATTTCTGGGAGTCACATTTGACATGTCGAAAACGTGATCATCAAATGGGAGAAAAAGGCTAACGTTCTGAAAAGCATCTCAGGAGTATGGGAGGGATAAAACCATCCAGTCTTGAACTCCATATGCAAACACTTCGTCGAGCCATGTATCTCATATACGTGTGCTTCATTGGATCCGTTTATCTGTTGGACAAATTCTATGAAAATCTAAGCCAGCTAAAAAAGGGCTTCCATGGACTTCTGGAGAGTCCCAGTTTCCAATGCCTTTCGAATCTTTATACGAAAAAATACGTGCGACTACGAGGAACCAGTTATACGGCTGATACGTACGTGCGTGGGCTCGAGGGAGGATCATCGTGCCAAGTTGAAGTCTATTTGAAGCGTGCCAGGACCACGTGATTAGTTAATTTGGTATTAGGGCAGCCACTGTATGGCCATTTGTTCATTTTATTTTGTCATTAAATAATAAACTGTGGTCTTTGGGATTATTATAGCATGACTGATATCACCGGGGTTACTTGCACTAAGAGCTATAAAATCACTTTGATTTGCCAGAAAGTATATAATCCTTGAGTAATTTCTGCTTTTGACTAAAAAACCGCGGTTAAATAAAAAAATGCTTTTGAACTGACAAAGAAATGGTTTACGGACAAAAGGAACATAATTCAAACGCCTTTTGACATCCAAATCCGAAGGAATAACGGAGGAGGCCAAATCCAACGTGATCAGGATACAAACCAAACCCAACGAACTTGTCGAACCAAGTTGTGAGTCTGAATTCAACTTTTCGGGATCACTTAGTTTTTTTTCGGTTTACCTGTGGTCTTGGAATAAAAATTTAATCTAATGCACCTTACACAGAAGACGCCTAATGCTTGGCTAGCATTCAAAGGTTCCATCTCTTTATTCCACCGGGAGATTATTTCGCTCCCTGGATCCTCTACTGGAAATCTTCATGATCATGGGATAAGGTATTTTGGTTTTACCTTTGGTCTTTGAAATAATTTCGATCTGACGCACATGACATTTGCACGTGTTACCTATGGAAACTTTGGTTCTCCTAGCAATTAAAAGAATTGGTCTTACAGCGATGTGGAGCACCTTTGTAAAGTTCTAGTGACTGTTTTGCTCTTTCTGCCTATTAGATGACCAGAATACCACTTCTTCTCTTGTACGGGCCAGCCTTTGAGTTATGCGCTATATATCTAACGAATATTTGCGAGCGTCCACCCTTGGTAGGATATTCCTGTTATACACCGGTAACCTTCAAATACCAGGAGATAATAAATAAACAAAAATTTTTTTTTAAAATTAAACTTATTTTTAAATAAATTACTATATTTTAGGAGGGAAATATTTTTCAAATGGAATATGGTACTGTGTGTATTTAATTAGGTTTTAATGAATTATTAACCCCAAATTTCCAACTTTAATTCATTCAAAGAAGAAATGTAAAGAATATAAGGCTAATAGGTACAGAACAAACCAGTCCACATTGAGTAAAAAGCCAACCATACCGAAAATATTACAAAATCAATTCAAGGTACTATACAACCTTAAATATTATTAGCAATAAACGAAGGAAGAGGTCTGGCAAGTGGAGAAGTTGGAATTGCCTCAATTAAGCCTCAAGAGTCTGCTATTCTCACTCTCACCCAATTTTCCGACACAATCTGTTATTCCCGATTAATAGCCTACTGCAACATTTTGCAACCAAGTGATTTTGTTTGTTCCAAAACCATGTCCACCAAGATAAATGGAGTGAATGTTATAAGGGAGAATATGGGTGAATCCAACATTAACTTTATCGATAGGATTTTTTCTGATTTATTGGGTTTTATTTAATAGTGATTGTTGGCAGAGTCTGTTGCGGAATTGGATTTGATCTATTCCCTCTCCCACGTCTGCACCTTTTCTGATTATGGTTTGTATTGTTAGCATATAGTTCGTCCTGAATTATCATCTTCCATTGTATTGAGGAATGGAAGACATCCAATTATTGACAGACTCGACTCTAATTTTGTTCCCAACCATACTGTTTGTTAATTAGTAATATATAGTACATCACTGGGAGTAACAGAATCCACATTATAGGAGGATTTAACATGGTAATGATTGTGTTACAACAGAGTGGGAAAACAACTTATTTAAGACAGGTGGCCCTTCTACTAATAATGACTCAACTTGGGTCGTTTGTCCCCGCAGATTATGCGTGCTTCAAACTTGCTAATCAAATTGTGTTCCACTATGGTCGATCAGAGACTGGATCGTCACTTTCCACATTCGAAACAGATGTTTATATATAATAATAATTTAGATGCAACTAATGTCAGGATTGCTCAGGTCTTGTGGAAATAACTCATATGTCTTTATTGATGAATTATGCTGCTGTACTCTCTCTTGTTATTACAGCAACTGACCAATGGCTGGAGCGGCCATTTATATCTCTATTTTGGAAGAGTTGTGTAAATTGGGGGTATTACTTTCAATAATTTAGTCGATTGTGTAAATAGCTACTAATATTGATAAGGTCTGTCTTTTGGAAGATATCAATCCTTGTGTTGAAAAGTTACTCTGTTTATTATTAGAGCTATCACTTTGTGACCTCACAACAAATTGGACGCCTTCTCTTGTATTTAAACACGCTTTGAAAAGGGGAAAAGTACATCGACTGATTATGGTTGTGGTTGCACCTATTAGGCATTACTTTGGCTTCAATGACCAGTCTGCCCTCTGAAATATTAGTAAGTGCTAGGAATGTTCAGAGACTATGGGTGACATGGAAGTATTTATTATTTTTATATTCAGAATGAGGACATTTCACGTATTAATGCTATTAAAGTGAAAAAGGCAAAAATGAGGCTGGTTATTAAACTAGAGGATATTGCTAAAGGTAACTGCTTTTGATGAAAACTCAATGAGGTTATATCTAAAGAAATTAAGACGAGAATACGATGAGGCTGTTAAATTTGACTCATAGTTGGTTAATGTTCAGTTTTTGTATTCAATAAGTCATCTTCGTTCGCATTAAACCATATTCCTATCTCCCATACAAATGAATATCAATAAATCCTCTACAGAAGCATAGTACTCAAAGTTATCACTTTCCCTTAAATTTACGACTACAAGGAGATCTGTTACAAAACGACTCGTAATAATTTCCCATCCTCCACGAATGTTTTGAAATCTTAGTACTGATGAACATTGGAAACGTTTACCACTGTGACGGAGTATTTATCGGTTTTGTTAAAAAGATTTAATTGTAGAGGAAAACACAACAAGTCTAACAAGGAGATCAAAACCAATGTCAGACTAGTAGAGTCAAATCAACTCTAAGAAAACAAAACATCCTTTCAAGAACATAGAACAGTGTCTCAAAAACTATTGACGCATCAATTACATCCTTCACAAGAATCTTTAAGGTTTTCCCTTATCTTTCCAAATACATTCTATAATCATATATCACTTTAACTGAGAAGTAGAGAATTAATAATATTACATATCGGATGGTTAAATTTGGAATGGACCAATGTCGAAATTGAGAAGGAACAGTATAATTACTAGTTAAGATGTTTAGTGGTCATTTTTAAACTGTTCAAATATTATGTGGTTGTGTTTGGTTAATTGAGGGCATAATTAAATGGTCAGATGTGTACACCTGCATCTTTGCCGTCAATATAAAAGAAAAAAGAAAGAAGACCCACAGCAATCCGCAAACGAATTGTGGAGATTCGTATAGACACGACGATCAGTACGGATACGGCTGTGACGAATAACAAACCCGACATACGATTATTCTTGTTGAAATTGGGATCAATTCAAAACGTCTCCATCCTTTTCTGATGGGTACATATAGACCAATTCATCGAGCCAACTAAAGTTATGGAAGTGCAGCTTGGGGATCAAAACTTGCCAAAACTAACATGGATAAGATCAACTCAGCCGAATCTAATTTGACCAAAACAATCTTCCGACTCACAGGACTACCAATAAGGGCAACCCCATTTGAGGTCCTTGTGAGGAATTCCGGCGGCCAAATGGGAAACCGCCAGAAGAACGGTGTTATCTAAATGTGTCGATTCCTGAGAACGACACAGAGAAAAGATGTGAATACTGCTGAGAGAAGCCGGGATCACCTGATGGCGTCTCCTTTTTAATTAGTTTGCCTGGTGATTTTTTGGCTTATTAATAATAATAGAGAAATATAATGTTTTTCCATTTTTGTGATAAAAAGAACTTGACAGAAATTCTGATTCCAGATAGTAAGGTATTATAAAGTAAACACTGCTAATTAAGTTATGGGAAAAGCAATATGAAACTGTAGGACTTGCCAACCGAAATTTACCCAGACAATCTCTCCAAACCATGGTAAACGCGGCATTACACAGGCTGAAAAACCTATGGCTAAAACGGAAAGGGAATAACATAAAACAAAGGATAATGTTATATGACACCTTTATAAAACCAATCCTCCTATACAACTCTGGGACCTGGGCCACCTCAAAATAGGAATTGGAGAGGCTATACTTGTTTTACAGGAATCATCTAAGAAACATAACTGGAATGTCCAAGATCTCGCGGAAAGGACTGTACAATAAGTTTGACTGTACACCAATAAGTCTCGAGATCATTAGCTCTCGTTGGAGACTCTTTGGACACGTCCTGAGGTTGGACCCGATAAATTTGTACGTAGTTTTTTTGACAAACTCCTTGCAAACATCTTTGGACTAAAATCCCTTATTGGAACTTTCAATTACTTTTTTAGTGAAATGTTTGCAATAATTATACCCAACTTCCCCATCTTGCCAAACCTTTCTTGTAGATTCTCGATTACAACAATTTTTTATCTTCGTGTCTTGTTTTTGATTATCGTTTTCATTGAAGAAATTAAAAAATCGACATCTTTAAAAAATCCTCTTATTTTAAGGCAGATTGTGGGGAAACTTTCAATACTTGTGGAGCAGCTACCATGTGTCTTACCCCATGCGATATCAGAAAAGAAAATTATCGCAATCTATCGCAAAATCATTAGCACGTGGTCAATTATCAGGCAATTTTCTACACTATTTTGGCAAGCATGAGGGGAAGGAAGTTAATGTCCAATACACTCAAACAAGTATCGTAAACTTTTACTGATCAAGTCTTGCAAAGGAATATCCGATTCTACAAAAGCCTTAGTGACCTGATCGATCCATGAGTTGGTAGATGAGAAGAGAAAATCAAATATTCTTGTAGTGTTGACACCTATAAAAATAGTAATAAAATGATAAACCTGTTAATTTGAAATATTTCTTAGACGATCTTGCTATTGATTCTCTCAAATAATAACACTGCACTTTACCAAGAACCATATTAGCTATAGCTGCTTCCAGGCAAGACACACTTTTTTAAGCAAAGAACATAACTAATCGATGAGGAGAACCAAGGAATGCTCTTCATTTCTTGTTCTTTTGTTGGATGTGAGTCCTTTTGTAGAAGATCGGTTCCGCAATGGAATGTTCAATGATGATGGGGTCACTCGTCTAACAAAGGTTTTAAAAATGTGCCGCATAAATTGCGAAAAGATTTCCTTGTGAATTGCTATAAAATTCATTACTATATTTTCAAATAACAGACTAATCTTTTCAATGTCCTTTTGATTGAACAGGCATCAAAGTAAGTAAGATGATAATTGAACACACGCTATTATTTTATTTAAAAACTCGCAATATTAAAAAATCAAATCAAAATAACTTTTGATTTATATAATATTTTTGATTAAAAACTACATTTATAATTTTTAAAAAATTTAAAAAAAAACATGAATTTTTGACTTTATTGACTATTATTAACCCTCAATACAGAACAACATAAAAGGTAACAGGCGTCCATTCCCGGAATTTGTGGAAACTTTCCAGTGAGTGGAGGAGAGCAAATGATCCTTTTCGCGCCAGCCTGGCACTGGGAGCCACTTGAGACAGTTGGATCAGATGACGCGATTGATCTTACTTAATCATTAAAGAACTGTATTTGAAGAAAAACTTTACTGCTATAATACAAAATAATTTAAAACTCTAATTAATGTAAAGTCAAATTCTATTGATTTCTATTTACTTTATTCTAAAATCTACACTTTCCTTAAGCTCACACCAAGGAGACAATAACTGACTTGCAGTAAGTCTAACTGTATAATTGAATTCTTAGTAATTCTCCTGGTTTTCGTTCATCATACGAAGGACAAACCTTATAATCGCTCTCCTCGTCTTTCCCAGCATCAAGATAATTCTCTCCACGAAAAACCACTTCACACATCCATATAAGAGAGGAGCCGTATAGTAGCTTGGTCAAACACTACCACTACTTTATTTTTCCATCAAAAAAATTTAGCAAATTATTGGGAGGATCATTTTATGAGCTTATGACGAATCTCTTACTTATATGAGAAGGTTAATTCAATTTATAATCGATAAAATATTTTAGAGGATTAAATTTGTTTTTCAATTTACTTTTCCCATCGACGCGAATTCCTGGGTCGTTTAGGGAATCGGATTTCTACACGCACAAGAGATCTCCGTGAGCACTGCTGGCTAGTTAAGCGAATCACCTTCCTGGGAGAGAATATCTACGGATTCAGAGCAGCTACTGTATGATCCTCTGACTTAAGTATTAAGCTGCTTACAAATATCATTTATTTTATAAAACTTCCTTCACCTTGTTAGAATATGTCATAATAGCTTATTGATTTCATTAACAGCTATTTTTGAAACCACAAAATACCAATAAAACTCAAAAACCACAAACCCCAAGCAACGTCTCTTCAAAGACATTGGCCTTACAATCATTAAAGGCAACTCTGAGTGCCTTCTTTCCAGAGCGTTCAAGGCAGTAATAATCATGGACAGCAAACTTTCAATAAGACTCACCCAGAGCGTTCAAGGGCTGTAATAATCATGGACAGAATCTCCCAATAAGAGACTCTTCTGAATTACGTCATTTCAAAATCACTATATAAGTGCAGGATCAGTGACATCATACATTAGACGTAGTCACTCATTTAAGAACTATTGATTCACTACGACCTTGATATAACGATTTGATCATGAATCGGGGTAATAGAAGAGGCTAAGCCCTTGAATAGTTTTAAAATTTATAAATTCACAGAATCTGCCGTTGAAACTAAAACTTGGATTCTCGTCAAGAAATTTTCCTTTCAGAAAGGCAATCAAATTTGCGGTTTAACGTCTGATTTGACAAACAGTGCAATGATTAAGACTTATAAAATTATTAGACGGCAGTTACAATGTTTCCACATTAAATGGATTTGTTCTCCAAGCAGCACAGTGTTTTTAACAGTGATCCCATACTTAGCAAGCTTTCCTCCAATTCAGAAGTCAATTTGTGACCTTAACCTTAGATGAGATATATTGGGGACAAGAATGTTTCGCACGATGAAAAAAAGTTCCGATTTCTGCAGGACTGTAGAGCCGGCCTCGTAGTTCTAGTAACACGATGGTTTAACTACCAATTTTAAGGTTTTTATGACTTTTGGAGTATCAATTACATTTGTGGAGGACAAAGTCAGCAACAGCATTCAGTTTATGCATTTCGACTCCACACAGAATAAAGTGAATGTCTTCTTATTGCAGATGAACTTAACTGCGAGGTGTATTTTTAACGGAACAAACGTTTTGTGCCACGCTTGCATTGATACGGAGACTCTCTCTGGTTATGGGTATTTGGAGCCTGATTCAATCTATAATTCATGCATTTAATAATTTTATGATTGAATACATGAACTTCCATTTTGATATTAAATGTCTTAAATTGTCGGTTTTCCTGTGGTACCTACTCTTTGCTCAGGGGGTAGTGGATGATGCTGTCGCTTGTGTTACATGCCGTGGGTTCTATTCTCACGCAGCTACCTGTTTGTCGATGGATTTCCTCTCAGTTCTTTGCCTAGAGGTGTTGGTGGAGTGTTTGGATAGGTGCGTATCACTCAGAGGGTTGGGGGTTGTATGATCAGATGTTAGTCGACCCTCAACCTCTTTCCAGTGTTTTTAAATTAAATCGAATTTTAGAGGCGTCACGGGATTCACCAACTGAGGACACGCCCAATGCCTAGTTGGCATCCAAAGAGAATCTAATGGCTGACAACCTGCACTCTGGGAAAGGATATGCCCTAATCAAGGCCCGAGTACGCCAATGAATGAGTGAGTTTCCAAGTAAAATTATTTTAACTTTTTATTCACGTTCCGACCGATCACTGTCGAGACAACTGAAGAGATAAGGACTAGGTCTTCTCCCTTCCTCAAGACCCTGAGGCGTTGACTACAAACAAAAGCAATGAGGCCCGTGAATTCCGGTGGTTTATCCAGTCTATTTTAACGTGACAGGCAATGCCGCAGTTAGTGTAACAAAAATTACTATTAAATGACTTTAATAAAATCAGTTACGTCATTTGGGCGATAAAAATTGGGGGTCATTTATTCACAACGGTAAAACATGGAAATCGAATGTGAAGTCAATAATTCGTATTTTCCGTAGTAGCTTATTTCACGCAAGTTCTCATTGAACTGTAATATTGTGGCCTGCTAAGGTGTATAATTCTTTCGTAGTCTCATAGTTTAGTTTGAGAAAAATAGAAATCATGGGATTTGTAGGGTCAATCAAATCACCCATATCAAGAAAGAAGTACTGACCATCTAAAGTTGACATTTCATAGCTAAGCCGACTAAAAGGTAGATACGCTCTTCATCAACGTAGTTTCGTGTTCAGTCTATTAATAGCTCCTTTGTTCTGCCAATTTGTTCATTTTTTGTAACTCCCTCAAATGATAGATTCATTTTCAATTATTATTATTAAAAAGCACTCCGAGAAAACATAAAATAATTTAAGTTTTCCGTGTGCCTTATTCCTATTCATCCTCTCTGTCAGTCACCACCATGATCCTCTGATGCGCGCTAGTTCTCTTGGGTAGTTCAGGTCCTCCGACGAAGTTAGTTTCATACAGGTCCTCGACGAAGTTTATTTCATAAAGTTAGTTACATAGGTCTCCGTTCAAAATAGTCGGAAGTGTCGTTCTTGGCCTTCCGCGGAATCCAGCTCCTATGTGCGAAGTAGTTGTCAATTGCGGGGATCTGGTGATTTTGACGTAACACGTGGCCAAAGAGGCTTCATCTTGATTTGAAAATATCATCTGACAGCAGTCGGATTTACTTCATAGGCCAGTTGATCTTGATTACCGATTTGAGCTGAGCTCTGTGAAGAGTCAAGACAGTCAACTTTTCGGTAAATATTCATATTAACTAAGCTTCAATATTTACATTTCTCTACTGATTTTGTTTGAGTCAGAGAATGTCATCCCAGGCTCAAAATAAAGAACTCAATGATTTGATCACAAAAAGCAAGGAAATCGAAGACTTCCAATCCTTATTAATTTGAACTCTTTAGAAGTTTTCGTCTTATTTAGTAGACCTTACCCCCTTCGATACCCAAGTGAAGCAAACGGACGGTGGTTCATCTCACGTGAACCCCTGCCACCAATTCGAGTCTACAGGAACACCAGGTGAAAATGAGGTGGTAGTTGGGAGTGTCCGGGATCACCTAATGATCACGTTTTCTCAATTCAGTAATGCAAGATGACTTGCTCACCTCAAAAGGCTTGCTGCCATTCAACAGGAACCTGGCTGAATAGTTATCCTCGTGTAAAATTGGCAACCTGTTTGGTGATGAGGTAGTGAGAATCGCTCTGTCAAAGCCTTAGAGTTTGTGCTGAACTAAAATGTCGCTTGGATGTTGATAGATACGTATGGTTACCATCCCCTGCCATGCAAGTTGAGCGCGGGCCTTTTCCTCAGACATACCTGTCTCAACATGTCATCAGAAAAATGCACTTTCCTTTGCTGCCCACCACTGTCTTTTGAAGCCGACTGGTTTCTTCCGGAGATGGCAAACACCCCGACGGGATGACGATTTTACTTTTCGCTAATAATTGGATCTATTTTTGGACGTGTGTTGATACATACTTCTAAACAAACCGAGGATTGCTAACTATCCATAAATACAATATTAATTCTACAAACCCACTTACTAAGCTAATATATTTCATGTGGGTTACCTGCTCGTTGAGAAAACATTTGGAGCAAACAGATACAACTTATTTCCCTTACCAAGAACTACCAAATAGTTTTCTTGGTAGTGGCTACGGGAGTGCCTAGCTACCGTTCCCAGATTTCTTTTAAATAAATTTAATGACAGCAAAGTTAATTCGTTAGTTAAGAGAACCTCAGACTCACTAACTTGTAGGAGTCCAGCGACTATTAAGTGGGACTCGGCCGGTCAGTCTCATAGATTGGTCAACTTTGGCCTGGTGGGCAAACAGCGTACTAGTTCAGGACATTCAAAGGTAATCTACTGCCAACTCGGAGATATTTAAAAGGAAGAGAACATCTTTAGCATCATCCAGTTTACACACGCATATCTGTAAAGAGGAGTGGTACACACAGTGGAAAAACCAGGTTTACCCAGATGTCCCTCGGTAGAAAAGAATTCTGATCGTTGATAGGAGGAGGGCGGAAGATTTACTATAATCAAGTCTTCGAATGGTTCATGTGGAAGCAAACACGTGTATCAGTTTCAAACGAACCCAGAATATCAAAAAGCCTACCAAACACAAATAAAACAAAAATCGCATTAATCAAGAAAATTCAAAAAACAGATTAAACCATAAATAGTAAATCCCTAAAGTGGAATATTCCCATGTTTCTTCCAGGGAGTGTAAACCTGTTTAGAACTCAACATCTCCAAGTCATCAATAATCCTCCTTCTCGTGTCAGCAGGGTCAATCACATCGTCAACATAACCTCAAATAATCAAACAGCCACACCTCTCTCAGCAACTGGAATGGCACTACTAAATTTCTTGTTATACTCATCCTCTTGGGCCGCAGGGTCACTCGATCCACGGAAAATGATCTGGACAGCGGCTTTAGCCCCGAGGACTGCCACCTCGCCAGTCGGCCATATGTAGTTCACATCTCCTCTGAGACTCTTAGAACTCATTACAATGTAGGCCCCACCATATGCCTAGAATCAAACACGTGGGTTACTTTCCTGGTTATAACGGTGATCTTAGGGACAGTGGCTTCAGCATAGGCGTATATCAACTTGGCTCCGTGGCGAATAATTCCGTCGTGTTCCTGCTTAACACCTGGCAGGAATCCGGGGACATCAACGAAGGAGACTATAGGGATGTTGAATGCGTCACAGAAGCGAACGAATCTTGCAGCCTTCACAGAGGCATTGATATCAAGACATCCAGCAGCCACTTTGGGCTGATTTCCCACAATTCCCACAGTCTGTCCGTTCATTCTGGCAAAACAGATGACAATATTCTTGGCAAAGTCAGGCATGATCTCGAGGATCTTTCTATTGTCGACCACCTAAGGTCACAGTACACAACAACGTCTCTAATGATGTCTTTCATGTCATAGGCAGCAGTGGACTCCAAGGGGACGGCTGATCGCAAGGAAGGCACTAATCGGTCCCTAACACAGGTCATTATAATAAAAACCGAGGATCAGTGCACGGAAAGGTGGGGATAGGAGACCGATTACTGGAGGGGAGAAAGCTGAGGAATTCCCGAAGATTAAGGAGAAGTTGAACGTCGTTTTCGTATGAAAAGTGGGCCACACCTGACCGAGTTGTGTGTGGCTTGTACCCTCCCAACTGAGCCTTCGTGACGTCCTCGTTGGTCACAGTCAACATATTTACTAGAAGAGTACTTTGACCACATCCGGGCCTGTGATGAACATGTAAGACTCCTTGGTCATGAAAACAAAGTCGGTGATCGCTGGGGAATATACAGCACCCCCAGCACAGGGACCCATTATCACAGATATTTGAGGGATAACCCCAGAACTGACGACATTTCTCTGTTCGTTAAATCAATGACCTACTTTGAAAATCTCAGCAAATCCAGTGAGAGAACTACAGCCTTCTTGAATTCTAGCACCACCAGAGTCGTTCAGTCCGATGACTGGAGCTCCTACATTCAACGCCATATCCATAATCTTGCATATTTTTTGAGAGTGGACTTCCGACAGTGAACCCCCAAGAACAGTAAAATCCTTAAAATTAAATAATTTCAACGAAAAACCAAGAATTGATCAATTTAAAAAATCAGTTTAATAAAAATAAATAAAATTATTAATGTTGCATATTAAGAAAACTTGGTTTAAAATAAAAAAAATAACTAAAAATAAAATAACTAAAAATAAAAACATTTCTTAAATAATAATAAATAAATTTAAAAATTGTTTAATGACGCGACTTAATAAATCAGGCCATTTTGTGAGATTAAGTATGATATCACATCATAATACCTGACTAAAGAGAAATATTCTTTTTCCGTTAACAGTACCATGTCCAGTCACCACGGAATCACCAAAGAACTACAATGTGAGGCAAACTGTACTTTTTGCCGGTCCAGGCCGAAGTTAGTCGACTGGTGAGTCACTAGTCCGTCATACTCCACGAATGAGTTTTCATCACATAAAAGTTCGATTCTCATTCGTGCTGTTAATTTCCCCTGCAAAGTGAGATAATGATGATGCCTTATTTAGCTGGGCTTGTATCCTCTTAGCCCCACCTCCTTCCTGAGAAGACTTTTTTGCATTCTCTAGATCCTTTACCGCCCTTAGCGTTTGATCTACTGTGGAACTTGACAGTCGCCATTGTGGGGATAAAATAGAGCGATAGCATATAAGCCGAGAAATCATTAGTAATTAATTCTAAAACTTGTTTTAATTAAATTTAAATAATTTAATTTTTTAATAATAATATTTTAATATAACAATTTGATTTTACTTCCCGATGTCTGGCAGTTCTTGAAGATATGAACAGTAATTTTTGGATCGGTATCAGTTTCCCGGATGTGTGCCTTTCGAAAAGGAGGGAGGTATTTTGTGATAAGAAGAAGCCGACCTACATATACAAATATGCAAACTGGAACCTTTTCCTGATTATTAATGAATTTTGTTTGGCTGACGTAAATCTGGAGGATTTCTCATCCCTTGACAAGGCGGTGTATCACATAAATGACATCATTCTGCAAGGGAGAAAAATGGCTGTCCCAATAAGACACGCCTGCTACACAAGAGGCTTTGGAAAGATGGCTTTGGTCAAGGAAAGAAATAGCCTCAAAAAGACTGGAACTGAGGCAAAACTCCGACTGAAAGCACTGAATGAAAATAATACAAGAAAGAAAATGGTCACGAGTTCTCACAGCTTTGAACCGAAATCAGACAACCGCCAAGTATGGAAAATCATTCGGGACATATCAGGGCTGATGATAGACCAACCGACGAATCCGAATACAGCCAAAAGAATATGAATTCCATTATGAAGTATTATGTGAAAATGCCCATAAAGAGAAACGGAAGATCAAGACAGGTCAACTTCCTTTGGAAAAACCGAAGAGGGACCGCTATCTTCCTACTTTTTAGAAACGGATGTAAAAGAAGCACTGCTCAATACAAAGACTACCTATTCCCACGCACAGATGGAATCCCTGTTGTGCTGCTGAAAAATCTTGGACCGGAGGGGATCAGGACCCTTACAAAGATCTATAATTGGTCTTTAAGGGAAAATGCGATCCCCTCACTATGGAAACTCACCTACATCCGTCCGATATTGAAGATGGGAAACCAAAAAACAACCCGGCATCATTCAGACCGGTATCGTTGCTATCTTCAATGTCGAATATTCTGGAAAAACTAGTTCTTCAGAAGATCAGAGGAACAATCTCAGAGAAACCATTCCAACACGAATTTAAATCTCTTCACTCGACGGATACCCACCTACTATCCCTGAGTAATTTTATTCCCTCGGAATCACCAACAAACCCAGGTACTAAGAGACAATTCTATGTTCTGTAGACATTCACAAGGCATTCGACTCCATCCTAAGAAAAAGACTCACCAGGAAAATCTATCAGACGGATATACCTGGGAATTGCAAACTCTGGCTGGTGAATTTCCTCAGTGGACGAAGAGGACGAGTCTGTTTGGGAAACCTACGGTCGAGCTCCCGTTTTATTACAAATGGGATACCCCAAGGATCTTCTCTGTCCTCTATACTATTCAATTTTTTCTTGAATGATATCCCGACATCGAAGCATGAGGATGACCTTTACTGGCTTATGCAGATGATATTGTTATTGCATCATGGACCAAGACGTTCAGGCCGCCTCGGAAAGATTACAATTACTTGTAAACTGCTTAATCTACTGGTTAAATGAAAACAGTCTGTCGATCAGCCCGTAATAATCGGTTACGTCTTTCCTTACCTCTGATAAGAGAATATCCAACAGGACAGTGGATATAGAAGCAGATAGAAGCAAGTTGCCATTCCAAAAATGGCAGAAGATCCTATGAGTAGTATTCGACACCCATAATGACTTTCTCGAGCCACGTGGGAAATGTTTTAAACAAATGTGAAAAGAAAATCAATTTCTTGAAGGGGATCTCTGGTTTATGGAAGATCGGAAGTCATCCAGTTCTGAAATCACTATACAGCCAGTACGTCGAGCCATCCATATCATATGCATGTGCATCATGGGGCCCCTCAATTTCTTGGACGAATGCCCAGAGAATTGCGGCAACTCAAAAAAGCGTTTTGTTATGGAACACTAAACGTCTTCTCAATCATGGAATACTTTACAGAACGTCACCGGGACTTCCTCAAGATGGCAAAGTTCCCTGACCATCCCCTCGGACCGCAAATCAGACTATATGGACGCCTGCCGAGATATGAGAAGAAACCTTCCCCGCTGTGAAAATTAATCCAGGACTCCAAAACTAACCGCAGGGAAAGAACTGGTATGGACACCGGGATACTTAATTAGACGATAACTTTTATCCTCTTTCTCGTGATTTCGGGGTAATTAAATAAATAAAATTACCTTTCACAATCCGAAAGGCATCCAAAATTTTTTGTTAAATTAAATTAAAATTAATTCCAAACCGAAAAAACTAACTAAGTAATCCCGACGAATTGAATCATGACTCTCATCTTTGCTCGGTGTTGATCTTTAGAGCCTACACAAGTTCGCTGCGGGCGAGCACTTCCTTCTTGGCATTGGTTCATATTAATGGGAGTTTACTGTACTTTTATTTAAAATTTAAATAAAAGTAATTTTACTTTGTAATTTAAATTTACTTATTTTATGCAATTTAATGAAAATTTACAATCGTAACTAACAAAATTTACTGACTTGGACAAATCTATCGGTGGGGTCGGGAGTGTTTCCTCAAGGTCCTCTTAGACGACAATGGGTATTTCCTATGAAGATGCATTGTCCCTTATCTTTTTTTGTCATAAAGGTCTACACGGACTAAAGCCACTCCTCATAAAACAAACATTGTAGCAAATGTGGATGATGTGGATTTCATTTCGAATAATAAGGAAGCACTTATTGCATTATTGGAGGCAGGATTATCAAAATGACAGAGTGGCTCCTAACGGTAGGCCGGTCAAAAATGAAATCACGGAACCCATGAGAGAGGAAGAGGAGAAAATGAGAACTGGTGCAAACTCAAAGGGCTTACTCCTTGGAATCACGAAGAAATTACAAAACAAAAGCTAATACCTTCCTAACGAAGTAAAAGAAACCTGGCTATTTTATAAAAAAACTTGTGAACGAAAGAATCCGATTTTTCGTAAAGCCTGTACTCTTGTACAACTCTGGTCGAATTTACTGAGTTGCAACTCATCCGCAAAAAATGCTGCCTTAGTAGATATTAAAACATCATTCAAAAAACCACCTAAAATTGATTTTTCGAAAAGTACCTGTAGACTCTAATTTAATTTATTAACCCCGGATACACCGAGAAAGAAGTTAAAGTAAACAACTAATTATGTGTATCCAGTATCCACTTCTACAGAAACAGAGTCCATCCGAATCAACATAAAGGGTAAAATACGTCCATATTTTCAGTTGTGGAAACCCCTCCAGTGGAGTGGGGAGAGCAAATGATCCTTTTTCGTGCCGGCCTGGCACTGGGCGTCACCTAGACAGGTGGATCACATGACGCCACTCTAATAGGAAGAGAGAGGAGAGACAGACAAGCAAGCATAAACTTCAACCAATTAGCCACGAAGCACCACATGCGCCACGCGGCTAAGTGATTACCCTGTAGACTCTAAGCGTCAGGGTCGTCCCCGTCTTTTAATTGTTTCCCCACTCTCCGAAGGTCTCGATCCAGCGTAACCGGGAGAGTACTTCTCGGGTGCCCCCTGAAACGAGGTCCGTCAGCTTCGAAATAGTCCTCCGTGACAGTATTTGCTGGTGCCTCCAAATCCATGCTTATAATGTGTCCGAATAGTCTCACCTGCATGCCGTTATTTCTTAATAAATGATTATTTATTTTTTTTTCAGATATTGTCTTTTGGAACATGTTTGAGAATCTATCAGTTAATTGCTGACACGAAATAGCATTATTTTCTTTATAACTAACAATTTGAGTTTTTTCATTAAAAGTACGCGATTAGCGTCCACAAAAGGAATTAGAAGACATGTGTTGATTAATATTTTATTTTTTTAAATTCGTATTAAAAATTAAATTAAAAATTAATAAGGAGAATAGGATTTTTTTAAAAAATGTTTCAAAATGTGGGCAATTTGCGAGGGTCGAGTGTATAACTTGACGAAAAGTAAAGTGACTTAGGACGCTTAGTCAAAGTCATCTCAAAAATACATTCAAATGCTATGAAAATTTTAGCGTTTAATCAAGTGAAATAATATAGGATTATTGATTAATTTTCAATTTTTCGGATGAATCTATTCTAACAAGCACCATCGGATTCATTAGCATTCGGGAGTTGTGTTGCTCTTTGGCTCGAGATACTGCTTCATTCGTTCCTCTTAGGATGTTAGTTTACTGGGAAAGAATTTTTGTATAAGGATATTTTTTGAATAAATGCCATAGCCAATACCTATAGGATTTCCTTTGAATCAATCATTTTCGACAACACAAATAAAAATGGTTACGTTTGAATTACAACTGAAAAATATGCAATTACAACCAAACTATAGCTTAAAAATTCATCAAAAGTAAACATGCGTGAAATTGATTTTTAATATGATTTAAATTATAAAAATTGAACAACCGGACTGAAATAATGGCATTTTTAATTACTATTTTTTTGGTGAAACTGGTTTCTGCTGACTGTAAGTTTCCGCATATATTTAGACTGTTATAAAGGAACATGCTATTTATTGGTGAAAAGTACTTTAAACTACTCTGATTCTAAAATACACTGCGCAAAAATGAATATGGTGTTGGCGGATGTTCATAGTGAACAAATAAATGAATACCTCTACAACGAAATTGTTTCAAAATATCACAGTTATATCAGATTTGGGGTAAACGACTTAAAACAAGAAGGTCATTTTGTTAATTCATATGGAGAAGATCAAGTTTTTTTTATTATAACTTTAAGAAATATTTTAATTGGAGCATACTTAAACAAATTAATTTAAATTGTTTGGCATAGAGGAAGACACGGTTAATTTTTCAAAAGGAAAACATGAATGGGACGACAATACTGCTAATTCAACAATGTGGTTTTTGTGCGAAACAAAACGTAAATTTTCAATATATTATTAGGAACCAAATTTGAAAATGATTTTAAATCGAAAGAAATTGTCAAATTAAAAACCACGGATGACTGCTAAAATTAATTCTAACATTTCTTTTATTTACCACGTGGCATTTTTGTTTGATTAATATAACATTAATTCTTTACGTTCAAACTATGCAGTTATGATTGAAAAGCTAAACTCCTGTCAGAGACCAGACAAGACCTGGAAAACTGAATTTTTTTCATTGAGACCACCTCCGATAATTTGGACTTTCCGAAACCACATTAGGATGTCGTCAGCAAGGAATTAAAAATGGAAGAAATACTGCAGGCGAACATTTACTTAGAATGGACCTTGAGAGCCCTGTCATCATAGTTACTTCATCTCGAATTCTTCGCATTTTCATGGTCGACATTGAATCATCCAAACGGTAGTCTTGTATGAGGACCTCAGAGGGATTGGCGGACGTCTAAGAGATTGGGAAGACCTCGAGGGGTTGCTGAACAGATAAAAGTAGAAAAGATTAACTTGGTTTTTCGTGTTTGACATTCTTTATGACATCGCTAAGCATTAATAATAATTGAAAATTTAGAATTTGAATACTCTTACTAATTTTAATTTATTTTCTTCGTTGTAGAATCTCCTGAGTGAGTTAATTTAGGTTAAGTGGTCTAAATAATGTCATGTGACTCGCCGACGATGTTGTGGTATTTAAAGAAAAGGGCTACACTTTCCATCTCCATGAGATGAACTAACAAGGAAGACCTATGCCTATGTGAGAAGTCGATTCAAACCCTGGACCAACTAGAATAGTTCAACTGAATATAAATGGAATCAAGACCAAGATACTTGAACTAGATTTTTCTGATTATAATCCGACTGACTAGACGATCAGCTTCCTACAATCGACTGACTGTCTTGGTTTTCCTTTTTTGGGGTTAGATAATAATAATGAATTATGTCAGATTAAATTACATTAAATTTTGAGTAATTATTAAATAATAAATAATATATAAATTAAATTTTTAAACACAAATCGAAAACCGTTTAAATCAACATTTCTGGAAGTATTTCACAAACAGTACTGGAAACATTTACTTGCATCTAAATCAGTCTATTCCCTTCATAGTTTTGGGCATAACGACGATTTTAGTTCATTTTTATCAATTTTTTTCTGGTTTCAAAAGTAAATACATTTTCTGAGCTCAAACAATAATAATCATTTCGCTGAACACATTAATACTATTTTCGTCTCCAAAAGTGCAGAAATAACAAAAATTCAAATTTCCGAAAATTAAGGTTGCCCATACCCGTGAGCTTAAATCTGATGACTTCTTTACACTCAATATCTCACGTACCTATAATTCCTTCAACTTCCCTCTGATTAACCAAATCCCCATATTTATGCCTCCGGACAAATGCTTTTTTAATCTCCTCTTGAAGCTAAAACTAGTGACTTTGGCATCAATATTCGCACACTACGAATGGCCAACCACGACTAATCGACAGACAGATGTCAATGTTTCAAGTAATTCTCCATCCAAGGGTTATTATGAATTGATAACTTCACTGTTAGTCATATCAAATGCATAATTTTGTCGAGGATGCAATTGAAGAGTATTTGAAGTGAGGGTATTTTCAGAGGTCATATTTTCAGATACCATATTTTAAAAATTACAACCGGCAAATAGTTTTTTTATGTTTTATAGATTATAAATTGTTTGAAAAAAACGAGTGAGATTCAATGTTTATTACTAACTTTCCAATATAATATTATTCGTAATATAATTCGTCCTCTTCAAAAGGGGGTATTTATTTTCAAATTTTACGGATAATGTGGAATATTTACAAACTGTAATGTCAATCGTTCTACTAAAATTGATTGATTAATTGGCCTCGTTCAATAATTGAGTTTTCTTCACATAAAGGTTCAATTCTCATACATCATTTATTCTCCCTGCCATATTAATTGGTGACGGCGTTTGGTCATTCAATCCAACTCTCCTTTTTGATGACTCCCTGATTTCTGACTGTTTTACTTAAAACTCGACAAAATCAGTATCATTTTAATCCCACCTTCCGTTTTTGAAGTTTCCCTAGATTTCCACGTCTGTTTTACTTAAAACTTGACAACTAATCAGTTTTTAAAGTAAAGCTTGAATGTTCTCAGATAATCTTTAATTGACTTACACACGTGAGTATGGTTTGGCCTCAGCCTAATAAACCAGAGGAAATCGTCCATTAAAGTGAATTCATTTTGGATATCAATATTCATTATGTCCTCTCCCTAAAAAGTATTGACTCCTTGACTCAATGATTAAAAAATATGCTACATTTCAATTTTAACATTTGAGTAACTATGTAGTGATATTTAAGTCAAAAATGTCAAAACTACATGCTCACTAAAGAAAATATTTCAAAGCAATAACTGTTACCATCCTTTCTCGAAGTGATTGTAAAGCAGGGACCAAAATACATGTTCACTAATGGAAATATTTCAAATCATAACAACATTTAAAACAGAGTCAATTGATCTTTATTTTGTGTCGAACATATTTTGAAAAATAAAGATTCAAATTCAGAAATCAGTTTTTGAAAGAGAAAATAATTTTTAATGCAAGAAAACGAAAATTTTGACATAACATATCTTTGTCGACCATGTGAATAACATGTTCTAAATGTTCCTTGGTTGTTACTAAATTAAAACGAGGACCTTTACCTTCCTTGACATATGTGATGGTTCTGTTCTAGTTGACGGCACTGCAACCAACCATTGGAATCCCTCAAAACCATTCACCAAGTGTATAATGTCACTTTGATGTTGTCATGGCCGTAGTAATGTCAATCATGTCAATAAACATAATATTTTTATCGTAATCATTGAAACTACAAATTCTGTTCTTAGGATAATTAAGAAAATAAAACAGCCATCTGAGGGTTCCTTAAATATATACTCCCGATTTCTCTATGGGACATAAAAACAGATCAATCCAAGATTAATCAAAAGAATCACAAAAACACAAATATAAAAATTAAATTCTATCAAAAAAGAGGTACCACAGAGCGTCACTAAGATTAGAAGATTTTCAATTTATTTTAAACGACTTCTAGTTCAGTCTATAAATCATATATTTCTTCAGCGTACTAAAGGTATAATGTGTTAAACAGTAGATGACAGTTTTTTGATAAATATAAAAAAATTGAGTAAACATGTAAATTCAACAAATCAAATATATTGATAAATTGCAAATCACTTTTTCTATCACTGAGAGAAACAATATTCTACAGGTTCCACATCGCTGGACTGAAGCTACAAGCAGAATAAGATGATTGCACTGATCGTCATGACAAACAGAAAAAGAAAAACCTAAAATAAACATAAATTATTAAGATTCGAAGGAAAGTCAAGGTTAATAATTATAATTCCCGAAATAATACAAGAAGTTACAAATGCCGCATTCCCATATTGCTAACCCGTCCTGTACTTCAAACATAAATTTAAGAAAAACCGTTCTTATACCATTATTCAAGAAGTTCCCCCTATTCTAAGGCCATTCTGATGTAAATATTTTTGCTAAAAGCATACCCAACATAGTAACATCAAAATATCCCCGACATAATAACATCAAAAATTAAAATGGAATTTCTAAAATTTGATAGTTTCCATACCCAGTAAAGCTACCAGTAACAGAATAGTCACTTTAAAATTCAAAAAATCTTAAGCATTATTCTACAACGATTCCTTTTGATATTTTATAATTTTATAATTTACGCTGTTTCCAATCCAACCGGATTCCTGTTAAAGATTTCTCGAATTCAATTTGCCAATATTTCTCGTTAAATTTTGACCAAATAAATATAATTTTAACATTTTTTGTGTTTCCTTTCCTTTGTAGATGTAAGTAATTACAAAGATCCATAACCATCTATTAGTTTCTCAGAAAAAACGATGTAATGAATATCTCCAACGAGTCCTAGTTTGACGCTTGGACTCTTCAATGTTACACCCTCCTTCTTATTAAGTCTCGTCCATCTATCAAATGGGAAACTTTGCTTTATCCGAAAAACTTTAATTTTCTTCTCAAATTCATATTAGGTTTAATTTGAGCATTTTATAGTGGCTAGATACGATTTTTGATGCAAAAAACGACTAACTTTAGTCAGAGACAGGGACGTCTGGCTACACTCAAATGACTTCTATGAATCTCAGAAGCTCCTCTAGTTGATTTTCGTTGCTATTGTGTAAGGAAATTGTGCCAGTGGGGATCGATATTTCGAATTAAAAAACTAGACTTATACGCAGAGCCATATTAGCTATTGTTTAGTCAGGCAAAACACACACTTTATTTAAGTAAAGAATAGTCATTATAACTAATTGTAGAGGGTGAACCAAGGAATGCTCTTCACTTCTTTTATTGTTGTTGGGTGTATGTCCTTTATAGACGATCCGGTACCGTAGTGAGATGTTCAATAATGACGGCGTCACTGGAACCTTCAACCGAAATTTACAGCACCGGGAATCGAACTTATAGAATCTTCTTCTAGACTGAGTCAAAAGCTATGTATGTCAATCGAGCAAAGCACTTTTTAAAGTGTCTCGGCTTGATTGTGAATCCGACTCGAATGTAGTCGGTCAATGTTTGTAGGTATGAAGATGTGGATCTCTCATTTTTCAGGTTAATCGAATAATCGAATAGTTTGAAGTTTGAAACCGACGTTAGAAAAGTGACTCCCCCGTCTCCAAGATTTTTTAATAAAACAAAATCACTAGGCCTCAACTTATTATTTAATTTAATATTCATTTATTATTAAAATCATTTTTAACATGGCGAACCCTGTATCACATTAGCGCATTATTCAGAGCGTGGTTGCCACGTTGTTTTGGTTGGATCTTGTTCTGTGTGATTTTTCTGTAGTATTTCTTCATTATTGTATATATACTGGTGGATTTATCAAATGGTGTCGAATGCTGTTATCAAAGTGTATTATATATGTATTTTGGTAATTCTTAATTATGGATTATTCTCCAATATTTGATTTGTCTCAAACAGATGATTTTATTTTCACATATTTAATATCCATTTTGTAAATTTTTTTCCTCCACAGTGGGCTTGAGGGTTTTCTCTGGGAATGTTTGGACTTTTTTGAAGCACATCGCCGGGGGTCGATAATGACCCCGGGGTAGTAATGTATACTACTAAACCTCCACTTTTATATGACACATTTATTATATATATAATTTTTTCTCTATTTTTTGCGATCTCTGGCTGGACATTTAATATTTTAATATCATTGTCGGACTATGCCGTTACATTTTCGAAAAGATATTGGGATTCAACGTGCATTGAATAGGATTTGCTCATCAAAATTGGAAACTCTTTCGTTGCGATTTGAGATTATCGGACAATTCTATATAATTTTAGTTTCTTCATTTTGAATTATTATTTACTTGAATCACAATTATTTTATGACTCAATCTGTCATTCAGATATTCTCTAACACGATAAACAAAAGCATCAATTTATTTGTTTAACGCAGGTCTTTGTATTATTATTGTCTCATGGGTTAAAGGAAAAGAGAATACAGTTGAGTTGGGATCCGATTGTTCGGTCTTGGACTATCCCACATTCTGCAATATTTTTAATGAGATTAGAAAATTTCATAATTTTAACTGAGAAAAATGTATCTTTGATAAATTTCCTCTGTCGGCTTTTCAAAGAATATTTGATACACCGATTTTCTGAGACGTTTCTTTGTATAATGTTCATTAATGATTATAAAATGTGTGGATTTAATCTGACGATACTTTTCATGACGATTTGTACAACCAACGTCCTTCGACATCTTCTAAATTATTCATCAGCATACTGATTAATGTTTTTACGTACAAACGACACAACGTGCAATACAAGATTTTATTTGAGTATTTTTTTAATATATTTAGAAACCCTAGATCACCACCGTTATTATAGGCAATATGCGTAAAACCATAATAGTTATCGTTTCACACGTGTAGCAATCACGCAGGCCTTTAATTTAACTCTTTCTTAACGTGGGAGTTGAAATTCAACAGTCTGTCGAACATTAATCCAAGAATTCAGGGAGACCTTGTTACTGGTATTGGAAAGGACCAATTAAAATTCTTTGATCTTAATGAGACCGTCTGATTGAATCTTTCAAAAATTCCTCGACTCTCCGGTTTGTTCGGCCTTCCATGGATTTGAGTTGTTGAATTCATCACATAACTTATTATTATAGGCAACTATCGTAGAAGTATAATTGTTATATTTCTACACGTGCGCGATTTTTCGGCGATTTTTCGGATCAATCTCGTCCTCTTTCCTGGTTTTAGTATTGGCCGTATTATTGCCTGTTTCCATAATAATGATATCACATTCTGGTTAATTGAATAGTTGAAAACCGACGTAGAAAAGTGACTCCCCGTGCCTTTTTTGCGGAATTTTCGATAATAATATATTCAATAATAATAAATTTTTTTAATTTTTAAATTTATTGAAACACAAATATTAAATATATATAATTTCAAATAAATTGTAAATACGCGTTGATATGGTTCGCATGTTTATACTTTATTCTTAAAGGGTGTTAAAGGATTAAAGAGACATTTGAAACAAGTAAATGCTCCCAAAAAGTTTGCCCTAAGTCTCACAAACAGCGAGAGTGTATTCCGATGGCATTGATACCACGAGAGTACTTCAAATTTGCCCTTAACTATCAGGAGACAAAGAAAATAGCCAAAAGAAGGATCGTAATGGTCGACAGGAAAATCATAACGCATCATCGCTTTCCGATCGGCCTAATGAGTAAGCTTAGTTCTCTATGGAAGACGTGATCTTCCTCTCCAAGGTGAACAAGCACTACAGGATGCTCCACGATGCCAAGGGAAGATTCAAGCCGACTCCTATGGAGAAGCCGTGGTTGAGGTATAAAAAGATTTCATGTCCCCAGGTGAAGCTCTGCAAGGTTAAGAAAACTGTACACACGTGACAGTCGGACAATCCGCTTTCAAATCCCGCAGTAAAGGCTAACGACAATATAATGTTCCATTTGTCCACTGGGGAAATTAGGGACCACATAACCATGGACAAAGGCTGGAGTTATTCCTCATCTCTAGGCAATCTGTGCATCATAACCGGGGGACGTAACTTTGGTATAGTTAGGGTGGTCAACAAGATTGAAAGACACCCTGGTGTGTATGACATTGTGTACGTGGAAGATCAGGCTCACAACAAGTTTTGTACTCGGTTTGGTGTTTGAATGAATTTAGGATGCAAAATATATTTATTATTGGACAGGGGAATACTTCATGGATTTCGTTTACCACTGATAAGGACATTAACCTATGGCTGACAGAGAACATAGACTGAATCAAAATGCCAAGATAAAGGAACTGTTATGGATTGAATAGTCTGACTCGTTTTTTATTTATTGATACATTCTCTTTTTGTTGATAGTTGTGCTTTGAGAGGCCAGCGCAAAGGAACCTTAAGTTTCCCTAATTATTAGTGAATCCGTTTTACTTCTTTATGGATATTATCGACGTCTCCTCGTTGTTTTTAAAGAGGTATAAATTCTATTAGTTACACAGAGACAAATCCAAATGTAGAAGACCTGAAGTAGCTCACTAAAAATGTACTTCCACACCTTATCTTTGACGGTACTTGATTTAAACCTGAATGGATACTACAATGAACAAATGGTCAAACAGCGTCCCCCTGACTGCGTGGCTATTCCCTCTCAGGATGGAGAGCGACATTCGCTCAAATAACCAGCAGAGCTCACGGGGATCGCCTATCCGTGCAGAAATCCAATTCCCTAGACGACTCAAGGATTCCAGCGTCGCAGACTTAAGGGAACCAGACACTGATTATTTGGAGAAAATTGGAATTACAGTCATTGATAACACATGCATACTGAAAGTCCCCTTACTAAATTCGGAAAGCCACGATATTCAGGGATTTAATTGGAGAATTCATCAAAAACATATTGGGCGATAGACTTTAAATGAGCGATCAAAGGTATAACTGGGAGATAGTCATATTATTAGCAACATACAATTAACCTAAGATATTATATTTCATCTTCGGACAGATTATCTTTCACGTTCTCTCTCAAAATGTCTTTATACTCCATAATCCCCGATGTTATAATGAACATTGACTAAATGGAAAACTCAGAGATATTTCATGCATGAATTACCGGAAATTAAAAAACGCCTGATTTCGATTGAGTCAACTCATCCTCACCAAAGTCAATGGAGCTTCGAAAGAGACTATTATCGTTACCGTCAGGGGCAACATTATTAATACCTGAATGAGCAATAATAAACAAAAATAACTTAAATAATAAAATAACCTCTCAAGACCTCTTTGAACCTTCAACCTTGACTTCCTGAAAGCCAAATAAATAAACCCAGGCTTTGTGATCAACAATGAAGGTCTTTGAGCTATTTTTTCAGATAATGAATCATAGGATGATAACCACGTTTACTTTGAGTATATTTTAGTAGCCAAAGGAATCACGTTTTTACAGAGTTCCTCGATGTTCTGCTCCTTTTGGGACAAGTCGAGACGAGTCTGAGTAATGGAAACGACGCGAGTTGAGTTTGCTAACTTTTAGACCACAGGATGAGGGGAGGGAAACAAAAACTATATTTTTGAATTACTAAGTTTGTTGTGATTTGGCGGATCTCAGTTGAACGATGTGAAGTTAATCGATGTTTTTTCCCGCTAATTTCGTTCGCCGAGTAGACCCATGAGTGCTGAACGTCAAAGGTTATTACAAGAATTTTGACTGTGCTCTTGCATGAGATTTCTTTTACAATCAGGACCAGTCCAATAGTTAGCCAATCAAAAACTATTGTCTGTACTCGTGGTCATTGAATTATTGTTTAATCATTCATTCTGGTGGTCGTGCATATGCTACAATTGTTCGGTAGCTCTCAGAACGCTTTTTCCTTTGTATGCTGAGATGACATCGTCCGTAAGAGAGAGATAATGTTTTCGCTTCGGTATTGATTGGTAGATCATACAGGAAGATTAAACAGTTACGGTGACAAGGGGATATTGCTATGCTTCTGTTACCACTCTTCGTCCTGTTAGAAAATTTGCGAGTCATCGTTTAAATTCCTTGGGGATTAGGGACCATAGATCTTTCGAATCAAGATTTTTCTGGGTATTGAGTCAAAAGCCTTGTGAATATCAATAGAGCAAATCAGAGTTTTGTGTCACTAGGCTTTGAGAAAGTGATTAGATGTCGACAACATCTTGGCTTAGGTACATTGGTCTGTGCCAAGGAGGAAACTCTTTTGGCTTCCCATGGAAGTGTGTTAATTTTCATGTTGTGGAAGTTGTTTCGATTGATCGAGAGGTTATATAACTGAGTTAGAGCTATGAGGGCACAATTTCTTCACGACAGTTGCTAGAATTCCATCTGGTCTAGTGAAGTAAATTTTTTCTGTGTTTTAATGGCATTTTAATCTTGTGGGTGAGAAAGTGATTAGGTTGAGACATCATCTTGGTTTCAGGCAAGACGGTCGAATGAGTTAGTAGAGGACTGGGATGTCCTTTTGTGGATGTATTGTTTAATGGCCACATATGGTTTTACTAAAAGGTTTCACTGCATTATCAAGTGATTTGTAACTTTCTGCGCCTAAGACCGTGGGGATGCTAAAGTTAAGTCTGGTGAGGTAACATTGTCATTAGCTCTGCAAGGTGTTCTTGTATTTCTTCGGTAGTCAGTAATGATCATAGGTTTTCCTGTGATCAGAGTATAGACAGGTGCCGTAGTTTTTTTAAACCAGGTCGATGGACTCCATTCGTCATTATTAAAATTCCAAGGTATTCTAATGGGGATGAGAACTCGTGATGGCAAGGGGTCGTCATGTGAAAAATTAAGAGTCAATTACTTTTCCTTCCACTCCGTTGACATTCAGTTAAATAATAGAGATAGATTTTGATAGTCGGATTTGGTTTGACGTCACAAGACATGATCAGTAAGGTTTTCACCAGGTTAGGTCAATAGCAGCAACAAAAGAGTATTACTGTGAAGTTAAGTCCACTGTTGACTTTAGCAGAAACAGTGAACCACATGACCCCCGCTAAATTCCAATTAGTAAATTATTGTGAGTAAATAATGAGAAATTATAATTCATTAATTATTTATAAAATTATATTAAATATTTATTTATTTGATTAAATTAATAAATTATTTTCAAAATAAAGTATAATTCTTTTGTGGTCACTACTTATGTTACAATTAACCACTTTTGATGTGTTCCAAGCAATTTGTTCTACAAATCCAAACACCTGCCAACTCAAACCCCTTATAATAAAGATTGAGGAAATGATAAAAGAACGTTTACCTTATCTTTCCCTGGTAAACCGTTGGTGTAGACTCTCTGGGTGTTCCATTCCATAAAAAATTGGAATTGATACTCGAAAATGTTGAGTCTGAGCATTTAAATTCAGTCAATGGTCGTCTGCTTATGCTTATGGTGTTCAGTCGGTCACTGGCTAGTGCTCATCCTAATAATGTAAATGATATTGTGAATGTGTTTGCATCTCATTTTGATTGCAATGAGGAATATGTTAATAATGTTGAGTCAAAGGGGGGTTGGCTTAGATTTCTAAAAGGTGCAGGACTTTGTACTGAAAATGAATCAATGTTCTCATATTATATGAGGTGGCTTGGGTCTGTATTTAGAATTTAATTTATTTTAATAAATTTTTATTATATTTTGATTTTGTTAAGGATTTTATTAAGTTTGCTATTTTTAATTAAGTGTCTTTGTGACGTCATAGATTGCGGTTTTACCGTAACTGCGGTTTTATCGACTATTTTTTGATGTACATAGCTTATTAATTTAAACTTATTTAAAAGGAAACATCAACCCAGGGTCATACAGTAGCCGCCCTGAGTGGGTGTTGCAACAACCAAATTAATAATAATAAAGCCTTTTCACGAGAGCCATATTATTTATAGCTCCGCATAGGCAAGACACACACTTTATTTTAGTAAAGAACAGTTAATTTTAACTAATCGGTTTATTATCATTATTAAATTTGCTATTTTTAAGTAAGTGTCTTTGTGACGTCATAGATTGCGGTTTTGCCGTAACTGCGGTTTTATCGAGTATTCTTTGATGTACATAGCTTATTAAATTTTAACGCTTACTAGCACAAATAAGTAGATCCGAATATCGTGAGAACACCAAATGAGCACTTTTTCAATTCATTTTGGAAGGTGATTGCTTGATATGATGCCAAAAGTCTCACTCCATTGAGGTTGAAAAAGACGTTTTCTATCCGTTTTTGAAGAGCACTATTTTGAAAACGTTTTTATTGGAGATGTAAGTAATCATTTGCGATAATTCAGAGACCCACATAAAAAACTCAAGACCCTTGCCTTAGACGACCCAGGAATTCCAGGTTCGAAGACACAAGGGAACCGGATGTTGCACCCCCGATTTTTATCTTACTATATAGTCGACAAGATTGTTATCACATAGTTTGTTGAGAAGGTGAACTTATCAACCTGACAGTATCAACGACTCGGGTTCTGACGACATTACTAAGAACCTCGAAAATACAGGAAAAAGTTGAGAATTTATTGGTGGCTAATTAAGGCATATTCAGTTCCCAGGTTGGACGTGAAAACCTAATTAATCCAAGCATCACGTCCCTTTACACCGGCATTGTGTGAACCCTCCACTGTAATAGGGGAGGAAAAAATATTTATAACTTCTGTGACAATCGCAATTGACGCCTCTTAGGATTTGATGAAGGCATGAGTATGTTTTCGTCTCAAACAAAATAGATCCACTGGATTTCTAGTGGGCCACTGGATTTCAAGAATATGGTGAATCCAATAACGCCTCTGTGAATTGAAGATGGCAAAGAGCAGAAATTCATCAATCAAGTAGGCAGCGGTAGGGGAATCAAACCCACTGCTAAAGATAACCTGTAAATTACGAGCATGAAATTACCTAGAACCACTGCTAAATGCAACGCGAGAAAAGCACTCAGCAGATCAATCTGACCAAAAAACAGCAAGCAGAGTACGCATGAGCCGATTGAGTTTTTTGCCTATCCACTACTAACAAGGTGAAACTAAATTCCCTCAAGAATGATGATTCGCATAACATGTCACCCAGAGGAACTCCTTCCTCCTCGCCTCTATGCTTTTGTAATCAAAAAAAACAGTATCTGCATCCTCTGATATTGGAACGACAAGCAAATCGATGTCCTCCTGTAAGAGGTCCTCTTTAATATCATTTTAACGACATTGATACAAGAAAGCGGGATAATTACTGCTATCGGTATTTATGACCACGTGACCCACTTCAAGAACGGTGAAAATTCAATGTATCCTGCAAAGTATCACAAATATAAACACTTGTGAGTTGCAAGCAGAAGTTAATGTTGCATACATCAGATTTTCCATTACATATGTAACGAAAATGCCATATATGCATGAATGTAGACTAATATAATCAGATTTGAAAACTTTGATTAATTACATCATCAATCAGAGCGGATAGAACATCAACTCAGAAGATTCTTATAGCCCACTAAAACACCCACGTTTAATACCATTAATTATTTAAATATTTAAATATTTTTTATCAAAAACAACTAACAATTTTTATTAATGGTTTTATTAATGAAAATGGTCAATAATGGAAGTTGGATGAATCGTCGGTTAGGATAATCAGACTACTACTTGCGAATACAAGACTATCTGTGAGGACAGAAGGAGCAACTTCCCGCAGTTTCAAAACAACGATTGGGACACCCCGGGGTGATTCCCTCTCCCCTTTACTATTCACCATATACCTTGAATCTGCACTCCGCGACCTCCGTAAATGCTATATAGGAGACATAGAAGAGACATCTTATGCGGATGATGTGGATTTTGTATCACGGGATGTGACCGCACTCCAACACTTGCTAGAAAATGCACCTGCGTAGCTTGAGAAATGGTTTCTCAGCGTAAATGTTAACAAAACTGAAATTACGGAAATCGAAAGAGAATACGATACTACTCATGACAGATGGAGACGTACTAATAAGCTCGGCTCTCTACTAGGAGACGCTGAAGATGTACTAAGGAGGAAAACACTGGCAAATGCGGCAATGACTAAACTAAAGAAAGGATGGCTAAGGGCCAAAGGACTTGGAATTGACATCAGATGCAGGCTTTACAACGCGTTTGTGAAACCGATCCTACTGTACAACGCTGGGACATGGGAAAGTTCCTTCAACGAACTATTGAAACTGGATTCGTTCCATAGAAGGCAACTAAGAAGCTTACTCGGAATGGAGTGGCCACGTAGAATATCAACCACTGGTATCTACAACAAGTGTATGTGTTCTTACATCAGCAAGGATGTGATAGATGCCCGGTGGAGGCTATTTGGGCATGTACTAAGAATGAACCCGGACGCACCCGCTAACAAAGCGATGGAAGATTACTTTGACAGATGCGAAAAACCCTTCCGCGGACGACCTAGATCGACACTTCCGACTGCCTAAACAAAGACTTAAATCGTGTGAGAAAAAATCTAAAGACGGGGACGACCTGGACGAATTGAGATCACTCGCATTCGACAGAGGAAAAGACTAACTATAAATATTGTTTCTTTGAGTGTTGCACATGCGGTGCTATAATCATTATAGCTTTCGATGAAAGTGCTAATAATAATAATGGAAGTAGGTCTGCCCTCATCTATTTTCGCCGCACGTCTTACAGTCGCAGAAATCACTTCATTCTTCTGCGGAATATTTTTCATAATGTAATTTTCACTAGATGATTTGGTCAGGGAGATAGAAGCGGAACCCTGTAATGTACTATTGGAAGATGGATTTTGTCAGCACAAGCAGATGTTCTCCCTTGGGTTCTTTTCTTGGATTAATTAGTTATGACTGTTTGTTCTAGGTTTACCAAAGATTGTTAGTCTGGGCTGTTACTTTCAAAGGATTGAGAGTTGTCTCAGAGAGAAACAAGAGAGAAATAAGACTTAGAGCACCTTGCTCGTCTCAGAGAGAGATAAGACTTAGAGTGACCTTGCACTTGAAGTATAAGAGGATGACGTTGTTATTAGTCTCTCGGGTTGCACATGCCTTTTCATAGCGAAAGTCCATTAAGCCATATTTTATGGTCTGGCCACTTCCCACGCACGTGTAATCCATATTATATTCAAATTTATTTATTTAACTCCAAGACCACCAAGAAAGATAGGTCATAACTAACTGATTAGGTGATCCCAGCCTCCAACAACATCCGAACTTTCTTCGCCTGGTCTTCTGATGACCCAACTGCATTCCGGAAGCGCCTTCTCTTCTTGTGCAAATGAATTCAATCGGCGTGCACTTTTTTATAACCGAACCGAAATTCCTCTGAATGGGCCACCTTTTCCTTGAACGAGTTTCCCAGTTCCTTGCAAAAACGCAGGAAACCCTGGCCATTCTTAAACGTCGCCTCATCAGAAACGAGGCCGCAATGAGATATCAGTATGGTGCATAATTTTCCCGCCTGAGAGTTCAAGCGATCAATTCTCGAATAAAGAATGGCAAATCTCCAGACGGAGCAAACATATTCAATAGAAGGAACAATGACTTGTTGGTAGACCTTGTTGACGCAAGCAGCATGGGGGAAGGGGCTCTTCTTTATGATCGCTTTTAAAATGTTCATTTCGAAGACCTTTGGCAAGCACTTTCTCCGTGACTCGAGAACGTCATCAGAGAGTCAAAAACTACCCAATAATCCTCTGGGTCCTCGTAGAAGGGATAGAAGTATCTTCAAAAACAGTTCGAGTCCATCCTTAAATCTTCTATCAGTAGTGAAAATGGTGAACTGGGATTTAGATGCTGACACACATATTTGCAGATAGCCAGTCACATACCCGGTTTAGGTGTGACTGAACAATTGCTACAGCCATGTTCAAATAGGAGAACAGATAACGCAGTTGAACATTGGTCCCTGTAGCATTGCTTCAAGAGTTTCCAAATTTTTTAAATTTGGCGACCAGGCAGATTGTAGTTTTATTTGGAACAATTTTTCCGAAATTAATTGAATAATTTCCCCAAATAATCACCCATTCCAGATATTAACAGTTACTAGAGGTGTTCTCTGGGAGATTGGAAATGCAATATCGTCCAGGATAGAGATCCACGGGGGTGGCATGGTTACGCAACCGTCTCAGAATTGCAATCGTTCGCGGCAATGATCACTATCTCTAGGTATCTGAATTTTTTGTCATTCTAAAAAGTAGATGCCCCGGTCCCTGGTGTTGAAATTGCTTTTTCATGTACGGTTGATTCTGACTTTTTCGAAGTTTGTATTCCTGCATTTTGAGTTTTTCAATTATTACTGCTTCTCCAAGTTCAAATCACGATTTGATCGTCGAAAAGTAACTTACCTCATTTTATAAATTATTATTAGCACTTTCACGAGAGCCATAATATTTATAGCCCCGCATGTGCAGCAAAAAATATGAGAGAATTAGTTAGGTTGCTCCAAGCTCTTCTGTTCATAGCTAGTGAGTCCAGATCGTCACCAGATGCCAATGTTTTCTTCACGGCTTTCAGATCGTTTTGTAGAACGACCGGGAGGGTAGTTTTCGGTCTTCCACGAAAGCGTCTTACATTGGGGAGTAGTAATCTACCATTGCGATATTCAAGGGGATATCGGGTCCAACCTCAGGACGTATCCAAAAAGTCTCCAACGAGAGCTAATGATCTCGTGACTTAATGGTGTACAGTCACACTTATTGTACAGTCCATTCCGCAAGATCTTGGATGGCAGGAGATTCTAGTTATGTTTCTTAGATGATTCTGTGAAACGAGTCTAGCCTCTCCAATTCCTCTTTTGAGGTGGCCAGGTCCCAGAGTTATATAGTAGGATTGGTTTTATAAAGGTGTCGTATAACATTATCCTTTGTTTTACGTTATTCCTTTCCGTTTTAGCCATAGGTTTTTCAGCCCGTATAATGCCGCGTTTACCATGTTTTTCTCTGTATGATATCTTCACTATCTCCTAATTGGGAGCCAAGTTTCTTTGTATGTCTCCATTTCTCTTCGAGTGAGTTATTCATTCGTCTTATTTCTGTCCGTTCTGTTTTTTTCTGTTCACGGTGAAAAACCATTTCCCAAATATATCTGGTGCTTTTTCTAGTATATGTTCCAGGAGTTTTTTGTCTTCAGAGATTAGGTCGACATCATCAGCATAAATCACTTCTTCTATTTTTTCATTGGTATAATTGTCTCAGTTCCCTCATAGCGGCCTCCAAGTATATTGTGAATAGTAACGGAGAGAGGGAGTCTCCTTGAGGAGTGCCTGTGTTTGTTTCAAATTTTCTTGAGTAGGTTTTTCTAACTCTCACAAGGAGTTCTGTTTTAAATATAAGAATTTGTAACATTTTTAGACTCGATTCGTATAAACCTTCCAGCACTGTCATCAATTTGTTCCTGTTAACTTTTGATAGATCTATGTGGTGACATTGCAATATCTTTATGTGTTGCACATCTCATCTGTGACTCCAAACTGCATCAGCTGTTGATTTCCTTCTCTGAACCCACTTTGACTTTCGGGTAGTCGGGTCCTTTTATTCGTTCCAATACAATGTTAGCTAAGACTTTTTGTAGAGAATTTGTTTCCTTTGCGTGTCCATTTCGTGTATTCTCATTATTATTGTTTGTAGTGTTGTTATGTTTCTTATGTTTGATACCATGTTTCAATAACCATTCTGTGATCAGTTGTTGAACCTTCGTATGAGCGTGGTTATTTGTCATTGATCCGGCATATAATGTAATCAATTTGGTTGTATATAGGGACTAGTTTTCCTTCTGGGTTTCTTCGTTCGCCCATCCAAGTGGTTATGTGGCATGCACGATGAGAGAATGCGGTGTTGCACAAGAACAGTTTGTTTGCCGTGCAGAAATGGCCAAGTATGGTCCCAGGCAAGTTTCTTTTCCCACGTCTGTGTCTTCCCATGAAGGTATCTTCTGAGTCGATATTTTCCATGGTTTTCATCGAGATAGTAATTTTCGTATCTTGTGTACAGCCAATGGTAACGTTGTATCTTTCTAGGTCATCACAGAGAGTATTTCTTGACTGAGGCTTAGATATTCCTCTAGCATTGAACGTATGAAGCTTTAGGGCATGCATATTCTTTTGTATCTTCTGCTTTCTAGACATTTTTCTTAACCGTTGTACAGAGAAGAAACGAGGCACGTCACCACCTCATTTTATAAATATGGCGTTTAATTTTATTACAAGACTTACCCCCACCGACATAATAGACACAGTGTTGCCACTCACAGCAATCGAGATCACAGTTTTTACGGACGTCATGACTTTTGGGTGTGGCCAGACGTCCAAGACACGTAGGGAAGACTAATCGATCAATTTGTCTCGAAAGTTAATGCATGAAAATTTAATTTGAAAATAAACCAGCACAAGGTGACACAATTAAATATTTATTAAATATTAAATTTATAATGTAATTTTTTTCTAAAATATTTAATAATAAAATTTCCGATAATCACAGTAATATTATTTTTGTAATAAGTACAATATTCGCATAAAATCTATCTTCTGAATAATTCATTTCAATTCGATTATCTGTTAAATGCGTATTTTCTAAAATTGGCTTACGAACTGCTCCAAAAATAGACTTTCCACATTCTTTCGCTAAAAATTATTATAATAATTACCATTCCCAACAAAATCCCTGACTGTATCATTTCTGAAAAACTGAGCTCTAAAATCCGATATTTCCACAAAGACATCTTCCGGGAAGTAAACGAACAGTTTGTCACATTTATAGTAGTCATCGATTTCTGATGTCATGCTTACTTCCACACAAGTTTGTATTTTGTCGGCTAAATATGCATTTATAGTACTTATTGTTATCTCAAGCTGATAAATTTCAAACTTTCTTCCATCGGATCTGGCGGTGACCCCAAAATCGACTAGTCCGCTATCCATGATGATTTGAAGGGGATTCGAATTAATATATTCTGTTTTAATTCTCACGTTTTTGAATAAATGCGATTGGAGCTGATTTTATAAATTATTTACTTTATCATCCTCCTTCCAGAAAACAGTGATATTCCCACTGATAGCCACGTGAGTTGTTTCTTGGTGATAGATGATCCAGGTTGGTGCTGGTTTAGTACGGTATTTAAATGAAAAGTAATAACGAGGAATTTGAGTATTTATAGTAATTATGTTGATAACTAAGATGAATTTTTGAAAATACAAATTATGTGTATCATGTATGTTGAAATTGTTTATGCAAATTATTTTATTTAATTAAGATTTTTATATTTAATACTATATTATTTATTTATTTAAATAAAAAACCCTTTCAATCTTTTTGGTTCTCCCCACCGTCGGTGGTTCTTTCATCTCCTGTGTCTTCGACCTGTCTGGTGTCCCCATTTATCCAGACTTTTGATTCTTCTATGTGGAGACGTCGAAACCATTCCTGGTCCATGGAGAGGTTTTACAATTATACAACTGAATACGAATTGGATCAGGAAGAAAATCTTTGAACTCCGGGCACTTCTCCGCGAAAATGAGGCTGACCTCGCTTTAATACAGGAGTCCAAGCTATCTCCCTCCATACAAATAAAGAGCTCACGGGCGAATGGCCTGACAAAGTATCTTATATTCACCTAAAACACCTAAGCCACTAAGCAATTGGCTACCTCACGCAAATATACAACCTGTCCATCAACTATAATATTATTCCCAAGATTTGGAAGAATTCTATCATCAGACTGATATTGAAGGCTGGGAAACCAGAGACACAACCTGCATCCTACATGCCTATTTCTGTTACCAGCACACTGTCAAAAATTATGGAGAAACTTGTATTATCAGTCATTATTCAGTATCTTCCACGTCCTATATTTCAACATGGTTTCCTCCGCGGTAGGTCCACCGCTACATACTTGGCAACTCTATCGCAGTTTATTGCCGACGGTTTTAACACCCATCCTCCGCCTCACAAACGCACAATCTTGGTTTCTATTGACATCAACAACTTTCGATTGGAATTGTAACAGGTAACTTGCTTGTTCTCTGTTTTTGATGCGCTATTTTATTTTTCTCTGGATTTTAATTTATTTTGCTCATTCACAAACCTTTCTGTGGATGGATACCGGTGTCGGAGCCTATACCTTTCCAGTGAAGTCACGGTTATATTAATGTGTTTTGTGCTTTTTTTCTTTTTTCAATTAGCATCAAGTTATCTGTTTGTTCCATATGGTTTGAACTATCAGGATGGCATCAAAGCGGTCGTTTGCGTTTCCTTGAGGTGGGGGTTAACAATAACACCGATTCTAGAAGGCCAGACTAATTATCGAGTACCACAATGTCCCGTCTATTGTGCTTGATAACCACCGAGGTTCGGATAAAACTGTCCACATTGATATGGACCCCTGAATATCTATTACAGATTTCACCTTCAGCTTGAAAATGTAAGAACCAAATTCAATACACACAATATTTATTTCACAATATTAGAGAAAAATGACTCATTAATTATATACACTTCACTCAGCAGAGCTGGTCAAAATAGTTATCAGATGAACAATCACTCTATTCGATTCGTACTGCCCCTACTCCTGTTACCCATACAAATGAATCTCCTTGTTTACCCCCAAAGATCATCAGATTTTTCTTTCACTCTAGCAAATCCAACTGCCACTTCACTAACATTTCTAGCTCTCCTTCCATAGCTTCTTCCTTTACTTTCACGACAACTATTTCTCTTTAAGTCTCTTCAGTCATTTTCTATATGGTTAAAAAACTATCCTCACTTTCCATTGTCTCGTCATCTGAATCCCCAAAAATCTCATTAAAGAGGTCTATAGGATGATTTTCAAACTCATTTACAAAGATTTCCTACATAGTAAGAGACGAGTGATTGATTTTCTTGTAGTCTTCCTTTGAAATACGAGGTTCCTCTGCGGTTTCCTCAAATAGATGGACGGAATTGTTGGCTTCCTTGCGTTTTCGATCTGTTTTCTCTTTTTCAACATTTTCAGTTTTAACGGGCATCAAATGAGCAAAGATTTTATGCTTTCCCAACATTTTCGCGCCACTTGCCACTAGAATAGAAATACAAACCACAACGAACTCTAGGTAAGGATTTGGCAAGTTGAAAAGCTTGCATACCACATTATGAGGCACCCTCCTAATAACCGTCCGTTGTACGTCCTTCCAGCGAATTGATGGGAAAGGAATAGATGAGCATACCTTCCTCAGAGTTATCTCTTTAGACTCGCCCTCGATAATATCACTGGGAAGATTATTCGCCCCGAATTTGATGGACCTAGCATCAGTAATCTCACTCAGTTTGTCTCCTGAAAATAAAAATTAAAGTAAAACCCAGGATCTCAGCTCTGCTGGCTGCATTATATAAAAATCGATATTTTTTGGTATCAGATTTACTTTCTTCCGACTCAAAACAACTCGCCCTTGGAAGACGGTAGTTTTTCTGAAGGTTGATAAATTCGTCTTCTCATCAGATGGCCAGCTTCCTTAAATCCCTAAATAATTTCTTTAAATCTTGGAATAATCACAAAATTGACTTAATGGGGGATCCAGTCATCCAATTTGTCATGTTCTACGTCTTCCTCATCTCTAGCATCAAAATTGTAGTCATTCATCAAAGAAAAAAATATTATTTTCATAAAGTTCTAATGCTCCCACTCCAAAAGTCTATAATAATGTGTCCACCAATGTAGAAACCTGGCCCTCTGAAGACAAATATCTATCACAATCGAGGCCTAGACGGAATTGGGCAGTTGTAATGTTAAGATCCTTATTTTTTATGGCAGAAACTGAAATTACGCTATATCCGAGGCCAAACAGGTTGTCCTTTATTGCAACACCGATGACTGGAATATCAGGGGGTCAAAATCACTGATTGATGGAAAAGGATCAAGTAGAGGACAGCATCCATATATCTTTACAGAAAATTGAATTTTAAGCAATTTTATGCCCTTTTGCATTACTCCATCAGAAACTGAGTAAAACATCAAAATATACAAGATTGTAGTCAGTTCAGTTATCACCCATCGCCAGAATTATACTTTGTAAATTTAGCCTGATTGTACTCTTTTTTTGGTTTGAACTCTTCTTGGAGCTATCCCAAATTAGCCTTGATCCTCACCATCCATAAACGCTGACGCAAATTGGCTTTCTTTGATCTCGGAGAAATAAAGGTAGACGGGGCCCATCAGATCAGTGAAACCTACTATGAATACTCGATGGAATCGATATCGTTCCTCTTTGTCTGTCACTTTCTAGTGTTATACTGCTGTAGGGAAATAGCGTTTCTCGATTCATGTGGATCCCTATTGATGCTTAAGGAATTGAGAAAGCAAAAAAAAGAAGGAATCCTTGTTAATGTAGGTGGAAGTGTAGGAATATAGCTCACAGTCAATCGTGAGTGAAAGCACTAACCACTTTATTATTATCTAACATCGAAAAAGGAAACATTAAGAAAAAGGAGTTAAACCATCAATTAAGAAACTTCGACAGGAATGAGAGGTTTTTGCTGTGTTCCTTCATAGTACCACAGCTTTTCTGAATCCAATCGTTACTTTTAATAAGAATTTGGAGAGACGTGGGTTTTTTCTCAAATTTACGTGATTTGCCGACTTCTATAGCTGATTAGTAGAAAGATAAAATTCGGAGCTGCATAGTGATAAAGCTGAAATTATTGTTCAAGATTCTCACGTTGTCGAGTAATGGAGGAGTAGTTAAGGAGAGAAATTGATAATGTTAACTATATTTCTACAATTAAAGATATTTAATAAAAATGGTAATGAAATATCTTTTATCATAAATATTTAATATATAATTAAATAAAACTATAAAAATAAAAATTTAAATAAATAAAATTTACCTAATAAAATTTAGATTACATGAACAGAACTATTCATTATATCATAATCATTCTGTTTAGCAAAATAGTCAAAATAAAATGTGATAAGAGATATATATTAATTGATTCATATGTAATTTATAAGAATCCTTCTATAGTATATATTTCGTTAACTTTAGGAATATAGTTTATCAAAGTTATATAGCGATAGACATATAGATGTATGGGAGACTAAAGGTATGGATATGTTTTTTACACTGACATAAAATTTAAACTTATTCCATACTTCTACAATGAGTTTTATACTATTGACTTAGTAACAGAAATTGATTATGGTACGTTTTTTGTTGTACTTAAGGTGGTAAGCGATATACTAATATCACAAAGATTCCTAAAACTAAATATGGGGATTACTACCGATGTGGTTATGCTTATTTTAGTTTTTCGAATAATATATCTGTTACATTTATTCAATCAAGTTGCAATATCACAATAAAATAGCTTGTATTATTTTACTCGAAAAGGTTTTTACTAAAATTTATTTAGCTAATGACTGTAACCCAAATAATGACCCAAATACGCCTATTTGGTTTTTATTCAACCAAAATAGAATCCGAGCAGTAATAAGTGGAATTATCAAAATATCATATATTGACAATAACGAATTGTACACGTTTGCATTGATTCTTAGATAACAGATGAACATTTCAGTGATTATTACTATAATGTCTTAACACATAATTATAGTGACAATAAATATATATTGTACGTGATTATTCTAAAATATCTATTACGGCGTATAAACAATATGGAATGAAAATCGTATTAATAGATTTTCTGTTTGTGTTGGGTATAAAAAATATAAATGTGTTTCACTTAAAAAGCAATTTAAACAAATTAAAATGGGAGGATATAATCACTGTGGATCCATCTCACAAAACTATAAAAATGTGTCTATCGAAATTTCATCTTTAAAATTACAATTTTTCCGTGATGATTTGATTTTTGAATTTATTGGAGATGGTAAATAAATCCGACTGAATTTTAGATGAAGGATGCTTTGAAACACAATCATCTACTGAAATTAAAGACAAAAAAACCACGATTAAACATCATTATGTTGCAGATGGTTACTAAATTCGACTGAATTTTAGATAAAATAGGTTTTGAAGAACTAATTTCGTCTGAAAGTAAAGCAGTAAAAAAATTGACGAAAAATCAAATAATTGGAATCGTGTGTGGAGTTGTTGGACTAATATTCATATGTGTCATTGTCGCTGTTTTTATCAAACTGAGATCACATACTGAAATACAGGAAAACATTGCATTATTCTCTCGAACTAACTAATTTTAATTCGCATCCCGTCTTCAATTTATTTGAATTTATTTAATTATTTGAACTAAGTCGATATTCGAAAAACTTACAAAATTTGAATTTTGTCAATTGTAACAAAGTATTTATGCCTAAATTTGGCATCGGAAGCCCCCTTGTTCAACATAAAAGATCCTTGGCTAACAGGGGACGATCAATTCGTCGAATCTGATAAATAATGAACATGTCCCCAAGCATAATTATTCTATAATCAATATTCCGGACATACTAGCAAGACAACAATTTTCTAATTTATAATATAGGCTGCCTTTACAGTCCACTTCGCTCAAATTAAATTAAATTTGTGTGCCAAAATAGCTTGTAGGATTATGAATAGTTATTTTTTATTATTTCAAGACCAATGTAGAAACCCATAACTATTTAAACGACTAGCCAAAGCCATAAATTAAGATCAGCAACGGAAATTAGTTCACTAAACAAAAATTTCAGAAATGATAAATTTAACTCAGATCTAAAACCGGTAATTTTGTTTCGAATAAAATGAGAAATCAGATTATTTTTCCTAATCGCTAACAAATCGGAAAGTTTGATGAAGACAATACAGGGGTCAACTCAGTTCGCCTTAGATTTCTACATCACACAGGTCAGTTCGCCTTAGATTTCTTAGTGGTTTGAGGAGCAGCGTCCATTTTTTGTTGTCGCTATTTATTAGCTTTTTGAATTCTCTCGTTTTGCAAAGACGAGTAAAGATGAATAGCTAATCACCGCATGATCGTTCGTGACGAAACCAAAATTGATCTTTTCTGGCATTGTCCTATTTTTCCAGAAGATATGAAGACCTCCAAAAGACATTTTTACATTATTTTTGACAGCTTTTATTGCCATCATCAACTTTTCTAGGAAATCTCTATTAATGCTGTTTCTCCGACAATGGTTCTTAACAAGATTCTCCGCCATGAAATTATAGCTCACTTAAATATGAATGAAATTATTAAGAGTATGAATGAATATAATGCACCAATCAAAGAATGCATTGATTCTTTGCCTATATTAAATATTAATATATCACTGATATCTTATCTGCCAGACAGTGCACTTATGAAGCTCTTACGGAAAATAACACTAAAAGTAGTTGATAAGAGAAAAGAACAGGATAATTAATTTGACTAAAAATGTGTAATTCCTTGTGCACATTGCAATAAAATCGAAGATGGAGAATTCGATAGGGTTGGTTATATATTCGATTGTTGACTAAAAATTGCGATTTCATGAAATCAAGAAAAGATTTAGAAGAGCCACCTGGTGCTTCGAATTGAATAAAAGACGATTTATTCAAAATTATGGAGATAATAAGAGAGCAGTCCTTAATTTCATAGCAGGAATTTTTCCTTTTTGGAGTAACATTTGGAATTTGGTTCAGCTATAGAAAAGTAATTTCTTGATTAGCAAAAAAGTGACCGGGTTAGATAACTTTTTGTTTATTAACGAAGAAGGAAATTACTGATACTACAAGTCTGCTTCCAAATTGGAAGGCATCTGGTTATGGATTGACGTTTACGTTAATAGCATTACAGTTATTTACAAAATCGAGTAAACAATCGCTAAATTTTCACTATAACAAAGTTATTTTAATTTTTAGTTAACTTTGTTATTATAACTTGACTAATTTAAATATTTAAAAAAATTTGACCATAAGCCAAATTTTCTCCATTTAACAAAATTAATCCAAAATATCTTTAAGCGGAGGTATGTTGCTATATGATTCCCTATGCGATTATTAATCATGGATAGAGACAAGTCTGAGAGCAAGAGAGAGGGATTCCCGACTATCGATTAAAATGTAGATTAATGCCTTGTTTAATGAAAATAAATTTAGACACTATTGAAATCTGTAAATTCAACGAAACCGACAGCAGAGTCCCAAAAAGCCTAAGAATACTAAAGATAATATCAGAAGAGGTCGAAGTCCAGTGAAAAGGTGTTAACATACTCTGAATCAATTATACATAAAAAGACTGTGTTATCAAATGCTAGCCCAATTAAAGTATTATTGAGATAACGACAGAAGTCAATCATTAATGACACTTTGTCAATCAAAAACGACAATAGTCAATTAATACGATACTGGACCAGAATTTTCTTCACTTTCATTACAGTGAACAATTATAACTACATTCTCTTATCATAAAGTCATTAAAACCCATTCCATAGCTACTAGCCACATTCCCTTAACCAGTCATTTGAATAGAGAAATTGCATATGAAAAGATAATATACACGGAGAAATGATCAGATATGCTCTCATGGAGCTAATAGTTCTTATAACAAATATATTCAACTCCTTATTTGAAGCAAATTCTCTTTGAAGTTTAGAGATTGGATTTTCCTTTCAAAAACCAAGAAAGAACAAAAGACCATCACAAAATCTGAGGCCGGTGATATTACTGAGAACAATAAGGAAGATACTATCTCTTATTGTCCTCAACTGAATATCTTAGGGACTCTCAGAAAAAAAGTAGAGAAATTGTTGTCTCCAGGACAGAGCGGATTCAGTAGGGGACGCTTCTACTGCTGATGCTGTCTCATACTACAAGTGGATTTGTGCCCTATGCCAACGAGAATTCAAAGTCTGGAAGTTGATATGTCTAGTGCCTTTGACGCTCGACAGAAGATTATTGCTGAATGTTACTGGAAGTTTCCTTGATGAAGACTTGAACTGTTATTGGAAGTTTCCTTGATGAAGACTTGAACTGTTATTGGAAGTTTCCTTGATGAAGACTTGAACTGTTATTGAAGTTTCCTTGATGAAGACTTACGTTAGTAATATGTTTAAATTGGCAATTGAGAATTAATGCCACTTACTGGCAAAAATCGTACTTTTGCAATTTGTCAACATCCACGTATTTCAATGATTGTTGGGAAAAGATTTCGACTTTGATCAGCGTGATGATGTCCATTTTATCTAAAACGAGAATATTCAAATTTTTTTTGTTCCTCGTATCCACGGTCACAAAATCTTGGATTTGATCACGAAAATAGGTAAAAATATATTTTTAGTATAAAATCAAGCTCAGAGACATTTATGGTCGATTCTCGCGTGATTTAGTCGTTATCATGATGCCATTTGGCTACTCGATTAAAATTTTCTTTTCTCCCCTTTTCTACTTGAGTGGCATCAAGTGATACCAGGGTGGCACGAAAGGGATCAATTGCTCACTCCCACTCCACTAGAGAGTTTTCCACAACTGCAAGGAATGGAATCTTCTGCCTTTTATGCTGGCTACGGATAGACTTGTGTGACATTGGAAGGACTCTGTTTCTGTGACAGTGGGATTAATTGTTAACTTCTTTCTCGTGGGGGTTAGAAAAAATCGAAAATTATTATCCCAGAATTAGTCAAAGCAAAGTTAGTATTAATGGTTAGTTGAGATAAAAATATAAGAGGGGGCGACATAATAGAGATTAGATTGCTGGTACACATGATTAGAATCTCTCCCAACTGCGATAAGTAAGAATCTATATATTAATAACCGGTTTCTGAGCAAGAAATTTAATCTCCTAAAATTTGTGTGAATAGTGAATGGAATAATCATTTTCGTGGCATCAACTTTAGTTTCTTTATAAATCCAAAATTTTTTCACTAAAATATTATTAATTTAAAATACAAATTTGTATTTTTTTAATAAACAAAAAAATAAATTTTTATTGTCACATTTTTGTTAAATTCTGTTTTGTTGAAGTACGCAGTGATGTGGCCAGTAGCCATATTGTTGAATTCGTGCCGAATTGAGTCATTCACAAATAAATTATATTTATCTAATATTGAATTCAAATATACAAAGTCTGCACATTTTGACCACTTTGAAGGAACTTGAGGGCGCTATGATTTAAGTTACAAAAGTGCAACATTTTGTGTAATGAGAACGCAGGAATACCCCAATTCGGTACCACTGACAGTAGTAGCCAGCCAAATATGTTTGTGTAAAGTCAAATTCGTATGTGTTCTCAATAAAAAGACGTCTTTTATATTTCTTAGCACTTGAACTCGTCGTTTCCGACTACTATGAATTACATTTACGTACAATGTTGTATTCGCCCATGACTGATGTGATTGTAAGCGAAATATTGATTTCATCGTTGAAGTCCTGATTTGGACTGGAGAGAATATATTTTGTGGAATTATTCGTTTTAATGCACGAAGCGGTCACTTTTACAAATATTTTGGTGGTTAAATCAATTCTTTGGAGTGAAAATGCATCGATGAGCATATAAGTCATTTCTAAATGCCAATCTCAGTTACTTTGATTGCAAAACTTTGTACAACGTGTAAATACAGTAGTTTTGTGTGTCGTTGGAAGATAGGGTCACTTGGGCACAAAAGAATTTCAAGTCATCACAATTTTGGGCTTCTCTTAGTGGCAGGATTTCAGTGAATTCATACAGATTATATTTGATTTCTAGTATTTTAATAATCGGGAACTATTAGTGAGTACTTCTCTGTACTTTGGGATCTTTAAGTCCGCAAATTCTGAGTTTCTCTTTTCGAAGCTAGCGTTTGTGTTGTCGTTGGAAAAATAAATTTTAATCGAGTCTATCGTTTCAGTGGTATTTTGGTCGATTAAAATCCTCACATCTGCTTTATTGGGTTTATAGTCAGTGAGAATGAACTCGTATTCTGTATCCAACTCCAATTCTAGTTTATGTTCACAAATTACCCTTTATTTTGAAAGTTGTTATTAATTGGAACAGTAAGAGACTCATTGCTAATTTGTTAGAATTTACTATTTAAGGGGACGATTTTATTTATTTGGAGAGGGCATTGCCGATATATTGATATTGAGTTAATGGCAGTTAAATTAAATCATTCAAAAGACCAAGGGTAATCTGAACTACCAATTACTTGATTCTGACGTGTTCCAGCAGAACCCTCACCCAACCAGAGTGATCCATGGCTTTGTCCAAGGGAGATAAGGTCGATTCCAGAACTCGTCGGGAGCGAAATTTTCTCCAGGTAGAATAAATAGATGAATCCTTTTGAGTGACAGTCAGGTATTTGGCATCTCCTGAGTAAGTGGATCCAATGACTTCACTAGAGAGAAAGAAAAGAAATCTTCAATCAAGTAGCCATATGGCACCACGTGGATATTACATATTGGTAAAACATTATCATACGAAAAGACATGACTTGTGAAAGTCAAAGGACTCCATTATGACCTGAAGACATTGAGCATGTATGGGTTATCTCTCATTATCACAACCCCAATGATCTGGAAGAACCATCGTGTCATTCTAGGCTATCTTCTGCTATCCTGCAAGCCGCTAATCAACCTGATAATCGTTGAAGCTAGCGGAAGCATGTCAAACGTCTCAACAGAGATCGGACGGAAGACGAACTGATTTCCAGTACTACGGTATTTATTCTTTTAGGAGTATTTGGTAGTAGTTGCGAACCAGTGCATAACGATGAATTGAACAGATTCGCATTTGAGAAAGTATCTGTGCATGTTGAATCCCAAAAGGCACATCCCTTCACCTCTGCAAGTCCACAGGCTGGAGTGACATGGAATCTCCTGGAGCTCTGTCTGCATGACAGCGGATGTAGTCCTTTCCTATAATTGGCATCGGTGTTCCAAGCAAACACGAGGTCTAGCCTAAGAGCAATCCCAACAAGATAGTATCCAGCTGAGTACCGACAACGTGAATCGGCAAGGCATTGAGCCAAGATATCGAATTCTTGCAGAAAATATTGTAAGTCTCAATCCTAAAGAATAAATTTCAAGTATAAGACCTAAATGGAATTATTCAAAAGATCACAAGTACAGACCAGAAATGGACAACTACGTGACCTCGACACATTCCAACAGAACTCTCAGCATGACTCGATATTCCCTCCTGAGTTCACACAACTTGTAATAGGCAGAGTCACGCCGGGATGTTTGATAGCAAACGTTTCTCTCCAGTGATCCATTCAAGAAATTATGGAAAGGATTCGTCTAATAAGAAATCACGTTAGACAATCTAATAAGGCGTTTACACTGAGGTTTCAGCGTTGACGATAAGCTCATACGTGCGACAAACCAGTTTAATTTTCTAGAAACGGTGATTTAATCAATTATTTTTAACACTTAATAACGAGCTTGATCTCATTGGATGACCAAAACTAGCTGATTTATTATTAGTACGTCATTACTTGACATGTTATACACATAAGTATTGATTCTATCATTTTATAAAGTTATCTATCCTACATAAGTGCATCTACGTCTTATAGCAAGTTAAGATGGAATCTGATTTCGCTAATGAGGTTATTAACAGTAATGATTTGATTAAAATTACCCTTAAACGACGAAATACTAGCTTCATATGGGGGTTCACGATCGCTGGGGGGAGGGAGTTTAACAAACCAATTTACATAATTAAAGTAATTGGTTTTATCTATCAAAGCTAATTCCGAGGAGTTTGGCTGACCGGAGTGGATTGGAGTTGGGGGATGTGATTGTAGCAATTGGCCAATATCACACAATAAATGCGACTTTATCAGCAGCAAAGGCAGAAATTCTAAGAGCGGGAAACGACATAACATTTTTGGTTAAAAAGTCAATTTCTGTAAAAAATATTATATTAGGAGAATAATTGATATAAAAGATAAATCATATGGAATTGTTCCTCTTTCATATAAAAGTCATCCCAAAGTATTCAACGGCGACATCAAAGATAAACCAGCCACTCAGTCGAAATCTTTCCTATTGCTCCAATCAATGTTTCCTGGTATGAAAAATGAATTTAATATTAAAGATTCTGAAAGTTTATGAACAATTTACTTTAATATTTATTAATAAAAAGTAATTATATTAATTATTAATCGCTATAATAAATAAAACCGCCACAAAAAATGTTATTTTAGTTGACTCGGAAAATTTTCGATGTAGTTCTCCTTTACGTGGAGAAAATTGGATACCAGTATCAATCTGGCAACTAAAAGAACCACAATTATTCCCCTGTCAACCTCTTCAACGACCTCTGGGAAGTCGGACTGGATGATGGCGGCTATTGAGCGGGCGCGTAGCTTTCGCTCCCAAAGATCGGATTGGCTACTCCTAATCCTTCCTGGAGACATCGAACAGAACCCTGGGCCCCATAAGAACGGGAAATTCCCCAATATCATGCAATTCAACATAAACGACCTCACACAATCAAATGAACTTTTTGCATTCCTAACTTCCCACAAAATTGATATTGCCATACTACAAGAAACGAAACTATCAAGAAAGTCAGTGCTTCCACACTACAAGGACTACTCAATTGTCCGCCGTGACCGACCAAATTCAAACAGAGGAGGCGGTGTTCTCATACTAATACACAAATCTATTCCATTCTCCGATACTTCCGCTCAGACACAAGCTCTGTTTGAAGATGACGATCACATCGAACTTACTTCCGTCTTGGTGAAAATAAACCACACAAGGTATATATTTGTAAATATTTCATCCCGCCACCAAGTCCCAGTATGAAATATTACTCCCCAAAACTAACCGAATTGCAAAAGATTGAAATGTGATAATCTGCGGAGACTTAAATGCAAAAGATCCTCTCTGGCTAATCGACCAAAGAGTAATGAAAGGGGGGTTTCAGGTCATCTCTCAATTAGAACAATTAGTTCTCCTCAATGACAGAAAATCACACACTCGAGCAGCTTCCAGACCTGTATCATGGAGAATTGTATATGACCTACACTCGGACCATAATCCAATTCTACTGTCAATCGAACTACTCTCGCCTACTGTTAGGCATCGGAAAACTATAAAGAATTACAAACGTGCAAAACATTCAGAGAAGAAACAGAAAAATTTCTATCCGACTTTTTCGTTGAGAATTTCAAATCGCTTGACGCCGCAATGAAATTTTTTTAAGAAACTAATATCGAAGTATCTTCCCTGATTTTCAACATGGCTTTCGTCCAAAATACTCAACATTAACACATCTCTCTACCCTAACTCTATATATCGCTGATGGTTTAAACAATTACAATCTTCCCAAACGGACTGTCCTTTCATCGATTGATTTAACCAAGGCGTTTGATCGAACATCAAGGCACGTGCTAAGTAACAAAATTCTTACATCTCTAATTCCTCCACGTCTTCAGAATTGGCTAACAAATTTCTTCTCTGGAAAAATTGGTCGAGCTGAAATTATGTCATGTCTATCTCACTATAGACTCCTTCCAAATGGAGTTCCTCAAGGCTCCGTCTTATCACCCACCTTATTCAACTTACATCTAAGCGACATTCCAATCAATTCCAAGACACTTCTACTATTGTATGTGGATGACCTCACTATTGCCTCTAAAGACATTGACGTTAACGAAGCAACGAAGGATGTTCAGATCCACTTGAACACTCTTGAAGAGTGGCTTGGAGCAAAACACCTATTCCCCTCTCCATCGAAATCCACCGTCACTGTATTCACGTCCAACCGCCGCCAACTAAATTTTCAACCAATTTTAACAATTCATGGACAACCACTCGCCGTTACGAAACATCCCAAAATACTTGGAGTTATTTATGACCAACTACTAACCTTCTCTAAACATGTGGAGGAACAATGTACAAAGGCCTCTCGCAAGATCAACATACTTAAAGTTGTGTCAGGGCATTCCTTCGACCAAAGCAAAGAAGCCCTAACCATCATAAACAATTCATTCGAACAACTATTAACTATGCAAGCCCTTGCTGGTCAACCTCTGCCTCTCTTACTTCTATTGACAAACTACAAAAAGTACAAAACATCGCGCTCAGGATAATTACTGGATGTCTCAGATCAACTCCTGTCGATCATCTACATTGGGAGATCCTTCCAATTGGAGACCATCTGGAAATGAGAGCCCTGCAGTTCCTTTCCCAAGCCTACAGCCTAGAACATCCTTGCCACTCTCTATGCAAACCGCAAAACAAAAGGAGAATTATTATGACAACCACCTGTCTCGAATGTCATCATCCATCCCTTCCATCCCCAATGACAGGAGTCGTCTGAAACAGATACATGATTTTGTTTCTACGAGAAGCATCCGAAGACTCGGAGACAATAAATTATTACAGCGACCCCTCCTCCAATAGACCAATCAGAATCCTCTTTTCCAAGGGACGTCCGAGTAAATCTGGGTCGTCTACGATGTGAGCACCACCCATATCTATCAATATATGATATACTCTGTCCCTTTTGCAACCTCCACGTGTTGACAACAAACCACCTATTTGAATGTCATGAATTAGCACAACGTTTCTCCACAATACATGAACTGACCGATCTATGGGAGCGATCAACATCTGGTGCGTCCTACTTAATAGCTGCTGGCCTACTACAAGTTAGTGAGGCTGGGGTTACCTAACTAACTAACTCGGAACGACCATTGACCACGTTGCACTCATATCAATGGACAAATTGGTCGTAGATAATGCAGAGTAATCTACAATTGTTTCCAAAAGTTTTTGCTACGATTTTTAAGATCGTTATTCTCTTCATCTGTCACCCGTTTTGCACATGTTTGCGAAAGTCCCTGGTCAAACATGACTCCCAGGATGTTTGACGTGTTATTGACTGAAATAATCGGATTGTTAAAAAGGATTCTTGGTTTGACATTGTAGTCCATTTAAATGTGGTGAACTATGTTACAAACGACTCAAAATTTATCCCTGTGGGACTTTTCTCTTCAATAATATCATATTTGACAAATAGCGTCTAACATAGGAGTTTTTTTCCTTCTATGTACACTTTCACCCAATTCACTAGTTCCTTCGGGCTTCTCTTCCGAGATAACTGGCCGATTATGGATTGTGGTTGACACTGTCGAATGCTGTTGATATGTCGAGACATATGACATCAAGAAACATTTGGATTCTCTGGCTTTGCAAACTCAGATTTCAGATAAATAGACAATCACCGCATGATCGTCCCGACGAAACCTAAATTAATCCTTTATGAAATAGTCTTTCTTTTCCAGATCATTTGAAAGCACCAAAAGACAATTTTTTCGATTATTTTTGAAATTGATAGAATCAGACTGATCGGAAAGTAGCTAGCTAGATCCTTCTTTGGTTTCCTGTCTTTTCTACTATCCATACAACTGTTTCCTTCCACCCTAAAAATAAACTTAACAAATAAATATAAAACGACAGATCTTCTAGAAGAACGGTTTTATTAGAATATCTCCGTCTATAAGATCGATATCTCTTTGACCTACTTCTTTACCTCCGCCTTTTATCCCTCCCTGAATTCGCTTAACTCTTCAATTTTCCCCAAACCTGTTCAAGTCATAATTCATCACTTCCAGCTTTTCAATCATCTCCAGACATCGAGACAGCAGTATGGAAGGTCTTAGTCACCAGCTTATCGGCACCTTTGATCTTTTAAATAAAGTACAATCACTAGCACTGTCTTAAATTATATCAGACCTCTTAATTCCTGTAACCAACAACTCTTCAACATTTTGGTAACAATATAAAACAAATCTGGTTTGTCTTAATTTATTGTTCCATTTCTTTATTATTTCATATTTGAAAATTAAAAAACCAGTAGTATTTGCTTTTAGGGATCAAGATCACCAAGAAAGAAGGAGTCAAAGCCAACTAACAAAGCGAACCCGACTCTCTTCAAGTTGTCCGCCAGGGATCACACGAATTTCTGCAAAAAAACTTGATCAGGGTGTTTTCTTCAAAACTCATCGGGAATCTTCCACATGGATAACTTTTTCAGTATGTGGAAATCTTGGTTTTTTGAGAAACACAGGAAACCTAGTCGACTTTTTAAAAAGAGATTTTTTTTCGTGTGATGGGAGAGCATGATATTCTGCAGGAGTAAATTGATGGGTATTGAGATACAACACGATAAATTCTCTAACAAACCTCTCTACCAATTATTCCATCCCTCCTTGACCACTCCAGAATAACGAGTCCAGTTCCCTAACTCTCTACGATGTCGAAATTGACCCTTCACTTAAAAAAACAGTAGAAGCCACAAAAACGTGTAAATTGCAAGATTCTGCTGAAAGATGACTATGGTAAATAATATTCGAAAAAACAATTCTCTTGACTGAACACGACATTACATGGTACAGTATTCATCAAATTAATAAAATTTGTTGATGTAGATCACAGGAGGGAGAATGCTCTTTTGTGCTTTTGAACTATTCCACTTGGTCATAATTTCTTCAGCGCAGGAACCTGCTGACTTTTTCAACATAATAGAAATCATTACTCTTGACAAAAGATACGAAAATGTCCCAACGAAATCCTTTCGTTTAAGAATACAACATATGACGAATTTCTGTCTTTCACTGATATATCGACAGTGAGATAATAGGTCTGTCCATTGTAAAAAAGGTAGGAAAGATTAAAAGGCTTTTCTACCTGTTCACATTCCGTACGATTTTGTTACACAAAAAAAGTGAAAAGTAAGAAATTTTAATCAAGAATATATTCTTCAATCAGAAAGTGACCTCTGTGAAACCAAGTAGCCGTTCCTGTTGATCACGACAGTTAGAGATTACAAATTAACGCGATCTTGCTTACTTCAACGAACAAATAAATTAAAGAATAGCTTTTTACATCACTTTTAGCAAAAAAAATAATAAAAAATTCCGAGCATTTAATAAATGTATATGCTCCACCAAAATTGATCAAACTGAGAAACCAAAAGATCGACAATCTCAGTTTATGACAATGATTAGTTAATAATTCATTGCTTCCGAAAACAAATTTCTGTCATTTTCTATACAATGTGGTGTTTGATCAATACGCTGTTTCTGGATTTAGGGAAAAAAATTCATTAGATGTGAGAGATTTCCAAAAAAGATTTGTCCAGTTTCGAATCAATGAAAAACATAAGGTTAGTTCGAATAAACATAAAAAACTAAGTAGGAACTATTCAAGCTGTCAACATGGTGATTTCTTTAAATCCTTTCAATAAAAATATGTTTCATTAAAATTTTCAAGCATTTTATGAATTTTTTGGCCACGCCTAAATATATTTTGTCAAAAAATATATTTTGACAAAAAGATAAAATAAATAAACAGTAAAAATCCTAACATAAAAATTATCATAGTCAAAGAAAATATTTCAATATTATTGTTAAAGAAAATATTATGTAAATTAATTATCAACGCTATAATCACAAATTTTATTAAATTATTATTTATTTTTATAATATTATTAATTTATAATGGTCGACCCTTTTTATAATAAAATAATAACATATGGATTTAAGAAATCGAAGAGGGGAGAATTTGAGAGAATTGCTTCCTATGTCCGTGATCAAATCAAGATAATTGAGAAGAAATTGAGAATTTATGAATCAAGAAAGGGATTTAGAAGAGCCAATTGGTGCTTCGAGTTGAATAGAAGGCGGTTCTACAGAAATATTAGTGGAGATAATAAGAAGGGAGTGCTGAATTTCGATGAAGGGGAATGTCTACCTTTTTGGACAACCATTTGGAATGAGAGTGATCGAAAGGAGAGCAAATTCTTGTTGAACAAGAGAGTGACTGGGTCTGAAAATTCTTATGCCGATTTTACAAAGGAAGCGATCGTCGATACTATCAAGATGCTTCCAAATTGGAAAGCGTCTGGGTGCGACGGAGTTTATAACTTCTTTATCAAAAGTTTTACTTCGATTCATGAACATCTTTGCGAGGAGATTCAGAAGATCATAAATGATGAATACACGCCTGGTGATTGGTTCTACACGGGGATAACACATCTTATACCAAAAGTGGACGTATGTAATTCACCCAAGGAGTTAAGACCAATTACGTGTATGCCTAATCTCTATAAACTATTGACAAAGTGTGTGAACAAGAAATTATCTGAATATATTGAATCGTACGATCTCTTAAGTGATAATCAATTGGGAACTCGGAGGATGTGTCAAGGAGCCAAAGAACAAGCTTTGGTGAACCAATGTTAAATCAAGAAATGGAAGTAACTTATGTTCTACCTGGATCGATGTTAAAAAAGCATTTGATTCCGTTGACCACGAGTTTTTGGGCGAAGTGCTCCAGAATTCTGGCCTGCCTTTCTGGATTGTGAGTTTTATCACGAAACTTGTTGGGAAATGGAAGATACGACTGAATTTGGAAGGAAAAGTGTTGGGGGAGATTAGAATAAGAAGAGGAATTCTACAGGGGGACTCTCTTTCGCCACAGATCTTTGCTTTGTTAATGGACCCCCTTAGCCGAATATTGAATGGAAAATTTCCTAAAGTAACTATGGGAAGCCCGGGAAATGGAGAGCCAACATATGCCACTAATCACCTTCTGTTTATGGACGATATAAAGTTGTTTTCTCACAAAAGTGATTCAATGGTTATGATGATGGAAGAAGTTGATTCGTTTTTTGATGCAGCCGGGTTGGAGAGGAACTTTGACAAATCTGCAACAAATGTCAAGTCCTTGTCTGGGAAAGCTCGTTTCCTTGATGGATTGGATGGATACCGATATTTGGGAGTTCTTGAAGATAAGAACAGCAATGTTCTTAAAGGAGAAATTATGAATAAAATCTATGGAGAAGTATCTAAGCGGATCAAAAATTTGACGAAGACGGATTTAAACTCAGTGAACCTGTTTAAAGCTATGAATGAGTATGCAATCTCCCTTTACAACTATTACATTGGATTGATTGATATCGAACCTGGAGAGTTTGAACAGATTGATAAAAATATTCGCAGAATTCTTATGGACAGTCATATCCACTTGCAACCGGCAAACAAAGAAAGACTTTATCTACCAAGAAATAAATTTGGAAGAGGCCTCGAGTCAGTCAGTAACAAAGCAGAAAGAATGCTCCTCCAATTTTATAGTGATTTGGAACATAAGGCAAATTACTGCCTAAGAAGAGCGGGAATTCTACGGGTCATTAATTCAAAGAAAATACACATGGCCACTATCGTAGAATTCATCTCAAGAAAGTACAACATTGAAAATGTGAAGGATTTGACAATGTTGAAATTGATGGAAATACAACATGAATATCTACTGGGAAAAATTGAAGAGAAACCGCTGCACTCTATTCTATTTGAGTGTCTGAAAGATACCGAAGTGAATATTGCTGAATCCTCAGGGTGGTTAGTTCATGGAAATCATTCTCCTGTAACCGAAGGAAGGCTGTGTCTGCTTCAGGATCGTAACATGTTTTTTGATAATGGAGAAGCCAAGTGCAAACATTGTAACTCAGGAAAGAAGACCGTTGATCACCTTGCAACTAGATGTGGGAGAATGCTGAATAGCTCGTATCTCAGGCGGCATAACGAGGTGGTCAGATGTATTCACTTACACCTCTGCCGTCAATATGGAATAAGAAAAACTAAGAAACTGAAGACCCACTCAGTCCAATCTGTTGTCTCAAATGAATTTGTGGAGATTCGTGTAGACACAACGATTAGTACAGATACGGCTGTACAGAATAACAAACCCGATATTTTCGTTCATGATAAGGTGCGTAATACGATTACTCTCGTTGAAATTGGGATCACGTCCCAAAACTGCCTCAAGCAAGTCGAGGTGGAAAAGTTCCATAAGTATGACTTACTGGCGAACGAACTCGGATGTATTCATCGCGCAAAGGTAAAAATAATCCCTGTAGTCATTACCTGGGATGGGATTGTTTCGAGATTCTTCAAGGGCCATCTGGATGCCCTCAAACTGGAGGAAAGGGTGAAAGCGTACATCCAAACGTTAGTATTGAGAAAGACGTTGGAGAGCATGCAAGCTGAAGATAGACATGGAGTATCGATACCTGATGAGGAGGAAGCTGATAAGGAATGCCGACCTAGGGGAGTCTCGGAATGTGGGTTGTGCGACAACGAAAACACACCTATACTGACAATTGACGTTGGCCCCAAGAAGAGGAGATTAGCTAATTAATTAATTACTTGTGACTCGTTGTTTCGTTAAAATATAAAAATAAAATTTAACGGTTAATTCATATGATTGTCCTATTCAGTTTGATTGCTGCTGGTAAAATTTAAGTAAACATTTTAGTTTTCTCTCCGTGTCCTAAAATATCGCAATTAGTAGTTGGGGCGAACGAGTTTAGAGGAATTTGTTATTGGCCAGAATTACAAAAATTTAACTGTGAAACTAACGGAGGAGAATTGGTATGTTTAAATTAGTTTTTTAGGCAAAAATTAAATCTGAAGAAGAGTCAAACTTTATTGTGGGATTGTTAAATTCAGTTGATTTATGGGATCCTATAAGCCGATTTGGGTTACTTATTGCTGGAAAATTTGAAAATGGAATTTGGATGCTTGATGGTAACTAATAAACTCTATTTTTAGGACAAGCAATGAATTACACAAATTTTTATTATTCGAAATATACTGCAAATCTGAATATTACTAGTCGTTTAAGTAAATGTGTTTGTATAGAAAATGCAATAAAGTGGCAAATGATTGCATGCTCTTGTATTCTGAAATATCTTAATGGACTTTTGTGTCAATCAAGTAAAATTTTTTATTAATATATTATCGGCATCTCCCTCAACTCCAACAACACCAACTCCAACAACACAACTCCAACGACCTCTCAATACCAATTCCTTAACTAACGACTAATACATTTACTTTTGGATTTTGGGAAAGTTTCGTTAATCACAATACAATATAATTTCTAGTAGAATATCGAGTCTGAAAAGATTAATCTTTTTTAAGCAAAAAAACAATTTAATTAGGAAAAAGGTGAGCATATGGTCATATAGCGACCGTCCGAGTGCGTGGCTATTTTCTCTTAGGATAGCGTGCGAGATTCATTCAAATAACCAGAAGCGCTCATAGAAGTCTCCTGATAGTGTAGAAATCCGATTATCTAGACGACTCCAGAATTCCAGATGTCTCAACGGAACGAATAAATAATCATTTAGTAGGACCGTGTACTTTTCCCGTTTAAACCTCTCGGCCTTCTCATCAGCAGAACAAGCTCCAGAGTCACTCTGAAGTAGGTTGCAAGGGGCAAATGTGTCGGTGTAGGTGACTTCCCAGACGAGAGGTTTCCCGGTTTCAAAATGGAAGATTGACATTCCATCAGGTCTTTTTCTCTCACGCCTGCAAAGAACGACTGGTTCGAGCATGGAGAGGTTTCCAGCAGCATCCAAAGCTCGCCTAGCGAGTTCGTTCAAGGCCATGTGTATGGGAAATCTGCCAGCACTCTTCCTGCAAAACGGACGGGGTAGGCCAAAACAGTCGATCTGGTCTCCGCTCTGGCACGGATGTGGAACACAGACTTTTAATCCAAGTCGTAATGAGATCCCAAGACACATTCATCATCCAGGAAGGTAAAAACTCCATTGGGATCGGCGATTAGTCAGTCACCGCTTTTGGAGGACGCACCCGACAGCAAACAAGTACGGGGAAGTTGGCTAGATGACACAAGCAAATCTTCGAAATAAGTCCAGCGTTATAGTTTGCTGTCATTGTTGAATTTTAATTCAAACAAAACATTTTGATTTGGTTGATCGAAAAATGATTGAATAAAAGAAATCATATAGGTATCGACACTGGAATTTATTTAAAAGATATCCTATATGAAAATTCTTTCCCTGAAAACTCACATCCTAAGAGGAATTTTCTGATGTTGATTAAAGGAGGGAAAAGGCTCTTTTGTGTCTTTGAACCATTCCACTTGGTCATAATTTCTTCAGCACAGGAACCTGATGACTTTTTTAACATAATAGAAATCATTACTCTTGACAAAAGACGCGAAAATGTCCCAACGAAATCCTTTCGTTTAAGAATACAACATATGACGAATTTCTGTCTTTCACTGATATATCGACAGTGAGATAATAGGTCTGTCCATTGTAAAAAAAGGTAGAAAAGATTAAAAGGCTTTTCTACCTGTTCACATTCAGTGCGATTTTGTTACACAAAAAAGTGAAAAGTAAGAAATTTTTAATCAAGAATATATTCTTCAATCAGAAAGTGACCTCTGTGAAACCAAATAGCCGTTCCTGTTGATCACGACAGTTAGAGATTACAAATTAACGCGATCTTGCTTGCTTCAACGAATAAATAGTTTAAAGAATAGCTTTTTACATCACTTTTAGCAAAAAAATAATAAAAAATTCCGAGCATTTAAGAAATGTACATGCTCCACCAAAATTGATCAAACTGAGAAACCAAAAGATCGACAATCTCAGTTTATGACAATGATTAGTTAATAATTCTTGCTTCCGAAAACAAATATCTGTCATTTTCTAGACAATGTGGTGTTTGATCAATACGCTGTTTCTGGATTTAGGGAAAAAATTCATTAGATGTGAGAGATTTCCAAAAAAGATTTGTCCAGTTTCGAATCAATGAAAAACTTAAGGTTAGTTCGAATAAACATAAAAAACTAAGTAGGAACTATTCAAGCTGTCAACATGGTGATTTCTCTAAATCCTTTCAATAAAAATATGTTTCATTAAAATTTTCAAGCATTTTATGAATTTATTGGCCACGCCTAAATATATTTTGTCAAAAAATATATTTTGACAAAAAGATAAAATAAATAAACACTAAAAATCCTAACATAAAAATTATCATAGTCAAAGAAAATATTTCAAAATTATTGTTAAAGAAAATATTATGTAAATTAATTATCAACGCTATAATCACAAATTTTATTTTAATTATTTTTATAATATTATTAATTTATAATGGTCGACCCTTTTTATAATAAAATAATAATATTAACGGTTAATTCATATGATTGTCCTATTTAGTTTGATTGCTGCTGGTAAAAATTAAGTAAACATTTTAGTTTTCTCTCCGTGTCCTAAAAAATGGCAATCTATGGATAGGGTAAACGAGTTGAATGGATTATGTTATTGGCCTAAATTTGATACAGAACATTCTAAGTGTGAAGATGATGGAGGAGAATTGGTATGTTTAAAATAGTTTTTTAGGTAAAAATTAAATCTAAAGAAGAGTCAAACTTTATTGTGGAATTGTTAGATGTAGTTAATGTATGGGATCCTTTTGTCCGATATGGGGTACTTATTGGTGGAATATATACAAATGGAACTTGGATGCTTGATGGTAACTAATAAACTCTATTTTTAGGAAAACCAATGGGTTTTACAAATTTCTTTAATTCGAGTTTTAATGCAAGGCTGAATAATCATTCAAATGATTGTATTTGTTTAGAAAATGCACTCAAATGGCAATGGATTCGATGCCCTTGTGAAAAAAGGTATGTTAACGCAATTATGTGTCAATCAAGTAAAATTTTTTATTAATATATAATTGGAATCTCCTTCTACTCCAACAACACCAACTCCAACGACCTCTCAATACAATTCCTTAACTAACGACTAATACATTTACTTTTGGATTTTGGGAAAGTTTCGTTAATCACAATACAATATAATTTTCTAGTAGAATATCGTGTCTGAAAAATTAATCTTTTTTAAGCAAAAAAACAATTTAATTAGGAAAAAGGTGAGCATATGGTCATATAGCGGCCGTCCGAGTGCGTGGCTGTTTCTCTCAGGATGGCGTGCGAGATTCGCTCAAATAACCAGAAGCGCTCATAGAAGTCTCCTGATAGTGTAGAAATCCGATTATCTAGACGACTCAAGAATTCCAGATGTCTCAACGGAACGAACAAATAATCATTTAGTAGGACCGTGTACTTTTCCCGTTTAAACCTCTCGGCCTTCTCATCAGCAGAACAAGCACTCTGAAGTAGGTTGCAAGGGGCAAATGTGTCGTGTAGGTGACTTCCCAGACAACTGGCTTCTTGCTTCAAAATGGAAGATTGACATTCCTTCTGGCATTCAGCAAGTATATTATACTTTGTGATTTTTTTAATGAATGCTCAATATTTTTTGTCGTAATCAGACCTAGTTTTTCAAAAAAAGTCGTCAATTATTGCTCCCATGTGTAATCCTCGAACCGGACGTTGAATATGCGTTCCACTGTCGAACGGAAGATTAATTTGTGTACAGTAAAACTCCTATTAACCGCCAACTTTTATAAAAACAATTCATTAAAATTTATTTAAATACATCAGTCCTTACCACCAAATATAACAAGTGTATTGACCAAGGAACAAATAAAAGACAGTTCACCAGAAGAGCCGTGAAAGATAGGGGACATTTTCTATTAAAATAAAAAATGACATTTAAGTAAGGCAGTGACATTCATGACTACCAAGCTTCCCATAATCAAATTGAGAGTACCTGAATTGAGGTTGGAACAAGGAAGGTGAAGTTCTTTTACTCAAGATGGGGGATCGCATGAAATTACTAAAATTCATCTTAAATCACTGTCTTCTTACAGCATCTGTCTACTATTCCATATAGCTTCTACAAACTGGATTCCATCATACCTAATGCTATTCGTCGTCTCCGTCAAGTCGATCCCCTTTAATTAGAAGAAATAGAGAATTCGCTTAATTCCTGTCTATTTTGTCTTTGAGGTAATGTAATAAGATTTTCCTGGAAGAGTTATATACTCATGGTTGAGCATTCCCTAAGGTTAAATACCTAAACATTAAGATCCTAGTATTTAACTTATCAAAGTGAAATTAACTTATAAGATCGGCTCCATGATTCAAGCTGTGACCAAGGATCCGCGAGAGACTGGTTGGTTCCGAGAACGTATCTCGTTGGCTATTGTTAGGGGAAATAGCATGGCCATTCAGATGCCTTAATTTAATTTTTATTCATTTGATAATAAAATTTCTTTATTAAAAAAAAAAAAAAAAACTTATAATATGATAGTCAACGACTTAATGCTAATTTTGATTGAATTATTATTGGTTAACAATGCTGTTGAGAGGGGAATCTTGAGCTACTCCATTGGGAAGAAGACGAGTTTTTGATCCATTTAGTCACACATCACTTGGGCTTGTCTTCCGCTTAGGAGGTTGACAAACCAAACATAAATATTATGGTGGACATCCGTGTTTAATATTCGTTTTGAAAAAAATTTTTGCTGATGCCTATTCGAATACCTTGTTTTTTGTGGGTGAGGGAGTCAAGGTGAGTAGTAATTTGTGGGTTTGAAATGTTGGTAATGGAAATAACAAACCTAAGATTTATGCTGTATGGTTCAAATACGAATTCAAAAGTCAGGATGATCGACAAATCCAACAATGATCACTACAACTCTGATATTGCTGGTACAAATCTAACATTGATTGGACACAACTCTGCTTTTTATCGGAAACCCAATAATATCTGACACTACACAAGTCTAACAAATCAAAAAGTAAAATATCAGTACTAACAAATAAACTTACAAATATAAAACAACATAAAATTAGTCATCACGATCTTCTAGAAGAAGAACGGTCTCTATTTGAATATCCCCGTCTAGAAGACCGATATCTCTTAGACCTGCTCTTTGACCTCCGTCTTTTATCCCTCCCCCTAATTCGCCTAAACCTTCAATTTTCCCCAAACCTGTTCAAGTCATCATACACCACCTCCAGTTTTTCAATCATCTCCAGACATCGAGGATCATCCGCCACAAGGGACTGTCTGATCATCGAAGCAGCAGTATGGAGGATCTTGATCCCCACCTTGGCGGCACCTTTGATCTTTCAAACAAAGTACCATCACTAGCACTTTCCTTGGAGGACTTTATAGCCTTATTCGTGACCTCCCAATTCTTCCTGACCATACTTTCCAGATCTCCCTTATTCATATGCCTCCGTTTACTTGGATAAATTTAAAACCAAACATATTAACAGGCGAACCCCCACCATTTCCCAATGCTGGCTTACCTACCGAGTTCACCGCCTTCTGTGAGCCCTCAAACCCAACCTAAGCAACTTATCACGCAGAAATAAAAATTATAACAAAAAGGGACCGCCAAATAACATCTTTACAAACAACACGGTAATACTAATCTTACATGAGTATTCGGCAGCATTAACTGGTCCATCCAATAGCTGTTATACAAGGGATTGGGGAGTCTGTCACTCTGCCCATAAGCTGTTCGACTTAACGGGGGAGCTATTCTGGAAACAAGTGAGTACCTTCCGTCTTTGGAGCCTCCTTCCTCCGAGTATCCCCGTCTCCCCCACAGAGGGCTTTATAGTGCTCGAGGTTATCCCTCGTGCACTGAGCAGTGATTGGGTTCTTTCCGCTAAAAGCGATCTTCGGAAGTCCTTCCATGAGGATATTCACGGATTCATCCTTCTGTAAGGTCAGGACAGCCATTCTGTAGTTATTACAAGACAAACCCTTTGCTTTGGCCGTTGGATTTGTTTTCGAAGAACTTTATCTCCATTAGGTCATACACATCGAGTCCCTTAACTGCCTCGGCCAGGTCTCTGTCACTTGTCCACTGATTGTCATTATTTACACTAACCCATTGAAGATTGGCCACTATCAGGGCTACCTTCTTCCCTGTGTAGTCATCTGGAATACCATGTGGCAGTTTTGATCCTGATAGAGCTGTGGAATTTGTACTTTGTTGATTTGCTAGGATGTCATCGTATAATTTTAATTCATCGTCATTTGACGGCCTTTTCTGTAATTTGAAGGAAAAAACATTACTTTGACGTCAACAGGTACCACATCAACCATTTTATTTTACAAATTGAAAATAAAATTTTAATTTATAATTTTAAACAACTTAATAAAAAATTAAATCATTACTAATAATAACTAATTCGACGTTTACTCACAATCCCTTCTTCTGACAAGGGAATGTTTTTGTCCACGTCGGATTGGATCTCCCCCATGTCGTTGAGCTGTGAGTTTAGCTTTCCCTAACGCTGTTTAAGTGGTCGAAGGATTTTCTTTTACTCTTTGTTTCTTTAATTTTTCTTTAATTTTCGTTCATGTCGCTGCAAATCAAGATTTTTCCATTCTGGTAAAGTAGCCGAGTTCAAGACAGTAGCAATGGTAGAAAAAGGATACAAGGGGATGTAAATATTGACTAATGTCAATCGGACGGAGAGGAAGTTTATCTTCACTGTGATCTGTTAGAGTGGATTTTGTTTCACCAAACTTCTTTTGATGAGAGACTTAATTTTATTTAAAATATTAATTAAATAAAAATCATGTTTGCTCTTTTATTTGTGCCTTCTGGTGGTGGCCTTCTGATGACATTGAATCTGAAGTCGTGGGTTCTAATCCGAAAGTTGGAGTTGTCAGCGAAGGTCAATTCCTGTCAAACAGATACCACCCGTGAGGCGAAGAATCCTTCTGACACGACATAATAGTTGAAAGGGATCTTCCTGACCAAATCCTCTGGTAAAGATTACATTAGAACTTTTCCGTCGATGAATGAAGTGATGTCCGCGACAGTAGAACTTGCGATGAAAATGGAATAGGGTTGAGAAATTTCTCCACCTCTCTTCGGAAGCGGAAGCCTGTAATGTACTATTGGAAGATTGATTTGGCTTGCACAACAGATGTTCTCCTTGGGTTCCTTCCTTGATTAATTATTTAGGACTGTTTGTGCTGCGCTTACCAAAGATTGTGTGCCTGGGATTAATAAAATTCCTCCAAGTTCAGTAGGGTGAGATATATTCGGTACATCAGAAATAATAAAAAATGCTGCCTACAGAGAGATGATGATTTATCACTCACAGATGGTCGCCCAAAATAGGATGTTACATCTATTTTACAAAGATACTACAAAAAAGCAACTCCTCGCTAGTTTATCGTCCAAAACACGTGCTACTTCGAAAGGTGTTGTAACCCAATTAATGCTTAGTGTAGCTTACCCGATAGTGATGTCTCATTTGAGTACACTTCCTTCATTTAAGTCGTTCTCTGAGTTTACATGTTCACAATCCAGCCGCATCGTGTTAAAATTGTAGCCATCGACAAAACAGGCTATGTACAAATTGGACGCACTCCGTTAAGAAATGATAAAAATGGAGATACGTAAAGAAATTTGGTTCAGTACTGGGAGACCCGGAGGATATCAGCAGAAGATGTTGGTTAATATCTTCTTTAAGAAAATGTGGAATATTTAAATACAAAGAAGGCATCTCCCTTGACTACGGCTAAAATTGTACAACAAGTTTATCCGTCCCATTCAGTTATACAACTAGGGCACTTGGGGGACAAGTAAACAAGAGCTGGGTAAGCATGACGTGTTTCATCGGAGTCACCTCAGGACCATTTTCAAATACAATGGTCGAGGAAAATATGTAACGCTAAACCAACAAGCCGTAAAATTTTGGAGTCTGGTAGGCTGTTTGGGCATGTCCTAAGTATATTTCCATAGAAGAGTATTTCAAAAGGTCCCGGACACTGATGACAGTCAGGATTGTTGAAAGTATGGCTCAAGCGAAACCCACCCTAGTCATGGAAACATGAACGAGCTTTTGACCAACTAACTATGCTTTCCACAGGTTATCTTCACTTAAAGGGACCTGATGTAAGGACCTAAGTGGCTGAGTTTTCATAGCGTTGAGAAAATCTCGGTAATATGCAGGGACACTTTCTCTAACGCGAATATGTTCATGTAATTGTGCATGCGGGTTCCGCAGCGAGTATTGATAATGACACTAAGGGAGGAAATACCGCAGCATTGTTCACTTTCCAACCGATTTCCACGGAGACGTCTTGCGTGCATGTCCACGTCAGTTTATCAGGTTAATCGGGGTTTGCAAGACTGCGGAAGGGTGATCCTAAAATGACACGATGGCTCTTCCAGAACACTGGGCTCGCGATCATGGGGGGGTGACTCTCATTGTGGGCTCAGTGCTCAAGGGCCATTACTTTATTGATTCTGTTCAGGAGTTAAATAACGCATAATTAAGGTATATATAGCTCCTATGGTCTGAGAGAGGCGGATCTTTTCAAGAATCACGCCCATCCATATTTTCTATTGTGGGTACTCGTCCACTTGAGTAAAGAAGAGAAGGAACCTTTTGAATCATGTCAAACACTGGACATCTGCGAGTCAAGTGGAACTCATAACGCTTTTTAAGAATTGAGGAAAGCAAGGGCAGAAAAGAATGCTTCAAACAATGTAGCGGCATGGAGTCGAACTCACAACTAATTGCGAGCAAAAACACTAAGATGATTAATCACCCCAACATTGTCCAAAAGTGGTTTAAAGCGTTTTCAGGTAACTTTCGTCGGTCTATCTTTTTGCATAACGTTTCAATTGAGAAACAGAATTTTTAAAAGAATTTTCTAATTTCTAGCAGAAGTACGTTGTGCTGACTCATCTACAAAAATGTGAAACCTTTCGCTTTTGGGCAGCTTTAGACATCAGACCACGACGATTTAAATTATTATTTTTTATAGAAGAGGGTCGCCCAATAATTTTTGGACATACCTTCACAGTCGAGCTCATGAGCCAAATGTCTGACTCAGCTGTACTAATTTACAGAATTACGGGTGAGACTAATCTATCCCACGATGGACTACACTAAGGAAAACCAACATTAAATAATCGAAACCCATGTAGGGACATGTGTCATGAGCCAACAATCCTTAACTTTTCTATCACCTTTAGATTAGAGCTTTTAAAATCAAAGGGAGTCTATTTCTCATCCTTTTTTTGTTTAGCGTTGTTTTGAACAACTAAAGTCTGAATTCATGAAACATCCACGTTTACAAGGCTTTTCGCTAGTAACCTCTTATTTGCTGTTAGAAGGTGATGGTTGAGGTATCTTCTTGTACGAAATACTACCATCCCCTCAAGATGGATGCGACCCTTCGCTTCTATCCGTACGAATGAGCGAAATTATGTAGTCAGGAGACATTATATACAAAGTTTCGGAACAAGGAAGACTTGTTCTGAGCGAAAATCTAGCCTGGTCAAAATTTGAGATTTTGTATAAATCTCCATTGGATAGGAATACTGGATTGTTAGTTAGACGCCTGGTTCATAAATTGTGAGTACTTGTCCGTGAACTCTCTTATAGCTAGGAAAAGGAGTTCAGGAACATTTTTGAATGAATAAACACCTGACTCAGCTAATGGCATCCGAATGGCACAAAAAATCATTAATTAACTAAAAATAGTGTAAAATTTTAAACGGGTAATTTCAAAATAAAATACTAAATTTTGTGAAAAGTTGTATTTTGGAAAATCAATAATAAAATATTCCGTTCACTTGTGATCCTTTCTTTGTTATTGAGTAATGAAATAATTCAAAATTATCAGTTCTATAGAAAATTGACCTACCATCATTGTGATATGACTGAAAGTCTTACCATGCAAATCTTCATAGTTGTAGTGCCAGTTCGGCCTCGGATGAAAGAGCTATTTTTCGGTTGCCCCAATTCAGGATATTTTTGAGCAACAGACTTAATCTTCAATGCCATTCTTGACAACGGGACATCAGTAAATAATTGATCCACACTAGAATTTTATTTAAAAACTCGAAAAATTAAAAAATAAAAATTAATAAAATTTTATTGACCTAAAATTAAATTTAGACCTTTTTGTACGTTATCAAAATTTTGACTTTTTGTGATTTTCTGATCGAATCCTTCAACAATCCTATTACTCTGGAGAGTCTTCTGTAGATTTGAGTAATTCTGTAATTTTTACACAATTTTTATGACAGCGAATGACAAAGTATCACCTTCAGCTCGCGACATGATACGAAGGGTAGGACTTGCCAACCGACTTCTACCCAGAAATCTCCCCAATAAATCATCAAAAACAGGATAATCTTTGAAGATAAGTCCGAGATACTTTAGCCCGGTTTTTAAAATCTCCCCTTTTTGAGTCATAACATTCCTCTTAAACGTATAACATTGCTGGAAGTATTGCGGAGTTGAAGACAAAAAAGGTCTCCCTCAGAGTCGAGATTTAACTTTCTTACTTAGAACAGAATTTTTCCAGGTTCTGGATGGACTTGTGTTATATTGATTCTGCTTCTGAGAACGTGGGAACTAGTTACGCTTAATTGGAACGTGATTATTTAAATTATTACTAAATACTTGTGATTAGCATTTCTATTTTTATAATTATATCTATTTTAGATTCTATTTAATTTTAATTATTATTATTAAAATATGAGAGGCTTGTGAACCAATCAAACCAAAATGACGTGCCTGTCTAGTCACTGGAAAATCCGAATGGAGTGGCGCTTTGGATCAATGCCCTCGGTCGGTAGCATTGGCACCCACCTAGATGACGATACTGTCCTCACCGGTATCTTCATCAAACTTGGAATGAAGAATTTCTCACAAGAAATTTCTGTTCGAAATATAGTCACAGTCTCCAAGTTATATTAAAGGGGGACAACACCCTCATGAGCGTGGTTGTAGACAACCTTATAACACCAGAGTCTATAAAAACTATACAATCTGAGATCTTAAAGTTTGGGATTATTATTAAAAATCACTCCCGAGAAAACATAAAATTAGTTAAGTTTCCCTTGTGCCGTATTCAGAATCAAAATAATAAAGTTTGGGATACAAAAAATATTAAAACGAAAAATCATTAAAATCACTAATTAACCTATCCAATTTGAGGGTACCCGAACTATTCCTCACATTTCGTTTTTGAAGCGAATTGATGGCTTAATTACACACAACTCTTACTTTGAACTCACTCAGTCTGTTTTCATACATCATGGCTTTTTCTCTATTTTGCTGGCTATGAGCCATGAAATGGAATCTTCATTCGGCATCATCACGACTTTGATTTCAAAATCTTCAGTGATACTTCTAGGGATCAGTATTGTATCCCAAAATTTCTGAAATGAATGTCTCATTATACCTTGTGGGAGTCGATCGTTTTCGGGAGATCGAACTCAATCAAATAGTATATAGAATCATCATTAAAATAAGGGTCTAAATTACAGAGGAGAAAACAACATTCCATTGTGGATCAAATGACTTATTATCTTGCAATCCATTTTATAGTGTTATCGACTATTTTAATGCTAATTATCCCCCGCTTTGTGCACGAGTTCCTGTATTTACTGTAGACATAAAATCAATATTTGTTATTATGTGGATTGATTTCCACAAGATTTCATTAATTTATTAACCCATAGGTTAATTCAGTTCCTACGGTCGCAGAAGTACTTTCAATACCACACAAGTACTTCAGGAATTAACAGAAAGGGAAGGAAATATCAAGCCCTTGAAGCTGTGAGAACATCTACTTTGGAGTAGGAGAAGGAAATGATCCTTTGGCATACTACTTTGGCACTGGGATCACATGATGCCACTCTAGTAGAACTTGGGAGAGGAGGAACAAAAAAATGAGAAATCTTCAATCAAAAAAAAACGTGGCACCACGTGAAATATTGTGTCTCTTAAAATTGTATTAATTTTATGGTAATCACCAACGTATGTGTACGAGCATTATGAGGGTCCTTGAGAGCATTGTTCCTGAGGCAAGGATCTAAGGAGGTTAGTACTTTGTTATCCAGACTCAACGACACGGGAGGAAGCAAGAAATTGGCATGGTTAGATGAGATTAGAGCTCGGAGTCTGACCTCCTTTGTTCAGAATCTGGTTTCGACGTCTTCTGATTTCGTATATTGCCCATTCTCTAGAGAAGGAAGACAAAAGATTACAACCATTAGTAAGCTAAGTAGACTTTCCATGCAATAACTGAATCCCGCAGGGCTACTAGAGACGGTTTGAAGATTAGAAAAAAATCAATGCTTATAGCATTAATCTTGTGAGTGCGTCCTTGATATCCCAATTGACGCAAGGCTGCGAATCGTCTAACTTCATGTAATACATCATTGGGTCTGATGAACTCTCCCATACATGCAGTGTCTCCATGGGTTTCCAAGGTTGTGAATCCAATGTGAGTACGCGAATGGGATTTAAACCGGATTGGCCATCCAAAGAATCATTAGCTATCTCGTCCTTGAACCCGAAAGAGAGTGTAAAGGAGGTAAAGAATAAATTTTATTGACATGACGTGTGGGGGTCACAAGTTCTCTGAAGAAGAATCCGATTGGGTATGGGAATTTTTGGACCAATCAGTTTTCTTTTTCCTTTGAAAAGTTTAGACGAAGCGGGTTTCCATTTTCCTCATAGACGCGGCTGGTCAGTAGTCCCAACATGCAAATAGTTGTCACATCCATGGCTGAAATAACGGAATTTGGGGATCGATCAACAGAACTGTGGGAGTATTCGCACCAGTCATAAGAAGTAGCGCTGTTCAGTGATTGAACAACTAACAGCCGTCTTTATTAAACCAAGGTAAGCCGTGAATTAAAAAATTGGCAGTCATCAAAAATTTCTAGAGATATATCAAATGCCACTTCTGAACGATTGAATACTTATTCGCCGCAAAAGTGGTTAATTGACTGGAAGGTTGTGATGTACCTTATTCCATAAATATTTCCCCTTCTTCATATTCTCATAGTTATAAGTTAACATGATTCTGGGTCAGTGTTGTTGGACATCGGAGATATCAGAGAACCCTCTCCCAGTGATGAATCATAAGATGTCAGTGAGATGAGGTTCATTAATATCCGTCCCGTTTCTTCCACCATTAAAGTCTGAGGTGCTCAACCGTCTGGATATTTTTTTAATAACCCTTGATATAGCCGAAATAGGTTTTATCCAGTTCCCCCGTTAGGAGTGGGACCTTTCGCAGCACCACGTCCTTTCCAAGTATCCGCCATTTTGGAAACTTCCATTGATGTAAGGAAGACAATGATCCTTTTTGTGCGGCCAAGCATTGGGCGTCTCCTAAGTTAAATAAATCCCATAAAATCTCTTAGAAATTACAAAATGGCAAAAAGCAAAAAAGGAATCCTCGACAAAGTATGTAGCCACGTGGGAATCGAGCCACAGTAAAATGCGCCGAAAGCACTAACTACCTGGTCTACTACGATATAAAGTTTCCTGATTTTCATGAAGTAGACTCCCTCTCTCCAGTACTGAGATTCCCCCACATGATTAGTATTGAAACTCCTCAACAATCATTTAACGAAAATTACAAGTCAAATTATCAATCAAAGGAATGGTCAGTTTTAGTCTCCTTCAAAGTATTCAATATGCTATTACACAATTCAGAGTCAGTTGGGTAAGGCCTCAGCGTCTTCAAACCTACAAATTAACGGAATCTCAAACTGGGGTCATAATTGACAGGAGCAGCCACAGCATAACTGGCACTAATATGACTGGCATATCTGACGAGGGAATCCACGCTTATATTTCCGTTGGCCTCGTCTATCAGGGAGATCTTCTTGTGGAGTTGGGACACTGCATTTGTTAAGACGAGGCTCAGTCGCCGGAGAGTAGAGTAAATGAAAGATATTTCTTCGTCCTTGGAATTTATTAGGGAAATTATTCCTTTGACTCTGTTTCGTAGTCGTAAATTGTCCTGTACTTTAATGAGGATTTATTGGTACTCTTTACGATTTCTTTCTTCAGTTGGTCTTCTTTATCTTGTATTAACGGTAATATCCTAGAGAATTGATAATCCAAGGGATCCTGGAATTTGTTGTCGAAGTAAAGCAATTCTATGAATTCTCTATTTTTAGTGGTAATTATACAAAGACAAAAGTTCGATTTCTGATATAATTTTGAGTGCTTTAGAAGTAACTGACATAACAACAAAGCACAAATATTTGATATATTTAAATTTAAATCATTTACGATTTAATTTTTATTACAAATTAATTTATTATTTCAAATTTCATGCAGAATTGTTAGGTAGCATAACGTTTAGTGTTCTCGTTCTAGTTGATAATAATAACGTTTAGTGTCCACATATCTATCGTTTTTGGTCGAATAATTCCATTCTGGTTTGTCCTTTCATCAAATACTAGAAGTGTAGATTGATTTACCTGTCTCAGGAGACGTCCAATCGAAAAGGGTATATTTTCCCTTCTCGAGTAGACAGGCTCTCAGAGTGCGAATTTTGTCTGGTTATAACATCGATGAACTATGACAAGGAAATAAGAGTCTTAGTGACCTTTGTTTTAATAATACTTGATTTTTGTGGTTTTACAAATTATATGGCTAAGAGTATGCATATAAGAGTAAGTATATGGCTAATCTTCGTTCTGTAATGTTCACTAAGTGCAGAATATTTTTAAATGTTTTATGTGCTTTAATGAGTCGAAAATGATGCTAGTAATAAATATGTATTTACAAAGCATTAGAAAAACCTGTGTATTTATAAAACATTAGAAAGTTACAAACATGAGTCAAGTCACCAATTGAAGAAATCCTTTACGCGTCGAGTCGACTGGAAGAGCGGGCAACTCGTTATATTGGTGAAGTGGCGACACAGCAGTTAACAAATACTAGAAACTCATTACAGTTAAGGTGGTCACTCTCAGAATGAAAAACATATCTTTTATGACGATTTTTAGAAAATGTACTAAATAAGTCAGACCCTTTTTCAATATCCCTTTTCCTCCTTGCAAGAGGCGATTCGAGACCGTTCAGCAGGGTCAGTGATAAACAAACAGATTGTTCAATATACTTGGCTCCAGTACTGCAAAGTTTATAAGGCTTATCGGGCAGCTTGAGGACTGCGGAAGAAAGATCCTAGAATGACACAAACTTAATAGCGAGAATTAATAGGGTCTTTGTAGAAATTAATTGCGAGCTTACGATAATTAGAATGAATAAGACTCAAAATTTAGAAGCCACAGTTTAAAATTCAAAAATATAGTTTTTTTTAAATAAGCTAAAAATATGGAAATCTGGTCACAACAAGAAAAAATGACCCTTTCCTGAAAAATGATATTTATGGCAAAAATTGTCCTAGTCATTAGCAATTAATGTTTATATTTATTACTAAAAATATTTATAAAATTAATTTAAAAATAATTTAAATTATTTTTAAATATAATTGCTTGTCTTATTACTTGTGACATAATATGGCTTCTATACAGTCTCAATTATACGAGAACTGGCCCACCGGTTTGGGCCTAATTCAGCTTTCATTGGGTTTCTTCTCGACAATAATTGGATTCATTGAATGTGGGACTCTCGATATGATAAAGAACCCAAGCCAAGTGTTTGTATTTAAAATCTCCAAAGAGAATTCCTACGGAGTTGCCATCTGGTCGGGGATATTCCTTCTTCTACAGGAGCTACGGCTGTGAGGGCCTCTGTCACTCGGAGAATCACTACTGTTTACAACTTTTTCATGCTCAACATTGTCTCATTGTTGGCACACGTGATCTCCATTGGAGTCCTTCTGTATGGATACGGAGCAGGGTGGTTCCGGGGAAGGGATCTGGAGTTGGAGGTACACTCAACAGCAATGACTGCAGTCTTCTTTGGTTTTATCATTGGGGTCTTCACTGTTATTAAATATTACCATGACTTCTTCTATGGGGAAATGCAAATGATAAGAAATCTCAAGTCTAATCTTAACATTTTTACTTATAGGTCATTATAAATTGATAATCTTATTTATTTTAATATTACGATTTGTGTACCACGTGGGCCATTAGTCAGTGTGATGTGTTGGAAGCATACCGTAGAAATCCCCTACGTTCGATTTAAATATCCCTTTAGGGAAATCAACAACAGTTATCGCTGTGGGGGTCCCAGACTCTAGAAGATGGAATAGGAAGAGGTGGGGACTGTATGAAAAATCCTTAAATTAGATCTACCAGTAACTGCTAACGTGTAGTGGAAGTATACTCAGAGTGCACTTGTTATATTAAGAGCGACTGAACTACGCAGTTACAATCCGAAAAGATAAGGAATTCAAAAACGAAGCTAGACGAGGGAGAGGATCTAGTACTCTCTGTAAAATGGCATCCACGTGTCAAACTTCTTAATGGTCTCATCTCAGTCATTTGTCTTTAGTAAAGTGTAAAGTTTGTCAAATTGACTTGACGATGTTCTCACACTGACCGGGATAACTGTACAGAACCTATATCAGGTATATCCTGAGATATTAAGAAGCATAATTGCTGTAAACACATATGATTTCTCGATCAATACCGTAGGGCACTCTAGCAGCTAGTGATGGACATTTTCACAAGTCTTGATGTTCACCGGAGGTTTCTGATGGAGAAAGCTTCTCTTAGAATCAATGATAGTTGGTTCAGTGATGAAAGCCAAGACTCGTCTCTAATGAGGAAGTGTCCAGAACGTAGATTTTGCTAGGTCAATCTTGTTCTTCGTCGAGGTCGATCTTCGTGTCATCCACCTATGGAGAAGGGCCACCCAGCAGATCGTTCCAGACCAAATCTTCGGATGGAGGGATTAAATTAATTTTAATCGTGTTTTCAATAAGCATATGAATACTCGGTTTTACTTGTCCGTACTCTTACCTACTCATTCCATCCAACTTTCCTCCTTCATCGTCTGATAGATCCCAACCGTGAGGCGACGAGTCATTCTGGCAGAACATACTAGTTAAATTAAATTTATTGAACCAGAAAACCACCGTCATAGCCAGAATGAAAAATTCAAGTGATCCAGACCTCCCTCAGTAGTATTCGAATACTCGGAATTGAAGAAACTCTAGAGGGAACTCCTCTGGATGGTTGTTAACTAATGATCGTTTTTGGATATAATTTAGGATTATACCTGGCGCCATACAGACGGTGAACCACAAAACGCACGCTAACACTTCAAGCTCCCTAAAGCCAATGGGAAGAGGAGGCACAGAAGAAACAAACAAATAATCTTTATTAATGTAGCCACATAGCACCACAGTGAAGTTGGCGCTGCGTGGCATAGTTGACAGTTTTTGATTTATTTTTCTGTCATTAAATTAAAAATTCTTATTTAAATTAATATAATTTATTATTTATTTGTTAAAACCAAATTGATTATTAAATAATAAATTTATACCTTCATATTTAGTTAAAACATGCAGCGTGCGTTCGATTCGGTGGCGTTAAAACTCTCTCGAGTTGGCAAAAATGTTGAAAGGAACAAAGGAGAAGGGTCACTTGCGTTACCTGATGGTATGAATGTAATTCTTGCCATATCCGAGAGCGTTGTGGCAGATGACCCAAAAGAATGGGCGAGGCAGGTAGTCCTGCAGGTACGTAGCAGGCTATCTCGAATGCCCTGGAATGGATGGCCATACTTGGCGGAGCTCTGCAGTGGCAGATTCAGTACTGCTATATCTGTGAGTGAACTCAAGAAGATGGCTGTAGGCAAAGAGGGTACTGGTCTAAAGGGGCGGGGACCAGGTGACCACAACTGTCAAAGAGAACACGAGCACCAGAGCTGTGATACGCTGCAGCTCAAGCATGTTTATGAGGTCTTTGCGCGGAATCTCGCTGCAGCGGCAGATGTCCCACTTGAGGACCGTAGATTTACCCGCAAGATTCCTCATTGTAAGGTTAACGGTGTAGTGTTAACCTGCATCAATAAGGCTGTGGCTTATGCGGTGGAGGCTAAGCCAGTAGGGTCATTGGGTGACATCTCCCTAGTGCTGTATGCAGCACAGATCACCTATGAGGAATTGACGGACAAGCCCAGACCACCCAGTAAATGGAGGGAGCAGATCTGTGCCAAGATTGCTTGGAGACAGACTGAGCTGGAAGCACTGGAGGGGCACATAAGTAGTGTGGCGAGAGGGGTTAGAGGAAAAGCACCGGCTATAGTAAAGGGGCTAATTAGTAAACTCCGTGTTCCCAAATGGGACCTCAAAGAGTTGAGGAGGGCAAAGGTGGAGTTAGAGGGGGCAATAATGGTGTATAAGAGGAAACTCTATACACATGAAAGTCGGTGTAAGAGAAGGAGAGAAAATAATCTGTTTGAGTTTAATCGCAGATTGTTTTACCGTCGCCTACACGAAAATGGCCATAGTGTATGTTCCCAGCAGGACGCGGAAATGCTTTCCACATGGGGTAGTATGTGGGAGGCTAAACCACGCAGAGGAAATGCGTTGAATGTCCCGTACAGCGCCGCTCCTTTCTTGGCGGAATTTTCGATTTGCGCAAGAAATTTGAGGTGGTTGTGAGACAACTCCCTGATTGGAAAACTACCGGTGTCGATAAAGTTTATAATTTCTTTATCAAAAGATGCACTTCATTGAGTCTATGTGTCGTGTATTACAGAAAAGCATCACTAACCCGGAAACGATTCCTGATTGGGAATGCACAGGGACAACTTATTTGATCCCAAAGCTGGACAACCCCCAGTCTGCTGCAGATTATCGACCGATAACCTGCATGCCAACCCTGTATAAACTGATGACCAAATTGGTGGCTAATGAGGTCAGGAGCTTTGTAGAAGCAAATGGGATTCTCTCCGAGAATCAGTTGGGTACTGTGCGAAATTGTCAGGGGAAAAGAGCAGGCTTTGATCAACAAATGCCTTTCTGTGTCTCACGGAAACTCACTTTTGTCTACGTGGGTGGATGTGAAGAAGGCTTACGATTCAGTTGATCATTCTTACCTTGTAGAGTGCCTACACAGTCTGTGTATGCCTGTGTGGTTCATCAGCTTTGTAGTGGCTGTGATGAATAGGTGGAGTATTCATCTGAACTATAATAGGCACCTGATAGGCGAGGCAAAACTCAAGAGGGGATCCTTCAAAGGTTTGCTCAAACTGATCGGAAAGCATAAGTTGCAAGTCATGTGAACTTTTGGACACTTGTGTACATTAAGAAGAAATGGTAATGGTCCCGATTCAAGAAGAATGTGTTTTTGTCATAGAAAAGTACCGTTCAGGACAAGTTCATTCTGCCATAGATTTATTTAGCTATCCTGCGTTCCCTGTGTATGGCTTAGATATACTTCGGATGACAATAATTGATAGTGGTGGAGATAAGTTATAGGTATGACTTGTGACTACTAATTTCCCTCGGTCAACCCCTTGTCAATACAAAATGAATTTTTTATATTTTGCGGTTAACCTAAAAAATGTTACCTTCTGCAAATACGTGATCTCAATGTAATGCTAACCACAACATTTAGAGATAATGGGTTTTTTTATTTGCCTCTGTAGTCGTATACGAGTTGATCTTCCAATGTCGACATAGCAGGAATCTGAAGAGACAACAGAACATTTACTCGTCTGCAAAGGGTCTTCTTTTATCGAACCCCTCAGCCGAGGAGGACCTATCTGTTGCTATTTGCTAACTTTCTTTGGTCCACACAGGACGTGATAGTTCAATGGTAAAGAATAATTAAAAGAACAACAAAATCTTTATATTTCAGCAATCATCAAATTTCGTTACTCTGGCAAATTTCAACATCAAACATCTTTTACTTTCGAACAAACATGTGCTGTGATTGCAACCAATGAAATAGCACAAGATATATCGAACGATGTTGATAACCAGCAAAGGATCAACAGAGGAGCAGGAGAAGTAGCGAAATCGATGTATTTGATTATCCATTTGCACGTGCGTATGTCCGAAGGATGATATACGAGAAAAGAACAACACATGATTCATCCTGTTGATTACAATCTTCCCCCATTCCAAACACAGTTAAGGGAGATATTCCAAAACGAGCATGTCCCATCCAGGGAAGATTTTGTCACGACCAAAGTCGAGAATATACCACAGAGTTGGAGACAACACTCCATATAGATATTGCTGCATGGAATACTGTGGAAAAGTTCCACCCCTACTATAAAGGGTTGATGATATATGAGAAGGCAGAAAATTAACCGATTAAAAGAAATAAATCCATTGGTAGACTCGGAGATTAACCATAAACAAAGATGGTGAAGAACACATTCTGTGAGAAAGTGAAAACCAAATTATGCTTTGAAAAATTGCCAAATATCAAATTGTCCTCGTTAACTCCTTACTACCCTGTTTCAAACATGTATTACTCCAAAGCGGCATATACTCACAGAAAGCAAATTACATTTGGTATATCGAAAGTGATATCATATAAATGTTGAATAGGAAAATGGTGGTAATGAGAAATGGAAATTGTTAAGGACCAAGGGAGGTGTCGAAAAACCGCTCATATATCGTTTTATATAGACAAAATGATAGTATCCGGAATTAACACTCACTGTAAGATTACGATCTAGTGATGAACTTGAAAAAGTCGAACATAAAGAAAATATAGAGCAAGTAATCAACAATTTGCAGAGGATTAAAGAATGTTTCCTCAAGTAAATTCCTGATTGCATAATTGAAACGCTTATCAAAGCGAAGTAAAAAAATATAAAATTTGCATCACATGATTTCTTCATAATTAAAGGCAACATAATGATGAAGTGATGAATCAAAGATTTATTTGATAAAAGTTTGATTAATCTTGCACTTTCAATAATGAAGAAATATTATAAGCAAATATTATTTTATTTAAAAATAAAATAACGATATAAACAAATAAGAATGAACGACCAACAAGGCGCAATGTTCAGGTTTATATAATAAAGTTTATTGATAATGGTTTACCATATTAAAATATAATAAATAAATAATATAATTAAATAAACTTTTTTATTAAAAATTAATTTCTACTTCTGTTGGTACAATTTTTATGTTACTTTTCTCGAGATTAATTTGTCCCTTTGATACTGGTGGTATCTAAGCCATAGGTAGGACTTTTGATAATTAGCTAATCTCCCTCGGTCAACCCCTTGTCAATAATAATGCTATATGAATAATTTTTACCTGTAAATTCTGTCATCTTTGTCACGTGAATTATGTATCCTATTTATTTTCAGCAATCGAGAGTAGAGGAATCAGGTGTTAGAACAAAACGAAAAAAAGAATTATTTTAAATTTAAGTCTCCAGAAGTTGTTTTCACAAAATGGGATATCTGATTGAATGCAGCAAAATACCACTCTTCACATTTTCTTGAAATAGTTTGGATTTAAAAAATGCTAATTTTTGGTATTGGTGGTTAACCTAAAAATGTTTTTTTTTTTGCAAATACGTGATCTCACTATAGAAACGCTTACCATACAATTAAAGACAATTAAGAATTTTTATTTGTTATTTGATTAACTAAAAGATTTCCATGTGGTGATATGTGTCTCTACTAGATTGAAAATTTCTCTTCTTTCTCTCTTGGTGACGTCAATTGGATCCTACCTTAATCAGAAGACCGTCCAATGCTTGGCCGGTATACAAAAGGATCTATCTATTAATTTCACTTTAAGAAAATTTTTCTCTCTGGCGACGAGTTCTGGATTCTACCTCAGCTTTCCGGACAATGTCCTCTGGAGTTTGTTTGATGGTTCTTTAACCTTCCGTAATGGACAGTTTTTTCATTAAAGAGTGGCATAAGTCATCAATTCCATCACGAGAATGTGATTTTTTGTCACCTGTAAGATATTTAATTTTTAACCATCAATATGATGCCTCAAAAGTCTTGAAACGTAATCTATGTGCAATGTTTAAACCTAAGGGTCAATGTGCAGATTACCAATATAGAGATTTAATTATTTATTCGAGCTATAGTTACAATGATCGTTCCAAACTTTTATGCTAAGAATTTGTGAGAATAGATTTTATCGATAGGAGAAGAGTTAGTCAACTAGAAGGTTTACCACTTTATATTTGCGATTTTTTAGAAAGAGTTACTCTAAATCCCTGATATTGCCGGCTATCACTTGCACAAGTCGTGAAAATTGAAAATCCTGTCGGTTTTTAATGATTTAAAAATAACAATTCCAAATTCAAATCTCTTAAAAAATGTTTTGTGTTTATTTTATTAACCCAAGGCGGAAAGGACTGCACATAAGTGTGACTGTACACCATTAAGTCTCGAGATCATTAGCTCTCGTTGGAGACTTTCTGACACGTTGGACCCGATATCCCTCCGAATATCGCAATGGAAAATTACTACTCCTCCAATGTAAAACGCTTTCGTGGAAGACCAAGAACAACCCTTCCGGTCGTTTTACAAAACGATCCGAAAGCCGTAAAGAAAACATTGGCATCTGGTGACGATCTGAACTCACTGAGGGACCTAGCTAAGAACAGAAGAGCTTGGAGCAACCTAACTAATGCTCTCATATTTTTTGCTGCACATGTGGGGCTATAAATATTATGGCTCTCGTGAAAGTGCTGATAATAATAACCCAAGGCATACAATATTTGTAAGCCTAGCACTCAACTAATTAATCCGAGGAAGGATACCGAAGGGAGAACGTCTGTTTGTGCCGACCAATGTTAAGTATATCTCACATATGTCATTAAAATAGATTACCAAAAACAAATAATTAATCACGTTGGACTCAAAATTTTGTTTTTCCGAAATATTTAATAAGTGCTCGAATCTTCTCGTCACTAAATGGAGTGATTTAATAACTCGTTAGATTCCCAATTCTACACATAGAAGTACAATATTCTCAACAATCGAATGACAATTACTTATCTGGTGGTACAATTTCAACACTTAAAGCTTAGTATGAGTTAACCCAGAATCATAACATGTAAAAGCTGAGGATCAATAAGCAACGGGCTGCTAGATATGTTCCGCCATGTTGAGTCCTGGGTGAAGGGAAATTAGAAATCACGGAATCTCAGTTTTAAAACAAAGTAGGGTCATTCCATGATGTAAGAATATATAATATATATTCGACAAAAAACCTTAATCGAATCAACACCTTTTTTTACAGAAAAGCAAACCTCTCCCTAACCATGCAGCACCAAATAGTTTGCTTGCTAGTGGCTACGCGGCGAGCGCTACCGTTCCAGTTTTTTATCTTAAAAGAGAACCTTCTTGCAATAAAAATAATTTATTTGCCCCCGGTCCATTTGAGCGAAGGAAACCGGTGGCTAACAAGAACGTCAAATCTAAAAGAGGACGCTCCCAGATATCAATAAGGTGTATTTGGTGATGTGGAGAAACTCGGTGGCGGGCCCCGACACGAGAAGAGATATTTGGTCTTCAGGAAGGCATGATGGGCAAATTGGAGAGGACGATTGTTTGATTCTGTTCAAATATGAATGACCACAACGAAAGAGAACCAAGTGGACACAAACTTCCCGAGTTAGGAAAGCTACGCTTCCTTATTTATTTAATAACCCCGAAAAGGGAGCACCTAAAAAGAAGGAGTAAACCAACTAATTAAGTGATCCCGGTACGCATCGACAAGATCTAGAGGTTTTTCTTGTGTTCCTCCAGAGTACCCACGGCTTTCTGTACAGAAGATCACTTTTCACTAGGATTTGAAGAGGGGTGGGTTTTTTTTACAAAATTACGTGTATTTTAGGCCTCTAGCCTTGAATGGAAGAAACGACTTGTTTCTTGACCACACAGACCGATGAAGCCGGATCCGTTGTTTTTGATTGTGGCGTGGTCAAGCATTGGGGAAAAAGATCGGGGGGGGGGGGGTAGATTTGTTAGACGTGCAAGTTTACCTGTTAGGGAATTTATCTTGTACAAATTGGATATTGAAGCTCCATTAAGCCCATGAGGCACAAGTACACTCTACCGTCGGTTTTAAAAGTTGATTGTAAAGACGACAGCGCATTCCCGTGACGGCCTGTACTTTAAAAGCGGTTTCATTATATTGTTTCCTGAGACCCTTTGTCATAGCGTTCTTCACATGTTGAGAAAATGTCATCAAAGGGTCGAAAGTCACTCCCAGAATAGTTGGATTAATCTGTAGAAATAAAGAGTCTCCATATATGTTCAAATCCAGTGTATATTTTTCTTTTCTGTCTGTGGTAAAGATAGTATACGTTGATTTGTCCTGGATATGGAGAGACGAGGTCGTCAATGTGTGACTGAAACTCTGATTGTTCCACATCCACGAATTTGTTCCTGCTAGCGTTAATTAAGTCGTCAGCAAATGTAAGAAACGATTCCTTCACTAAAATTAAAACTTATTTAACAATAAAATTTAAAATTATTTAAATTAAAATAAAATATTTTAAACAATATTCTCGTGTTTTAATAAATGTTTACGTTAAATCAATCGATTGTGATATTCCTTGGAACAAATATATTCTTTTAATAGTAAATAACCAAATACAATCTATTAGAGTAATATATCAGACTCCATTCCACTCGGAAGGGACTGTATTGAACGGATGCTCTCCAAAATTCATGATATCGTCAAAATTGGATATATTACTCATCCATACATTCTCCCTGCTGTCGGGAACACTTCTTCAATGGTCACGGGGGCAGAAGGTTGATTTACTGATGAAGTCCAGTTTATGCGTCTACCTCCAGAAAAATCACGTTTGTCCACTTTAGAGGTGACATTCTTCCTGTTTTGTTATCATTTGTGATTTCTAGGGAAAACGGGAGACTTTCTGCAAAGACTTTTGTTCGTGGATTAAACAATTTCCCGTAGCCTTGGTTTTGGCCGGTATTTCCGCAACAGACCGCGTGGAAGGCCAGTTGGAAGGGTTTTGATATTTCTGGTTATCCCAGGTCCCAAATTCGTTATGTTAGTAATCAGTCCTTGGCTGATTGTCCATTTGTGGAACTTGAAGTGCCCAAGTCTTCATTTCCCCCGAAATATAATCTCCCAATGCACGGGGCTGGTTTTGCGCGGGAGATTGTCGTGAATTGGTCATATGTGTTATTTAGCCTTTAGTAGAGATATTCCCTGTCTTGTTTTATCTAGATTCTCTGAGTCTGGTTGTTATAGTGATGATCATATGTGTGAGCTTACGGATGCTTGTGACAGAATGATTGACTTTTTGAGGACTAAATTTAAATATTTTTGAGTGTTTTGTTATTTTTTGCAATTATGACCAATTTCGTGAGAGGACCATCAGTGACTCTAAGGGACTTGCGAGGGCACCAGCGCTCTCAGTTGGACGCTTGATGGCTCCCGACATTCTGGTGAAAGCGGGGTAATTAACTTTTTGTGCCTCGTGGTATTGGGAGTCTCTTGAGACTGGTGGATAACATTATATCATTCTTGTAGAATTAGGAGAGATCTGGAACAGAGGGAAAAAGAGAAGTCTTCGACAAGTTGCAGTAGAGAAGATCGAAGACATACTAACCACTAAACTACCTGGTCTTGAGCTCTTCCTACTTTTATAACTAGATTTATGGATCTCCGTTGATAGCCACTAATTATGTATATTCAGTTCAGATGGTAGCGGATGCGTGAAGACTAGTTCTTTAAAACGCAGTCTATTCGGAGATAGAAATAGGTAAGAAAGCGTCCAGTTCTTCAGTTATTGGAACTCCCACAAGGAATGATCCTTTCTGATGTTATCTTTATGATAACTGTTCTTTTTTTTGCTGCATGTCCTTGTAGACGATCAGGTTCCACAATGAAGTCACTCATTGATGACGTCGTTACTCGTCAAATCCAAAACATAGTAGATGCGTGAAACCTTCAGCCGAATGTACAGCAGCGAGATTAATAGCCGGTTTCCCATTCCAATGTGGTTATATTATTAACCCCAGACTTACCATTGTAAGCCCAGCACAAACAATCATAACTAATCCAAGGAAAGAACCAAAGGGAGAACATCTGCTTGTGTCGACCAAATCCATCTTCCAATACTTCATTACAGGCTGTGGTTTTGGAATGAAATTATGCTCAGTTAACACTAATCTAGATTGGTTGAGGTGGTGACGACACCTCTGTTGCACTATGTCTTATTCGTATTCCTTACCGACTTCTCCGTTCACTTTGGGATCTTTCAATTGCAGAGGACTTAATCAACCTTAAAAGAAACACCAACTGGTATGCAATCTAACCAAATATGACGTCTCTGTCTGCTGTCTACAAGAGACAAAAACGACTGTACAATTTACAGAACTGTTTGGAAAATTCTACCTTTTTATTTTCCCGTCGGCTTGCCGACATTATGGTCTCGGATTTGCAGTCCATCATGACCTGATTCACTACGGTTCAAGAGTGTAAACAGCATCTGATATTATAGTGGAAATGGCAGACGACATGGATTATCTAAGAAAACTAGTGCGCAACAGAAGATCATGGTCGAAGCTAACGGAGAGGATGATTCGGAATACGGCACAAGGGAAACTTAATAAATTTCATGTTTTCTCGGGAGTTCTTTTTTATAATAATTAATAATAACACTAATCTATTAATTTTAAAATTTAAACGTCTAAATATGACGGATATACGGTAGCCCCTGACTGTGCAGATATTTTTTCTCTAGAATAACGGTGATTTTTTCGCTAGCCGGGTGGCATAGTGGTTAGGTGTCGGGCTTAAGTGGCTTAGGCTACGGGTTCGAATCTCGCTGCTGTTCACCTGGTGGAAGGTTCCACGCATCTACGATGCAGAAAGGGTTTCACGAGTGACGCCGTCATCAGTGGATACTCACTGCGGAACTGGATTGTCTAGAAAGGACACTCACACAAGAAAAATAAAAAAAGAAGTGAAGATCATTCCTTGGTTCTACGATTAGTTAAAATTAACTGTTATTTACTTAAATAAAGTGTGTGTCCTGCCTATGCGGAGCTATAAATATTATGGCTCTCGTGAAAAGGCTTTAAAAAAATAACGGTGATCTCCAGTAGGTGCAGAAATCCGATCCCAAGATTACCTAAGAATTCTAGCGTTGATAACCAAAGGAAAGAGGGCATTTCAGTCGCGAGCGGAATAACATGACCGCGTATTTTGCTCTTTTTGATTCTCAGCGGTAGAACAGGCTCAGAGGCACTTTGATGTCGGTTGCTAGGGTGGCGAATATGTCGGTGCAGGAGACGACCAAGTAAGAACTGCTCAGAATCGGGAGTATTTATGGTTTCCTCATTTAAAAGAATGTATATTTCCTCATGCCATAAATTGTCCTAATTGTGAGATATCGTGTTGGATGCTGGAAGAGGAGAATTGGCTAATTCCAATGAGGAGAACAGGGGATAAGAAGAGTTTGTAGTAAACTCTTTATGATGATCTTATACATAGACAGATTATGAGATCAAATGTACAGTGAGCTGAATAGTAAAGCAGCTGAACAATTTGAATAAATATGTGAATGTCTGTAAATGTACAGTATGTATTTGACCATTCCTGGTACAGTTAACTCCTCCTAACCGATAAATTTTACTGAAAATAGCAAACTCCTCCTAACTGCCAGGTTTCTTGTCATCAATTTTTAAAATTTATTTAAAAAATATCGAGCTAATGTATTTACCACCAAATGTACAAGTTAATTGCAACCACTTGTCGAAGGAATAATTAAATTGGGTTAATAAAATGGGTTAACAAAAAACGGGAAAAGTGCGCGGTCTACCCAAGGATTTTTTGTTTGTCCCACTCGCCGTTGAGACGTCTGATTCCCTTGCGCCTGCGACAATGGAATTCTTGAGTCGTCTAGGAAATCGGATCGGAGACCCTCGTGAGCGCTGCTGGTTATTTAAGCAAATTTCGATCGCCATCCAAAGAGGGAATAGCCACGCAGTCAGGGCTGCCGCTATATAACCATTTACTCTTTTTCTTTAAAAAAAATTCGTTAAATAAAATTGGCTTAACAAAAAAGTTAAATTGGTTAAAATATAGTTTACCAGCAGAATACTAAATTATATTGAACATCAAAGATGCAATGATATATTTGAGCTTGGATTGTAAAGAATGTCAAACAGCAATATATGGTGGTTCCAGGAATACAAGCTGATCTCTTGTATTCACGTGGGGCATTTACGAATGAACTAGGTTTTTTCGATCTTGTTACAGTTTTGTGGATTTGTCAGTGTTTTCCTTCTTGTTATGTCCTCATTGTCTCCGAGGAGGGAGCTCAACTTTAGCTCGCTCCAGTTCTCCTCCGTCCACGCTTCCTCTCTTCTGAGTTTTGTGATTTCAGTTTTGTCGTGGTCTACCGTTAGGAACCATTCACTAGTTTCGTCAACTTTTTTCTAAATAAGTGCTTCTTTATCATTCGAGATGAAATCAACGAAATCTTCGTAATGGGTCTCTTTGATGGGCATCCACCACCAACTCGAATCGTCTTGAGAAAGATCTTTTGACCCTCACAGTCAGATTCGTATCCGTTGGGAGTGTCCTAGTCAACCTGACTGTAGAACTTTCGTTCCCCCAGGGTTTGTAACAGTTTTTTTGCATTGACAGAATTGAAGGTTTTTAATATTTCAGAGTCATATATCAAAACTAACTAATTAAGTGATCTCAACTGATAATTTCCGGACTCTCTTCGATTTCTATGCTAACCATCCCACCGTCTCCGAAAATGTCCTCTCGAATTTTTGTTTTTCTTCGAGATTGATCGGAATTCTCCCGATAGATAAATTTTTCCTTAAAATGGGTTCTCTAGCTAGCCTTGCTCGTCCTTCTTAATGGAAGACATCAAATACACCCAGAACCGCCTACGATGGAGAGTCTTAAACACAAATCCATCCAGAACCACATTAAAGGTAAAAGACGTCCATTCATTGCAGTTATGGGAACCCCTCTAATGGAGGAAAGAAAATGATGCTTTTATATGCCAACCTGGCACTAGGCGCCCCCTGAGACAAATGGATCACATGATGCCACTTTATTGGAAAAGGGAAGAGGGGAACATTACAAAGAAACAGAAAGACCCTTTATTAACTACCCCAATCCATTGAATTAAATTGTGTTAACTAAGGTGTCCAAGTTTTTTGTGAACTAAATAAATAATTAGACATACTTTTTCTCGAATTTTCTTTTTTAGTTTGCTCTAAACATTATAAAACCCAAACTCTTTTAATTAAAATTATGAAGAATGTAATTATTACAAATCCGCATAACAATAGTTGAATCAAATATATTAAAATCTATAAAATAAGATTTATTATTTTAATAAAATAAATAAAATAATTAAATTACAATTTTTTTATCTGTTGTGTCCATATTCTGATTTTTTACTTTTAAATGATTGATCTGCTTATTATGATTGACCGAGTCTTCATTATTCAAGTACTCAGAGAGCTCACCCAATTTAACTAGGTCAATTTTCCCATCGTCTTGTCATGAAAATTAAACTAGTACCTTGTGACAGTTCTGAGTAATTCACAGCTAATGATTAATTTTTAATTTATACTTTTATTTTTATGGATTACATGGTATACTTTTTTGAGACCTATCTTAGCATATTTAAAAGCTAACAATGGAATCGCTTCCATTATATGCAATAAGTCAAGAATCGTGACTTCTATAGTACCCCTGTTTTCGGTTATTGAGAATAATATTGAACAGAAGAGTAGAATCTTAAAATGATATTAAAATTAACATACAATCATTTATGCAAGAAAATGAGAACAAAGTTTATTAACTTGATTGGTTCGCCTTTATAAATATTTAATAATTTAATCAATTAATATTAAAATATAACATTTATTGTTAAATTGCTATTTTTATAATTAAAAAATTTAAATTTATCCACAAGTCCATCAATAAATTTTAATTTTTTAAAATCTTTGGAATTAATTTTAATTTTTAATAGGATTTGGCGGGGAAAATTTTTGTAGTTGTTGTGGGTACTACTCCACGAAATGATTAACGGATGGGAAGACCAAACGATTACATTTTGATGTCATCCTATACTCCTACTGAAACAAGTTGAGATAATTAATAATTTTTTTTTAGCGTCCTTTGTGTTGTAGTTTATTGGAAAACCATGAAATGTTTGTTGTAAATGATGGTAATATGGTCGCCAGTATAGAACTTATTACTCGAATAATGTCTTACAACTCCAATAACCTTAGAGAAATATGGTCTTATGGAAGCTTCCCAATTAAATTATTTCATCTATCAATTAGGCGAGTTTTCCCTCAGTCTTGTGTTATTTTTAATCAATCGTCCCACAGTGATGACAGTGTTGTAAATTATAGAGCAAAATACACGATATAGAACATGGAAAAATTGAAAACACAAAAAATATAATTACATGACAACCCTATCGACCGTTGTTGATAGAGACATTTAAAGAAATCGGGAGACGCTTCAGTGACGTGGAGGACCTTGACAGGCTACGGGACATAGCAAAGAGTTGAAAGAGAACTCAGCCTTGGGAAAAACCGGTAGGTAATGTAACCTTCAAGATGACCCGTAGCTCAGGTGAGTAACCTGTTCTTTATCCTATTTGGGATCTCCATATCTAAGGTATTCTTGAAAATAAGTTTTGTGACATAAACTAGGCACTGAGTGTTCGTTCAGGAGAATGGATTGTTAAAGCTAACATCTATGAATTGGAGTGGAGACATCTTAATCCGTTCGGGATTCGGAAAACTCGAGGTCAACATGTCCCACAATGGACTGCAGCTGATTACAAACGTCCTTGGCCCTCAGCATGCCCATAGTTATCAAAGAATCACTGAGCAGAGTAATCAGGGTACTCCGATTGATCGTAAATATTAAATGTAGTCACGTGGTCACCATCATGGTGGTTGAGTAACATACGTGAGGCATCCGTTGGATTGCCTTATATCTTGGCTTGTAAAGTCTAGCATTCTTGACTCCCACATGCAGTGGTTGTGATGATTACTACAATACATTATAGGTAAGACAATAACCAGTGATAACCTTCAGAAACTATTCATTTGGAAACCACGAGGTCCACGGGGAATTAATCAGTTCTCTTTCTAAGCGCAGGCAAATGTTGAGAATCCACATGGTGTACAGGTCTCGTAGTGATATCCTTGAAAACGGGGGATCAACATAATCAGAGTTAATGAGGTCATCATTCAACATCAAAACTAAATTCCCCAAATTATTCCGTTGGATCTCTAAGATTGTGTTCTTCCCCAGTTTGTTCGATAGGAACAGTGTGTATAAACAGGGGCACTTTCCAGGAGCGATCCTTTTGGCTCTCTTAGCTTTCTGGTCAGCTAAAACACAGGCTATTGTGACAACAATAAAGGATTCCATGCGATTCTGCAGATATCCGTCTGCATACCAAACTCACTTTCAAGGACCACGTCTATAGTTAAGGGGTCTCTCTATATAAGCACTACCTAACAATAACAACCACTAATAGAAAGTTACTGGATTATGCACTCATACCTTTTCGCTGCAAAAGTGTAAAATTACGTATAATTACAAGAGGGACACTGTTCGGACTAGTCTGCCGTTTTCTGTTGTACCCAAAGTCGAAAACTTAAATGAAACTAAATTTCCAACAAACTCGAAATTTCTGATCAATGGTTCAGGGAAAAGAAGTGATTAGCGTAAAAAATACTTTATGTCAGCTTGGCTCGATAAAGGTCACTCGCTTTGAATTTAAAGGAAATTAGGATAAGAACAAATTCCTTGTTGATCTAAACACGATATCCCAATTCGGGAATGGAAATCAGAAAGTCAGTTGGGTAACTTCGTGATTCTCTGAAATTATATTAAAGAATATCCCTTTCTTGGTGGATACGATAACCCACTACAAAGGTTTTACCTTATAGGCGAGAGAGATATAAAGGTTTCTCAGACATTGGATGAGACTACCAGTAGTGAGATTAACGGTTGACTCTAAGACGGAAGCCACTTCCATGATAAATTTGAGCTTCTAGTGCCGATATAACGTGTTGATGGGTCAGGAAGCCTCCACCATAATGCCACAAATGTCAATAAATCGGCCACTTTGCCAAGGCATTGCAATGGATAAAAAAGTGAATTCGCTGTGGAGGATCGCATTGTCTTCCGAAGTGCCTGTACAAACCAATAGAATTACGTATTAACTGCGGGTTGACCAGTCACGGAGCAAGTAATGACGGTGGTCCGGTGGCTAGGAAGTAGCGGTCTCTGTGAAAGACCAGGATGATTTGTATCTTCAAAAACACAATTGCAGAGGGTGAGAATTCCTCGTCCTACGCGCATAATTGCGAAACTAGAGAAGATAGACAAAAAAAACGCTGCAGAGCAAGATGGAGAGATGGAGATGTTGTGGAAACGGGACGTCCATTTTCTGGGCCGACACCCTAGAATGGTTGAAATATCCTGCTGTGGCAGATGAAGAAAAATAAATACAGGACTTTAAGAGACCAGTTCATTTACAAACCCATCGCAGCCGAAATGAGGAGGGACATGCGAGAAGAGAGAGAGCAAAAAAATCAAAATTTATTTTTTAGGTCAATAAAGTCAATTTTTTTATTGATTTTTATTTTTTGAGTTTTTGAATAAAATGCTAACGTGTCATCAACTGTTCGGTCGCATTCAAATCAGGAAGGTCATTCAAAAAGTTAAGACTGTTAGTAGAAAATAAATGTTGCTTGCAAGATATTAATGTTATTCAGGTTCATATTGAGCAGATTTATCCCCCATGCAGCACAGATTTTTGGTTGTATGTATTGCATATACAGTGAGGTTAACGGAGATTTATTTATTATTTTAATAACGGTTAACGGAGATGGCTTAGACAACTAATTTCTAAGCGCATGTTGAACCACAATAATCTTAGTAATAATTTTTAAGATTATTAATTAATTAAATTTAAATTTTAAATAAATTAAGGAATAATTTCTTTGTGCTAAGTACTGGTAGTGACAGTTGTGCGCATTATAAATGTCAAATGACCTAAATTGGGTGGAAAAAACATTTAATAAAGTTGATATGTTTAAACACGGTCATTCTCTTAATAATTTAATAAAACCGGAGATATTAGACTTGATTGTGGATAACACAGAAGTTCTCAGGACAGACACATTGACAAATATCATAATTGCGTTATTATTTTATAATAAATTTGAAAATTCAAAGGTTTTAATATTTTTAAATTTATTAGGTTTTTAATCAAATTAAATTATTCATCGAAAAATGCCAGTCTCGCTTTTGCAAATTCTAATTGGGGATTTATTTTAATTAACTCCTTGAAACCTCTGCGACAAAGAGATGAACAATGATTCAATCTCACTTATTGAAAAGATCAAAGGCGGTTTCAAAGGTCCCGATTCTTTGATTTACCAACTAGATTTATCTCCTAGCCATTCATGTTTGGAAGCTGTTGGAATGGACAAATCAGTAAAAAACAGGTCAAATGGTGGGAAATCATTCCACTTTAACTGTTTATACGATAACGGGGGGAGTTATTCTCGAAAGATCCTAAAGGAAGGTATATATTAGTCTCACAGAAGCTTATGACTCCATCATAAATGTCCCCGAAGAGACCACCAAAGTTGAATATATGCCTTCAAGTAGTATTTGAACTAATCAAAGCAATGTCGACGACTGTAAGTTCTAAGATGGAGACCTGTTTGACTCCTCAGCTAAAGTCTCTTTGAGAGGAAGAAGGGGGTGAAGCTTCTCGATATCACCGACCAGCCAGTCAACGTTGACAAACTGAAACGGAGGAGACCCATTACTGGTATTCTACGGCTCATTCTAGAATTCGAACAAAAAAGGTCAGAATCAGACCCCAACACAAGGAAGAGGCCTACTAATCGGGAAGTTCCTGTGTACATGGAGTCCATTCTCTCGAACCGGGCCCAAGTTCTCTCTCGGTCTCCGATTGATGGGTCTCTCATAAAACGAGTGATGGAATACTGTGGAAAACTTCCCAAAGCCCAACAGGCCCTGGTAATCAATTTCATAACACGTGACCCTTCCAAATGTAGTACGTACTAATAATGGTAGGCCAATTGAGTGGCAAAACCCATATAAAATTGTCGGAGTCCGTGGGGACCATTAAGACAATGCAAGGGGTCGTTAAATATTATAGAATTATTAATAAATTGGAACTTGATTATAATTCAGGCATTTGGGAGGTTATTAGAAGTTCTCAACCAATGATGCCCCCACATGACTGCTATTAACGTTTGTAATATTTAAATTAATATTAATTTATGCTTATGTGCTATTTTGCTTTAATATAAGAATTATGTAGAAAACTATCTTTTTGTCGATCACTAGGCATACAGTGGAAGAAAAAATCCTTGACTAACTAAGTTGTCTCAGTTCTCATTGTAAAAATGAGAGGGTCATTAGGTTATAGTGTAAGGAAGAGAATCCTCGACTAACTAAGTGTTCCCAGTTCTTGTCGTAATATGAAGGATCACTCGGTTACAGTGAAAGAAACTGTCCTCGACTAACTGAGTGGTCCCAGTTCTTATCGTGAGAGTGAGAGGGTCATTGGGTTACAGTGTAATAAAGAGAATCCTCGACTAACTAAGTGTTCCCAGTTTTCATAATAATACTGAGACGTATCGTTTCTAAGCATCACGACCATTCATATATCCCATGTTGGAAATTTCTCCAATGGAGTATGAAAAGCGAGATTTTGTTATGTTGGCCAGGCATTGGAAGTCTCCCGAGTTAGGTGGATCACATGGTCAATTCATGTTTACCATATTTAACAGTAATTAACAGATTCTTTTGGATTGATTTTTCTTTTGGTTTTTTATAATCGTACTAACAGGACATTCAATTTCACGGAGCGATAGGAACGATTCTTTTTAAGCGTTTCCGGAATCCCTAATGCATAAAAACCGAGGGGTGTTCGTGTGACTATAAAAATCAGAATGTACGCCCTACGCGTTTGTGTGGGCTCGAGAGATGAAATTGACCAAAATGAGGTCACATGTATACTATGCTGTTCCAGCACAAACAATCATAACTAGGGCGAATTTTTATTAACCTAAAAACTAAAAAAATTAACCCCAAAAAATTAACTTTACTTTGATAATTTTCGGTTTACCCCAATTCATTTCCTTATTCTCTTCTATCGATTACATGCATCACAGTGGAGTTAACGTCCACAATTTCTCCTGTGTCAATCAATAAATTGTGTAGAGAGGTTACATACATATTAAAGAGTAAAGAAATTTTGAGCCTTAACGTCTTCTTTTCTTAATCTTCCGTCTTTCTCAGCAATCTAAAGAAACACTAAAAAGAAGATAAGTTGTCGTCTGTCATCGTTTCTTCTGAACAGCCAAAGTCACTAGATATGAAATGAAAAATTTCAAAGACCACTATAAAACCAAGTTAATTAATCGTGGGATCCTCACACTTTGCAGCAGTAGACGTGAGGGGTGAATCGTCTTCTTGTGAAGACAAGTGAATGGTTCTTTTTCAATTCACGACCAATAGAGTCACTAAATTTTTAAGGGTAGAAAATATTTTTTATATTTTTTTCTCATTTTCAACCCCTCCGCTGAAAATAGATTTTCCACGTGCTGAATACATTTTCATTTGGACGAGAGATGCGAGTAAGGGGTAAATATGGAAAATGAGTTATGTTGTTTCATTCAATGTCTGTATAATGATGAATCTAATATCCCCCTTTGTTTCGGCACTTCATGATGGTTCGTTTCACTTCTTCTGTAGTAACAATTTCCAGGTGGCGTTAATTTTTTAATTTAATTTATTATTACCCCGGATACACCGAGAAAGAGGTAAACAACAAATTAAGTGTATTCAGTTCCCAAGACACAGAAAAGTCCTTCAACGTTACATAAGTCCATCCAGAACCAGCATAAAAGTTAAAAGACGTCCAGTCCTTGCAGTTGTCGAAACCCCTCTAGTGGAGTGGGGGAGAGCAAATAATCCTTTTTCGTGCCTGCCTGACACTGGGCACCACCTGAGAGGAGGATCACATGACGCCACTCTAGTAGGAAAAAAAGAAGATGAACAGACAAAACAGACAGGAAACTTCAACCAATTAGCCACGTAGCACCACATTATTATTATTAACCCCAGGCTTACAATGGTAAGCCCAGCCAAAAAGTCATAGGGCGATTTTTTTAACCTAAAAAATAAATATTTAACCTAAAAAATTAACTTTATTAACCTAAAAACTAAAAAAATTAACCTAAAAAATTAACTTTATTAACCTAAAAACTAAAAAAATTAATTTAAAAAATTAACTTTATAACTAACAATAAAAACACCAAAACTTATTGTTACACATACAAATTACATAATGTTCTAAATTTCCTGGTAGAAAATGTCTGTTGGATCTAAGAAAATTCTTTATCTCAGAAAAACATCGTTCAACCGAGCACTAAGTTGGCTAACAATTCAGGAGTAATGAATACTAGGCAAGAGATATGTGTGAATTAATCATTTTAATTATGGTTGAAATATCATTTTTTGTAGCCTTTTATTTATGTATTCTTTAATAAATTTGTTGTCATTTCAAATTCCAACGATTCTAATCCATCATATGCTTGTTCAATTCTGAAGCGTGTACTTTGATAATAATATCTGCAATAGCGACATTATTCGGAAACTCGGAATGTTCGAATAGCTTCAGATAAGGTCACATAGACTGCTAACTAACGGTGAGGGAACTCATACAGAGCCTCCGTAAAACAATTCTCTAAGCCAAGGCATAGATAGTCTGTTTAGTGGAATATCAGACTTTATAAATGCTCTGGTTACTTGTAGAGCCCAATCATCATTTTTGGAATATTGGTCAATATGTGTTTGGTGTGATTGAGTCAGATTATTTACAAAAAAGTAATCGCTATTTCGCAAAACATAATGAATTTTCATCAAAATAAATTTTGATGGGAATTTACAAAATGCCTTTTTTTGCATTTTTTCGCATTTTATATTACACAAACAGAGTCGACAATATAGCGCACCATCCTCAAAAATCATAAATTCTTTAGGATAATACTTTACAACGGCCTTAGTTTAATTTGGTACTATTTTGCTATCTTAGGTATGTCAACCAAAAATTTTAGTGGCAAAATATATTATTAATAGTTAATTTAAAAAATAGTAAATTAATCAAAAATTATAAGGTTAAAATAATTTTAACATACTTCCTTTTTTTCTCCACCTCCACAGTCTGCAAACGGTCTTGAGACGTGATGCCAACCTCTATGATAAGGACTTGGCCAGACTCCTTATCGTGTACCACAATGTCCGGTTTATTGTGCTTGACTAGCACCGAGGTACGGATAACACTGTCTACCTAAATTTGGACCCTGGTGTTCTCTACTACAGATTGCAACTTATGAGTCCGCAACTTTCTGGTGTGGCGAATACCATACTTATTGCATAGTAGAAGATGAAGACTCCTTACTACCTCGTTATGCCTCCATACATAGTCGTGGCAGAGCATGGATCCACATCGAGTGGCGAATGATCAACCGACATGCTCCTTGACTTACAGTGGGGACATGTATTTGATGATCGACGCCAAAAGATATTGCGGTCTTGCATATACGCGTACAGCGCCTCCGATCGAGGTGAGTTACCACCGTATTTTAGCCATATTGTCGACGACTTAAGGTCGACATGTGGGTTGTCCAATGCTCTGAAGAGGACCTTATGAAGGATTTATAAGTTGATGTTTTCCATCAAATTATTATATTGAATTTCTGATCCCAAAAATATTTTAATATCTTGTCGTCATTGTCTTCTGCAGCTAACTTTTCGATTATCTGTCAGATAATTGAAGATGTTCTAAGTAATTTTGCGATAGATCGCGAAGACGCTGTTGATACATTCAGAGATTGCATTTCGAAGATAATTTATGTGGAATCAGGAAGCACTAGAATCAAAATTAATTGTCAATCAAATGCCTTCTATCACAAAGTGGAAAAACAACATATTTCTGCATGTATACAACTATTTGAAAAGTGTCCTTCCTGAGCATTATTTGTTGAGAGAACATTATCTTATTGTAAAAATTAATTTTTTGTAGATAAAATTATCATAAAGTCAAAAAAAGTCAAAATTTTAATTTTTTAAGTCAATAAATTCAATTTTTTAGGTTAAAAATTACGATTTATAAAGTCAAAATAAAAATCGCCCTAATGATGAGACACCTTCTCGGTTGATAACCTTCAGCAAACACGTCATCAACGTCATTTTCTCCTCCCAACAAAAACTGCACCAGGAGTTTGAACCGATTTAAAAAGTTCGTTCTTGAATATGTGTCAACACAAGTTGCGTCCCAGACCAAAGATCATCCGGATGTGTAATGGAAAAGGATCATCCTGTCAGGTCTCTTTCCATCTCTTCGATTGATACCCACTGGTTCAAGCTGTGATGGGAAGACTAGCCTTTATTTATTTAAAAATTTTAAATAATTAAGCCTTTGCAGATTGGATTGCCTGTACGTTCCACGTAATACGGCAATCCCGACTGGTTGCATTAGCCAGAACGATTTTAAATAAAATAAATCTGGTAAAATTGTTAATCGAAAATACTAATTAATTTAGTCTGATAGAAAATTAATAATTTCCTTGACTAGCAGATCAGGCTGGTCCACGTGCAGTGAATGATATAAATTAGGCAAGTAACCAAGTCTCTTACGTGGAAAGTGAACATTGAGATGATCGAGACTCTTACCTCTGAAATAAATAAACCCAAACTTCATAAAAGGCGACAATTCACCCCCCAAAAACAATGCTTCGTTAGGAAATAATCCCTCCACGGTGACAGTCTTTTTCGAACTGATCCCCAAATTATACTTATTTTTCATTATTGAGTCGAAATTACTGTTTAAATAGCAAAATCCATTTTTCTCGATTATTTTCTTTTTTAAAAAAATCTCCAAAAGTTTTGCCTAATTTTTCAGCCAAAATTACTGAAACTTTGTCACCGCTCAATTTTACAGTTTTTGAAGCGATTTCCTTTAAATTCGCGTTTTTAGCGACAAATGGAAATTGTATGAATCCCAAGGCTTTGACAAACTCGATGACTTTGACGAAACCTTCCATCCCGAATGGACACACATCCAGGACGATTAATTTGTCGACAATATTGCTCTACTGTACATCCTCATACTATACGTGTTCTAAGGAGTAGGTCATGGAAGTTAATCCACCCATGCTGTGACCCACTAGTGATACTTTGTGATGCCCCAACTTTTGGCGGGTTTTTTCGATGTCTCTGGCCATGATAGGATAATCCATGTAACATTGTCGGGACTATCCCCGTGATTTCTTGAATCGAATGTGTAAACCTTGGAATTTAGGTTATGAGAATACCTCAAATCCTGAATTAGCCAAATTGTGGGCCACATTGTCCCAGTTATTTCTATTACTGAACAATCCATGGTGGATGTAAACTGGATTGGGGTATTTCTGTGGCAAAGATGGTTTATAATGAGAATAGACAAGACAAGACAAATTTTATTTTCTAACAAACCCCAAAACTAATTACTGTAAAGAAACCAAAACCTGAATCAAAACTAATTAAGTGGGTTTGTATTCATCGTGTAGGGTCATTTTATGAGACACCACATGTCTCTACTTCGTTTGGACCCCAAAAATTACATCACATTTTCCATAAGTGATGTAATAATTTTTCTATCTTTCTGACTTTCAGGTCGTAATCCTCTTCGATATTAGATTTTAAGTCCAGTCCATATGCCAATTTAATCGCAAATCTTCTGGACTTTTCCAATTTTTTGACAAAGACATCACTTTCTTTTGTTCTAAACCATCCTTGATAACCATATATCAAGAATGGTTCAACACACGCCGAATACACAAAAAGAAAAGTTTCAGGCTCCAAATGAAATCGAATTAAAGATTTCAACATTCCTGTAGCTTTCTTTCTTCGTGTTTTAATATGTTCCTTGAAAGATCCTCTTCGGTCTATCAACAATCCGAGATACTTCAATGTTTCAGAGATTTTTATATCCCCAGTATTCACACATTGATTAATATTTTTTCTTTTACTTGCAATCCAAGTGACTGTTGTTTTTTCCCTCGATAGAGTCAACCCATTGTTTTGGCACCACTTTCCAATCTTAGTAATATGGGATTCCACCCTTTTCCATGAAATTTGTTTATTCATGCTTGAATCAAGCACAAGAATGTCATCAGCATAAATAATCATTTGACTATTTACGCTCTCTGTTTTCGGCAAATCTCTCATTACGCAATTGAAGAGTAGCGGGCTGAGAATTGAACCCTGTGGAACTCCTCTTCGCAATTCAATTTTCTTTGAAATTAAATTTCCAACACGTATATATGACTTTCTTTTTGAAAGAAAGTTTTCTATCCATAATAACGCAGTTTTCCCAATTTCTGCTTTTGACAACGTATCAACAAGTCCAAAGTGCCAAACACTGTCAAACGCTTTTGTTATATCCAAACATGCTATTGTAAGAAATTCCTTTTTATTTCGTGAAATTTCGATTGCAGATCTTAGCTCTTTAAAGCAATCTCCAGTCCCTTTTTTATGCCGAAATCCCAGTTGATTATCAGAGAGAAAATTATTATCCTCAACATGCCTTGATAGACGATTGAAAACAATTTTTTCCATAACTTTCGATATTGAGCAGACTAGGCTAATTGGCCTATAACTATCTGCTTTTGACCTTGGCTTTCCTTTTTTCACAACCATGCGTACAATTGTTCGTTTCCAATAAGCTGGAACATGACCAAAACTCCAAGAAGAATTATATAATATTTTTAGGCACTCAATCAAAATTGGGCCTGCGTTCTTGAAAATACTCATTGGGATAAAATCCCACCCTGGTGCTTTATTTTTGCAACCCTTAATTGCAGCATTTATTTCTTCCAGCGTTATAGGATGACACAAGGGACCACTCAATTTCGACTTTTCTTTATAACTACTTCTTGTATCTTGTACTTCTATCGGAATAAAAGATGCCGGATCTATCTCTTGAATTTTGGACAATTGTCGACGTAAAACATTTGGAATTTCTTCTTTTGGAATAGTGAGACCATCATCTGACTTGAGAGATATTTCTTCATTCTTATTACTGGGAGAATTCATTCTTGCATATAGTTTCCAAAATTTTGGGTTCTGTCGACGTAACTTTGAACATTCTCTTTTCCATACTTTTTCTTCATTCTTCTTTACAACATCCATTATTTTCTTCTTCACTAACTTGATCTGCATTTTAAGTTCTTGAGAGTCGAAGATATCCCAACACCTCTTTAATTTATTTTCTAACTTATTCTTCTCCTGACGCAAAGAGCGTTCTTCTACTCCTATTATCATATTTTCCTGCGGCAACAGATTTTTTCTTTTTCCATAATTTTCCAGATAACTTAACAACAAAGATCTTATTTTGTTATCCAGAATGTCGATATCTTCCGGTTTCGAAATCCCCAAATCACAAACATTACCAATTTTCAGCCTGATGTAGAAATTGAAGTGATTCCAATCAATTTTGCTGACATCATATCCAATGAATAACTGTCGTGTGTAAACCGGACCAGTTTTTAATTCAATCGTTTGTGGGATGTGGTCACTTCCTATGTCATTTTCGATATATGGAGGATCACACATTTCACTCATCGTCAGAGGCATTATGAACAATCCAAGTTTATCACCACTATAAGTTGCATAGTGATTTATTTCTGCTGACGTCAAAATTTTCAATTCTCCTGATTCCATCCACTTTATAAGACATTTTCCATCCTGATTTGTTGTAACACATCCATAATCAACATGCTTTGCGTTCATGTCCCCAACCAAAATCGAATTCACGTTTTCGTTAAAAAATTTCTCAATGATCCAAGGGTACTCACGTAAGCTCTTAGAATAAATTCCTCCAACTGTTATCCATCCAATATTTGTTTGTATTTGCACACTGACTAGTTCACATACATCTTCTTCAATAATTCTTGGTCTCTTCGTATTCAAATTAGATTTATAATAAATCGAAGTTCCAGTTCCAGAAATAGAACCCTTCTTCCACGGAATATCAATTGATGAAAATCCATTAAGTTTAAAAGAACTTCCCTTCTTGATCTTCGTCTCATTTACTATCAAAACATCCATATGCACTGTGCTGACCAATGCAGTCAGCTCTGAAGCCCGCTTCCGAAGAGAGCGGGCATTAATCAGGGTTATCCTGATTACTTCTGATTTTTTTGGTGGCTGATCCCTCCTCTTAGGATCGCCACCAAATCCAATAAATGCTTCGTATCCTTTTTTGTTTTCGTTACTTCTATAATGCTTTTCTCTAATTTTTTCAAAGTTTGTGAATAATCAAGTTGACATTCACCATCATTGACCTGTGTTGAGATTTCTTCTTTCTTTCCCTTCACAGGTTCTTCTGTCTGAGTAGAAGCTTCTACTGTTGCCCTTTTGACCGTTGGAATATTCCAACAAGTTCGACCATCAAGAAAAGCTGACTTAGCATTTTTTGCTATAGTATGACTATTTCCGGATTTGGCAAGTTTCTTATCTTCTTTTTTGGAGACTTTTGACTTTTCAGCAACTTTCTTCATTTTCTCACGATTGGCTTCCATAGCTTTCGGACAACCTCCATAATTTGCCAGATGAGTAGTCGACCCACAATTAACACAATTTTTTGTATCATGCGATGCTTTACATTCAGATCTTCTATGTGATCCCGAACAATGTAGACACTTTTCTAAGTTCTTGCAAAACCGAGCAATATGTCCAAACTGTTGACAACGAAAACACTGAATTTCTCGTTTTATATACCATTCCGCTTTCATCTTCAAAAATCCAATAATCAATCCCAATCTGACAATGGATTCTGCTTCTCCCCTGCTTGTTAAGACAAGCTTAACAATAGGCAAGCTAACACCACGGCGTACAAATCTTTCAGCTCGGAACTCTCCTGTCAACTTTGACCGAAGAAAATCCTTTAATTCATCCATCTCTATCCATGTCGGAACATTTTTTAGAATTATAGTCGAAGGAGGCAGTTTTACTTCCTCCATCTCATGTCCACCCAATCCAAAAGGATTACTATCATTCATTGACTTTTTGAAATCTTCAAGGTCTTCCAAGTTCTTAAACTGCAGGATAAAATCGCCAGTATGTCGACGAGATATCCTAGCTCTTCTGGCTGATTCCATCCCATCAAAGATGTTAACAATAGTTAAATTCCCATGTTTAGAATTAATAATTAACCTGACAGAGAACATTGTAGTCTACAAGTCAGTAATGAGAATATGAAAGCTCTAGACTTTTGTGATTAAACCTTTTTATTAATTTATTCATTTCACATGTATCCGCGTTAATTAATATTTTATGTGGTCTTTGGAATAATATTATTTATTATTAGATTTTAAATGTTAATTATTTATATTTTATTAAATATATAAATAGGGTTCCCCGACCATTAACATGGCGCCATGTCTTGCCTCCAAAGACAGAAGCATTTAATCAGCGACTCAGTACGCTCAACAAATGGGTCGATAAAGTCAATAAGGCTTTTATCGATATTCCCTTGCATAAGTTGAACAGTGAAATCATACGAGATTTGTTTGAGAGTATTCGAGATAATCTATCTTTACTACGCTTGCCGAATATATGGGGACATAATTATGTCAATACACTTTTGAAAGAATTTCTGATCCCAAAAATATTTTTAATATCTTGTCGTCATTGTCTTCTGCAGCTAACTTTTCGATTATCTGTCAGATAATTGAAGATGTTCTAGTAATTTTGCGATAGATCGCGAAGACGCTGTTGATACATTCAGAGATTGCATTTCGAAGATAATTTATGTGGAATCAGGAAGCACTAGAATCAAAATTAATTGTCAATCAAATGCCTTCTATCACAAAGTGGAAAAACAACATATTTCTGCATGTATACAACTATTTGAAAAGTGTCCTTCTGAGCATTATTTGTTGAGAGAACTTTATCTTTATTGTAAAAATTAATTTTTTGTAGATAAAATTATCATAAAGTCAAAAAAATCAAAATTTTTAATTTTTTAAGTCAATAAATTCAATTTTTTAGGTTAAAATTTCAGATTTATAAAGTCAAAATAAAAATCGCCCTAATGATGAGACACCTTCTCGGTTGATAACCTTCAGCAAACAAGTCAACAACGTCATTTTCTCCTCCCACCGAAAAACTGCTCCCGGAGTTTGAATCGATTTGAAAAAGTTCGTTCTTGAATATGTGTCAACACAAGTTGTGTCCCAGACCAAAGATCTTCCGGATGTGTAAGGGAATAGGTGTTTTGCTCCAAGCCATTCTTCAAAAGTGTTCAAGTTGTTCTGAACATCTTCCGTTCTTTCGTTAACGTCAATGTCTTTAGAGGCAACAATCATGTCATCTGCATACAATAGTAGAAGTGTCTTGGAATTGATTGGAATGTCGCTTAGGTGTAAGTTGAATAAGGTGGGTGATAAATCGCACCTTGGGGAACTCCATTTGGAAGGAGTCTGTATTGAGATAGACATGACATAATTTTAGCTCGACCAATTCTTCCAGAGAGGAAATTTGTTATCCAATTCTGAAGACGTAAAGGAATTCGACATGCAAGAATTTTGTTACTTAACAAGCGCCTTGGTTATGTCAATCGATGCAAGGATAGTCCGTTTGTGAGGATTATAATTGTTGAAACCATCAGCGATATATAGAGTTAGGGTAGAGAGATGTGTTAATGTTGAGTATTCTTGACGAAAGTCATGATGAAAATCAGGGAAGTGAAGATACTTCGATGTTAGATCAGTACAACACGTTTAACAATTTTCGATACTACAGATAGTAGTGAAATTGGTCTGAAAGATCTTATATCGAAAGGTTTTTTTTTGGATTATTTTTGATTTTTTTATAATGCAGAAATTCTGTAGGTGTTGATGGACACAGAAATTATGTCTGCTATTGCTTTGAGTCCTTGCATACCCAGGTGCTTTAAATGCAGAATGCCGATTCTATCAAGCCTTTTGGCAGGAGAGTTTTTGGGTTTTTGATGAGTTTTTAGACATCAGAAGTACTGATTTCAATCGGTTTTGTTTGAGGAGTTTGAACGTTTTTCAATTTGCATGGACTGGAGCATTTGTTCATTGTGTGTAGTGGTCCATTATGACATCTGCCTGATGAATGAAATCACGTGGTGTTTGATTCTTGTCAATACTGGTGGCGTGGGTTCTTCCTGATGAGTGAAATCACGCGGTCTTTACTCTCCATTCTATTTTGTTTCGACTGAATTCAACGTAAAGTAGCCTAAAAATCCTGAGTTTTGTTCGGTGCTTAATTTTTTATGGATTCTTTAATGTTCCACCAGGACAATTAACATACTTATCTTCGCCAACATGAGTTTCGTCAATCATTAAAACAAATTGTTCACTTGAAATTCTGTTAATAAACTGTGAAATCATCCTTTCAGCAAGAAATGTAACAATTTCTCTCATTTGACTTCCGAAGGAACAGAATGTCCATATTTATTTTTAAAAAATCAATAATTGCGGAATATCGCTTGTTGTGAAGTGGAATAATTGCTGATAAAATGCATTTGCAAGATCCACAGCAAACAATCAATAGTAACCTCATTTTTAATATGAGTATCCAAAGTATTATTCGTAAATGGGATTCTCAGAATATGCATTTTGGAATTTCCGGTGTTTTTCAATAAACCATTGCTTGTTAGCGGTTTCGTAAGAATTGCATAATTTGTCAGAATAGTTTTCCATCCAATGAAGAAAACTCTTTAGGATATTTATTAACAATAGAAGAATTCGCTTAGAGTTGGAAGTTTTGTTTTTAGGCATTTTAGAAAAACAGTCAACAAGAACCGAAGACACGTGCTGTTTATTAATTTAACACCCAAGACCACGGTAAAACCAAACTAACTATCACGTGATCCCTATGAGTTCCACCAAAATCCTCATCCATTCCCGGTGATCCTCACTCGTGTCCACAAAAGCTTTTACAGAGCGGCTAGTTGTATTTGCAAAGCCACCTTCCTGCCGGAGATTAGTTTTATGATGGCCTTCAGAGTAGTTAATCCGGTTCTGTATTTCCCATAAGTCCACCGCTCCGTGACTCTGGAAACCTTCTTTTGTTTGTCCTCAATTTTCTTAGTATTCGTCCATGATAATGAAGGTGCTCACAAATCACACGCGTACGAGAAGCGGTTTGAAATTATATCAATATTAAATTGAGCCTTAACGTCTTCTTTTATCAATCTTCCGTCTTTTTCAACATTCTCAGGAAACAAAAAAGAAGATAAGTTGTCGTCTGTCATCGTTTCTTCTGAACAGCTAAAGTCACTAGATATGAAATTAAAAATTTCAAAGTCCTCTATAAAACCAAATTAATTAATTGTGGGATCCTCACATATTGCGGCAGCAGTAGACGTGAGGTGAATCGTCTTCTTGTGGAGACAAGTGAATGGTTCTTTTTCAATTCACGACCAATAGCGTAGTAAATTTAAAGTAGAAATATTTTTATATTTTTTCTCACTTTCAATCCCTCCGTTGGAAAAATAGTTTTTGTACATGCTGAATACATTTTCATTTAAACGAGATATGCGAGTAAGAGGTTAATAAGAAAATGAGGTTTGTATTTCATTCAATGTCCGAATAATGATAAATCCAAGATCTCCCTTCGGTACTTCATAATGGTTAGTTTCACTTCTTTTGTAGAAATAATCTCCCAATTTTTAAATTAATTTATTATACACCGAAAAGAGGTAAACAACGAATTAAGTGTATCCAGTTTCCAAGACACAGAAACAAAGTCCTTCAACATAAGTCCACCCAGAACTAGCATAAAAGTTAAAAGACATCTAGTCCTTGCAGTTGTCGAAACCCCTCCAGTGGAGTGGGGAGAGCAAATAATCCTTTTTCGTGCCAGCCTGGCACTGGGCACCACCTGAGAAGTGGTTCACATGACGCCACTCTAGTAGGCAGGGGAAGATAATCAGACAAAACAGACAGGAAACTTCAACCAATTTGCCACGTAGCACCACATTATTATTATTATTAACCCCAGCACAACAGTCATAACTATGAATTACACAAGAATTGACCTTCGCATAAAAACTCCATCTTTCGAATTCGAATCACGACCTTCAGATCCGATGTCATCAAACGTTAAGTTTAGCCAGAAGGTCACGTATCACCAGATGGCGTTATGTTAATTGTCGGGAAACCCTATTTTAAAAAAAAATAAATAATCAACATTTAAAATCATATAATAAATAAAATTATTCCAAAGACCACATAAATAAATTAACGCAGATACACGTGAAATGAATAAAATAATAAAAAGGTTTAATCACAAAAGTCTAGAGCTTTCATATTCTCATTATAAACCATCTTTGCCACAGAAATACCCCAATCCAGTTTACATCCACCATGGATTGTTCAGTAATAGAAATAACTGGGACAATGTGGCCCACATTTTGGCTAATTCAGGATTTGAGGTATTCTCATAACCAAATTCACAGGTTTTGACATTCGATTCAAGAAATCACGGGGATAGTCCCGACAGTGACTACATGGATTATCCTATCATGGCCAGAGACATCGAAAAAACCCGCCAAAAGTTGGGGCACCACAAAGTATCACTAGTGGGTCACAGCATGGGTGGATTCACTTCCATGATCTACGCCTTAGAACATGTATAGTATGAGGATGTACAGTAGAGAAACATTGTCGACAAACTAATAGTCCTGGATGTGTGTCCATTCGGGATGAGAGGAGTCGTCGAAGTCATCGAGTTTGTCAACGCCTTGGGATTCATAAACTTTCCATTTGTAGCTAAAAACGCGGATTTCAAGGAAATTGCTTCAAAATCTGTAAAATTGAGGTGACAAAGTTCCAGTAATTTTGGCTGAAAAATTAGGCGAAACTTTTGGAGAATTTTTTAAAAAAGAAAATAATCGAGAAAAATGGATTTTGCTATTTAAACAGTAATTTCGACTCAATAATGAAAAATAAGTATAATTTGGGGATCAGTTTGAAGAAGACTGTCACCGTGGAGGGATTATTTCCTAACGAAGCATTGTTTTTGGGTGGAGAATTGTCGCCTTTTATGAAGTTTGGGTTTATTTATTTCAGAGGTAAGAGTCTCGATCATCTCAATGTTCACTTTCCACGTAAGAGGGTTAGTTACTTGCCTGATTCAAATCATTCACTGCATGTGGATCAGCCTGAGCTCCTAGTTAAGGAAATTATTTCTTTTCTATCAGACTAAATTAAATTAGTATTTTCGATAGATAGTTTTATAAAGATTATTTTTAAATCGTATTAAAAAATAAATTTATTTAAAAAAAGCATCAAGACCAAATCACACTCCACGTGCCAACTGACAGTCGATATTGTCGCGTTGTGAAAACCATCTCCGGGGATCTCATATCCCTGAAAGAGACAGTTAAGTGAGACGCATCCTTTCCAAGCATTATGGCTGTCAGATGATCCCAGCCTTTAGGGTGTTCCTCTCGAGAGCCGATGCACTTCTTGTATGGATGATCCTTTTTCGGAAATTTGGAGGTTTCAAATGGGTTTCCTTTCTCCTTATAAGTTCCTCGAATCTAGTTGGCATTAGTGGCTAGGAGAACCTTTGTAGGGCCCCTGTGACTATTTCTTGGAAGGAATTGATTTTCTTTAGGATGGTATATGATAGGTTAGTGCCTCGATGCCGCACAGCAGTAGCTGATTGTCGGTTGTATGTATCGCGCATTAAGGTGGCTTAATGTTTAGTGGAAACAGCTTTTGTAGTATCCAAGTAGATCTTTTACAAAATTTAGTTTTCGTCGGGAGGAAAAAATGACGTTCCTGAAGTGTTTTCTGAAGATCATCAACCGATAAAGTGTTTCATAACGTGAACCTTGAAGGTTTGTATGTCTCTTATTGTCATCTATCCATTAGTCTGGGGTTATATGATCCAGGAGACGTCCAGTTATAAAAAAACACAACCCTCCCGACAATGAGTAGCTATTGTTTCCTACATGTGAATCGAGGTCTACAAGACTTTGTTAACCACATCATTGGTCCCTACTTGGGAAAGACATAAGGGTAAAGGACCTATTGTGGAAGAACTAACTCGAGAAGGAACTACTAGCTTTAGAATTAATTGGTTCTGGACACACGGGCGTTTAATAATGAAGGATATGGGGAACGTGCAGACTGTCCAGGCCATTATGGCGAGGACTAAGATAAAAGCCTCTAGTTAACTCCTATTTACAGTTATGATTATGGTTTTAATAATAGTAACAGCATATTGTCAAATATTATATTTTATTTTTAAATCTCTTCTTGTTATCCTCAAATTCCCTTAATGCTATTCTATAAGCAATCACCCTTTCTTGCTCTTCAAACCTCTTTAGCAATTCAAAAGCTTGAGTGTGACTAAAAGTAACTAGCATGTTAGACAATTTAAACTTTTATTATCAGTGAAGTTGCATACAACCATTCCTCTTGATTTAACTGATATGACAGATTCCACTGAAGTGTTGGATTGTCCAAATGTGTGGTAAATTGAATTATAATAATAATTTGCTGGAATATGATGTCTCATGTTTGGGCTAGTCCGAGAGTCAAAATGAGAATCATCACTTGAGTATTTGTTGTAGTGAGCATTAGAATAAGGTAGATTACAGTTTTCTTCATTTGGGTTATTTATTTTGGCATTTTTATTGAGATGATCACTTTCTGGGAGTAATTGACTACTTTGGGGTTTCTGATTGTCCACATGGATTTCGCATCTTTGATTGCATCTGTCGGTTGCTTTATTGGCATTATCCGCTTCAGAAGTTCGATTCTGGTCATCTAAATTGCTCACACGTCCTTCACATCGCGGATCACTCACGTCGACACGTGTTTTGGAATTAAAATTGTATATCTTATCCTGCTTGATATTCACGTGTGCTGATTTTCCATTGAAGGCGGTTGTTCGCGAATTACCACTCTGGTGATTACTGTCGAGGATGTTGTGGGTTAAATCGAATACATAATCGAGAGGATCACTTCTTTGGTTACCCCCAGTGTCTGAACTGAAATGCTGATTGTCAGTAATAAAGCCTTCCATATAATATTCCAGAACTTTATGCGATACAATGTATTTATACTAATTGAGATATTTGATCCTTAAATTAACCAGGTCTAGTATCTTCCATCAAAGCCAACCAATAGGCCCGTCCACCCTCTGATGAATTGCCCCATATTCGGAAACATGCACAAGGCAAATTTGCTAAATATTCAAGACAAGTGGACCATTGAATTTAAATATTATAACTATGAACAATAAATATTCTTCAATTATTATTTTACGTATTTAATTACGATTGTTTCCTACGGGGAATCGGATCATTGATAACAAATAGGAGGAGCCGGATGGCATAGTGGTTAGGTGTCGGGCTTAAGTGGCTTAAGCTACGGGTTCGAATCTCGCTGCTGTTCACCTGGTGGAAGGTTCCACGCATCTACGATGCAGAAAGGGTTTGACGAGTGACCCCGTCATCATTGGATACTCACTGCGGAACTGGATTGTCTAGAAAGGACACTCACACAAGAAAAAAAGAAGTGAAGATCATTCCTTGGTTCTACGATTAGTTAAAATTAACTGTTATTTACTTAAATAAAGTGTGTGTCCTGCCTATGCGGAGCTATAAATACTATGGCTCTCGTGAAAAGGCTTAAAAATAGGAGGATTGGGATTATTTTGGATTTTTTCCATAGTGCAGAAATTCTGCAGGTGTTGATGGACACAGAAATTATGTCTATTATTGCTTTGAGTCCTTGCGTTCCCATGTGCTTTAAATGCAGAATGCAGATTCCATCAAGCCTTTTGGCAAGAGAGTTTTTGACGTTTTTGATGAGTTTTTCGACATCCGATGTACTGATTTCAATCAGTTTCCTTGAGGAGTTTGAACGTTTTTAAATTTGCATGGACGAGAGCATTTGTTCATATCTATGTGACTCACTTTTGCGTAGTGGTCCATTATGACATCTGCCTGATGAGTGAAGTCACGTGGTGTTTGATTCTTGTCAATACTGGTGGCGTGGTTGTCTCCATTCTATTTTGTCTCGACTGAATTCCACGTAAAGTGCCCCAAAAATCCTTTAGTTTTGTTCGGTGGTTATTTTTGTGTTCCAACGGTCCAATTTCCTCTTGTTGATTAATTCTGTAATTTCGCTATTAAGGTAGATAGTTTGGCCGTATAAATTCTTGATTTTTTTACTTAACTAACTAAATAAATACGAGGATGGACACTATGATCAACGAGGACATAAGTAGACATTTGGGTGAACCTAGATCGTCTAGGCACCACTCCTCTCTACCGACATACGCACGTAAACTAGATGAGGTAAAAGATATGTTCTTTTGCAACCTCTTTGAGTCTATCCAATGCCAAGACTGACCGGTTATGGGGGACCGGCATTTGCCACGTCCTACTTAATAGTCGCTGGTCTCCTAGAAGTTAGTGAGGCCGGGGTTACTTAACTAGCAAATCAGAAAAAACCGTGTATTTAATAATTTGAAAGTCTACCATAAAAGATATATTACGATAACGCTCCACAATGCCAAATATAACAATTTTTATTATTTTTTCAAGATTATCAAATCACTCTTAAGTCTTTGTTTTGTCCTGAGGTTCCTCCTTTTCATGACAACTTTCCGTATATCTGAAATGTATTAACAGTTTCGACCATAATCAGGCTGAGTTTATAGCTTGTAATAACAGAATCGGCATTGGCTTGATTATTTTTGTAAAACATGCCTGTTGCTGTGTCAACTTGGTCTTCTATTCTTTTAGTCTTGTAACACACATTAGGCCCTCGTATTTATCAAGATCGATGGTTAGTTTAATAATGTCTATTTAAGTTCTACTCTTTTGGTGTGGAAATGCTGTTATTGCAAACTAAATAATACATCTTTGCATTAACCATTGTACAAAGTACTTCTCCCTCCACGATTAGTTATAATACTGTTCTTTACTTAAATAGTGTGTGTCCTGCATGAACAAAACCCTAGGCATCTTACGTGCTTATGGCAACGCGGTAGTGCTTAATTATTATTATTGACAAAAATATCAGGTTTGTTGAATTGTATTTTCGTTTCAGTCAAGATTTGACGTATCGACTCTTATCCCAACATTCTGTGTTGATAGAATTGACTGAACTGAACGTCCCTTCAGCTTTCTAGCATTTTGATTCCATGCAGGTCACATGCTCTACTATTCCCAGATTTCTTAAACTAAGAGAAGTTTCTTACACTAAAAATAATTTATTTACCCCGGTCCATTCGAGCGAAGGAAACCGGTGGCTAACAAGAAAATTACATCCAAGAGCGGACGATCCCAGAGATCCGACAGGTGTATTTGGTTCTGTGCAGAACTCTGAGGCGGACTAGAAAAAATGTTATAAATTGTTATTAAATAATAACCAAATCGTATAATTAATTCAAATAATAATATATGTAATTTTAGTAAAATATTTAAAAATAACACGTTTCTGTGGTAGTTTTAATATTCAAATTAGCGGAATATCCCCATATTTAGATATATACAAGAATGCTAAGAAATTTCAGAATTTTCCCATCAAGTATCAGTAATTCCTCTTTTTTGCGGCGAATTGCAATTTCAGTTCCAATTGTATGTGGGATTGGATATGTCTGGCTATCAAATAATTCTACCGGCAAACATATAAAGGCATAACAATTTTTGTGATATCAGAAAGTGAGGTTTATTGACGACGATTCAAACTTGAAGATTACTCTCTACCAGTACCAGTCATGTCCGTTCTGTTCGAAAGTCCGGACTTACCTGAACGTCCGCGGAATCTCCTACAATCTTGTTCACGTTGATTTCCTCATGAAAAGCCAAATTAGGTGGTCGAAATACAAGAAGGTGCCCTTCATTACAGTTGAGGAGGATGACGAAATTATAGTAAGAGAATGCTAATTTCAGCAAATTAACGAGTCGTCCCAAATTCTGAGTTGCCTTGAAAGCTATTTGATTCGGAAGAATGAAAAATTATCTGAAATTGTCAAATATTTCCCTCAAATTGAGGAAGACGGTAAAAGTGTGGAATATCCCCACAAATACAACATCATCTATGGTGACCAAACCAACTTTGATCCTTCACTTATAAAGTTGTCTTACTAGTTTATTAGACGACAACGAGAATGGAGGGAATGGGCAGATAACAAGCTACTCCACTCATTTGCACCAAATATTTACCGCACTTACTTGGAAGCCGTTAGGACTATCATGGTTTATGACAGAGTGGCTGACTGGCCCAGCATGTACAGTTGGCTGCAGAGACAAATTTATATCTACGGAGGCGGCTTGATGTTCTATGTCCTCGGAAAGCTGCTTGCTAGAAAGTAGGGGATTTTTACAAGTAGGTATCACGTGGATTCAAATGTGAGGCTTTCGCTGTATGATAACGTGAATACCTGGATTGAGGCGATAGCTGGGGACGATTATATTGGGGGAAGCACGCCTGATCTGGCTGATATTGTTTGTTTCAATGTAATCACTTTAGACTGTCTTTGGCCTCTTCCAAAGCATCGACGGATCTGATGCATTCGGAGATTTGTTGGGTAATACTAAGCTGGAACGATGGTATGAAAATATGAAGAATTGTCTTAAAAGTCAACTTTAATTTATTATTATTTTTAAAATTAATTTGTGTTTGTTTTTTTAATAAAAATTTTATTTAAAAATCGTTATAAACTCTTAGATAGCAGTTTTTCAGGTGTTAACAATAGTCACTATTTCAGATGGAAGAGTCCTTACTAAAAGCAGCGGCCACCAATGATGTGAAGCTTCTCAGATTCTGTCTCGAAACAGCATTTCCGTGAACTCAACCAATTTGGTATTCTTAATAAACAATCTGCTAATAAATTGATCGGAATTCTGAGATTGTTTAATTATTAATATTGATTTATTTATCAAACTACTGTTTAGAATGGATTCACTGCTCTCCACATTGCCTCCAAAGCCGGTAACTACGATATTGCACATGAACTCATCGATATGAGTGCAGACATAAACGCAAGGACACAGGTTATACTTTTACGTTTTGTGGTTATTTAATCATTACTTTGTGTTGCATTTTATTTATGTGCTTTTTGACATTTATATTGCCTTTAAATTTATGTTAATGTACTTTAATGGAGCCTTACCTTTCAGATGGGGAATACTCCCCTCCACATTGCCGCACTTGCCGGCAGACTCGAAATCGTGGATTTGCTGATAAAGAACAACGCCAATGTCAATGCCCAGACAAATGTACGTGTTTGATTTATTTTCAGAGGGGCTTCACTCCCTTGTATATGGCAGCACAACAAAACCAAATTGACATCGTCAAATCTCTCCTCGCTGCGGGAGCCAATCCATACTTGCTGGCTGAGGTAAACTTTGGCTTTATCCTAGGACAAATTCGCTCCCCTAGCTATCGCCTCACAACAGGGACATGCAGAACTGGTGGACATTCTGCTTACTCACGAACAAATGCTTGAAGGTTCTGAGAAACTTACAAAGCTGCACATGGCTGTTAAAAAGGAGAACCTGGACATCATAGAATCTCTCCTACTGACAAACCACCATGTGGACGAATTATCAGACGTAAACATGTCTAGACACGTGTAGGACGGAGTTACGCCTCTCTGCACAGCAATCAACTTCAGACGATACAATGCCGCCGTCCTGTTGATCTCCAAAGGCGCCAATGTGAATATTAGTTTGACAAATGACAACCGACCGATACACTTTGCCACCAAGACGGGACGATATAAATTTGTGGAGTTGCTTGTTTCCTCTGTGGCGGACGTAAATGTGACTAATAAGGTATTCTGATATTCTCTTTATTTGAAGGGCGGGTTCACTCCCTTGCATTTCGCTGCAATGGGCGGTCACCAGGAAATACTTGAGATGCTATTAGAAAACGGGGCAAATCCGACTGCCCAAACGAAGGTAGGGTCACTCATTACTCTCAGACCGGTCTCACTCCCCTCCACTACTCTTGCATGAAAAATCACGACAGTTGTGCCAGATTACTCATAGCTGCGGGGGCCAACGTGGAAGCAAAAGCCACAGTTCTCACAAACCGTAAATTATAGAATGGCCTCACTGCACTCCATGCTGCAGCTCACTATGGATGTGATGCAGTCGTTAAACAACTCATAAATAGAAATGCTGATTTTAATGCAAAGACATTAGTATTCGTTATTTTGAATCTTAGAACGGGTACACTCCTTTGCACATTGCTTGTTCTCGCTCTGCCTTTGAAGTAGTCAGTAGTTTGCTTTACTACAATGAAGTCCTCATCGACGAACCAAATTTGGTAGGTTATGGCTCTTACTTAAAGGATGGCTTGATTCCACTCCACACGGCAAGCTTTATGGGGGAATATGAGATTTTGAAGCTGTTGGTGGATAATGGAGCTGATTTGACGACCACCAATAACCACGGAATGACCGTCGTTCACTTTGCAGCTGCCAAAGGCAGTGTGAGGATTCTGAAATATCTAATAAAACTAAACTGTGATGTCAATACCCTCGCTAAGGTCGCTTAATAAGTCATCTTAGAACGGAGAGACTCCTCTACTGTTATCAGTGTACTCTTGTAATCTGGAGCCACACAACTGCTTATTGAGAACGGTGCCGACTGTCTAATAGCCTCCACAAAGCAATACAACGTCCATCACATGGCTGCTAAACACAACATGGTCGATTTGATGTTTCTACTGCACGAATCAGTAGTGAAAAGTCAAGGAGTTGATGAGAATTTGCTGAGGAAAACCTGTGTTGATTTCAATTCTTTGATGAATTAGAAAGGATTCTGTCCCATCCACGTGGCTTCGAAGTATGGGAACGATTTGATCGTCAAATACCTGCTAACGATCGGGACGACGTCAATATGATTGCTAAAGTCTTTAAAATTCGATAAATTTAGAGGAAACTGACTCCATTGTTGATTGCCACTCACTACGGTAACTTTAATGTCGTCGAAGTGCTCTTGGACTTCAAAGCAGACTTCAAACTTGCCGCCTCTGTTTAAAATTCTAATTATTTTAGAATGGATTCACGGCTGTTCACATTGCTGTCTTGTATGACAACTTTGCCATCGCTGAGCTTCTGTTGATGGTGGGAGCCTCCCCTAACAGCCTCTCAAAGGTCTATCTCCCTTTTACGACTAGGCCGGGTTTGCTCCTTTACATATTTCTACGAGTCGTCGTTCTGTTGAAGGAACTGCACTTCTAATAAAATATAACGCCTTCCATACCCCCATATCAAACGTTGTCATTTTAGATATTTGTTAGGAGGGGATAACACCTATGCACTGCTGTGCTAAAGAAGACTGCGTTGATTGTGCGGAACTGCTTTACGTTGAGGGAGCGTCTTTGAATGAACAGAATAACGTTTTTTTATCATTAATGATTACCAGGACGGTTATACTCCGCTTTTGGTCGCTTGCTACTACTGCAGTTTGAACATGATTTTGTTTCTGCTCAAAAATGGGGTCCCTCTAGACCACCAGACTAAAGTTGGGTTGACTTGGTAACTTAGATCGGATACACTGCTCTTCACCAGGCTGCACAGCAGGGGTCAACTGAAATTGTCTCTTTGCTGCTGAAACACGGTGCTGATCCGAATATACTGTGCTACGTATTACTGATCTTATTTGGTAGGAGAATCAAACAGCACTCGACATAGCAAAGCTGTTCGACCACCCTCAAGTCGTCGAATTACTTTCAGATTGCACGAGTGTGGAGACAGATGGTCCTATCTCCAAGGAGAAACGTGTTTATGCCCAGCCAATGGGGGTCTCTGACAGCATATTTATAGACTCTGAGGACGAAACCAGTAATATTGCCATTTCAGCGCCATTTCGTGTTCTATAGTTTTCATGTTTCGTATTAATTTCAAATTACCGCATTAAATCTTCTTGTGATGCTGTTTATTGTTACAATTCTTGCAGCAATTTTATGCATCATTTCTTATATTTTTGCCATGTTTTACGTTTATAATTTGTCTTTTGGTTACTTGGTTGTAACATTTTAGGTGATGGCCACACACTTCGACGATTTCTGCGATTCCCAAGTATGTATTTATCATTATGTCAATCCTCCATTATATCCTATATTAACGCACGTGACAGCTGTTGTCACTACTAATATATATTACTTCATTATATCGTTTTTGTATATGAGCTTATTTTGCTGTTCTCGTAAATCTAAGCGATGGTGTAATAAGCTGTTCAAACGACGCAGTAATTTTGTGATTTATTATAACACCACTCCATCTCTAATCCAGTTAATCCCTTAGTTACATAATATCTGTTTTACTGTTACCTTCTTAGAACTCGTCGATAACTCTTCTAACTTGCTTAATAGTAATCAACCAATCATTCACTCCTTTGACGTCACCTCCACTATAATTGTCGCTTTAATGGTCATTTGTAGCCTGAGGATCACAATGTAAAGGAAACCAGACTTGACTTTACCAAAGAGCAGCCAGAACTGCCGAGGAATGCACCATTAGTTTCGGATTCATGTATTTTCACATCGAGCAAGCAGGCCGCAAACCACACATTCACCAGCCTTTATGATTCAATTGTTAAGCATTCAACAAACGATTCCAAATCCCACATTCTGGCGTTTGATGGACACGCAAATCCATACTTTTACTCTAATTATTATTCATTCCTAAAAGTTGACAATGACAACGTTCTACGGTTGTACCCTTCTCAAAAATCCAACATTTGCTACGATTCTCAGGGAATTCCTTTTGTGGTCTCACATGACTTTACTCTGTATTACGACTCTAATAAGCAATTGATTGCCAAATCTGCTGATTCGAGGACTTTTTGTGTTTATTATGGAGATGACTTTAATGGTAAACAAGTCACAAAGCCGAGTGTGGGAATCAGACTTAGAGGGGATGACTATTATGCCGTTGAGAAGGACGAGCAACTATTTTACGATTGTGATGGATTTCCCATTATTGAAGGGGACGGAATTTTATACTCAGATTCCCACAGAAAACTGTTTTATGTCGACCATAAACAAAATCAAGTCAAACCACTATACTATAGGACATATCAACTGAAGAAAGAACCCAAAGACATTCTCACTACATTTGACCACTATGGAACTCCTCTCCTTGGAATGATCTCTGAGTCCTCGTTTTCTATGACTCGCAACACTTCTGACCAGTCCACCTGCTATTCTGAGTTTTTCGTGTTGAGTAAGCACGGAATTCCGTTATTTGGAGATTCCGCTTCCAGTCAGCTTTACTTTGACGATGAGGAAAATTTAGTGTCTGTTGACAAAGATGGTATCTCCACTCCAATTCTGATAACAGAGAAGCAAACTCCCGTCAAGATCACCGTCTCCAAAATTGTTGATGTGACGGATGATGCTGCTTTCATAAACTGCCCCAATTATGCCCATGTTCAGTACAACTATTACGGATTCCCCATACTTTTCGCTGATTCCCGACAAGAAGACGTCGATTATAGACCAAACGGTCTCCTTGAACTGAATTCCAAAGTTCTGTGTACTTTTGACGACAAAAGGCCATTAGTCTGGCCTTTGGCGTATGCTGATGCAATTTTCGACTGTATGGGGGTCCCTCTCCCTTCGTCTGACTTGTCCCTTTACATGAAATCTGTTGTTATTACTGATGAAGCTGTTGTGCTAAATTCTGACTTTCCCACGGGAAACCTCGTTTACCTCCCTAACGGGTTCCCATTTTGTAATTTCTGTTTTCGTAATATGCTGACTTATGGAAGTGATGGTTTACTTTATTATGACGACGGTAATACTCGGAGACCTGTTATGAGCAATTCACTGCAAATTCAGAAACTCTCTGTTGATGTGGAATTTGTTAACAACTCGTATGTTGCCTTAGAAGACGAGTTCTTTTATGATTGCTTTGGAGTGCCTTTAGTTGATTTAAAGTTCCCGTCTTTGGTGTTGACTGTGAAGGAGGACGGTCGTGTTTGTGTGATTGACGGAAATAATCTTACCGTTGAGTTTTTCCTCTTTGATTCCAATGGGAGATTTGTTAGTCGTCGTTCTTGTCTTGGTTCAGTGCTGTACAATAGTTGGGGGAAACTGGTTAATCTTAATGAGTATGACGCCTCACTTGTCCATTCGGATAACAGCTATCAACTCAAATATTCAGGTCAAACTGGATTGATCTATGACGACAGAGCATGTCCCCTTGTTATTAATGGAAATGTGTCATTATTGAAATACAACTCTTTGGGACAGCTTTTATATGACAATCTGCAAGTTTACTATGAGGACGGATCTCTAGTAATGCACCCGGGATCAACTGTTGTGATTAACGATTCCAGTACATCTGCCTATTTGGTGCCCCGAAATAACGTGAACTATTCAGTCGACTGGCATGGTGTACCATAACCACGGCAGAAACACTAGGCTCTATTCTTCTACGTAATGACGACTATACTCTCGACTTTACAGATGGAATCAATTATACTCCCTTATATTATGACAGTCAATGCTGTGAAGTCATGAAAGCACATGTTATGCCGGAAAATATGAATCTCTACTACACGTCTGACGGGGTTAAACATGAGGGCGACATTCCTTATGCTGAAATCATTAGTGAATCTGATGGGAGTTATCGCATGCGTGAAGATGAGAGTGAAGTTGTGTTTATGCCGACTGGGACGCCTCTCACTAATTTACAAAGTGGAAAGGGGGATCTGCTGTATTATGATGATAATCAGCTTGTTTGCTATCCTTATGTCTAAAATGCCAAACAAGGTATTTACTAGTCGCAAAACCCCGTTTACTGACCCACGTGCATCAGTTTTTGAGAGTGAGGAGACTTTGTATGTGAAACCCGGTTCGAGGGGAACTGTCCTGTTTGATTGGAATGGAATGCCATTGGTGGATGTTGGGAAAGTTAGGCCATTATCCAATGGGACATTCTTGTCCTATTCAACCTGTTCCAACCTCCCACGTGTGCTGGTAAGTTATGAAACTGATCGACCCATTGCAAGGAAAGGACTGGACAAACAGAGTCACTTGGTAACTAAAAGAGTGACTTTTAGTCTAATTTGGGAGAGGATGAGGTTGAGTGGACCGATTGTGTGTTGGTGGAGTCCCCTGCTTTTGATAAGTCTAAACACGTGCTAGAGGAGTCTTTTGTTTCTGAAAATTTTGTTGATGGGCTTTATCCACTGCCTCATAATGGGATCAATCTAAATATTTCTGGCTCCACGAAACCGACCACGTGTTCGCTTCTCAGATTCCGAGTCAGTTTTGTATTGGATGCACGGCCGAAGGTGGTTGAGAATAAAAAACTTAAAAATATGCGCATTTTTGCCGGCGTAAATTCAGTCATTCGTCCAACATTTGTTAATGTCAACTTTCTGCATCCCTCTTCCGTTAATTGTCCTGATCTGTCCGACGGGAACAGTTTGCTACAAAAATAATACAATTTACTGCAACTCAGGATAATTTTAGAAGGTTTTTTTATCAACTAAAGTATCAGATCTCTGGTTATCGACATTCCCGTGTACACAACCGACGATAGTTCCCGCTCTCTTTATGTGCTTTATCAATCAGATGCAAAATGGATTCCTTTTAATCCCAACTCTGAGCTTGTTGAAGATATCATTAGTTCAGCGTGTTCATCCACTGGGGGTAAAACATATTTTAACCAAAGATAAAGTCCCCAATTCATCTCAAAATGTGCTTCGGCTTTGTGTGGAATTTTTCCCCATCACTTTGGCCGTAATTTCCCGCCCAAAAATCAATATTTTCACAGTTGACAGCAATCCTCAGACCATTTCCCCTGATAACAAGTGCTTCTTCATGTTTCCTCAAAATTTTGTCAGAAAACCGACAGATATTGCCATTCAGGTCGTTCTCCTTGATATTTAGATGTTGGATGTCTCAATGGAGGATATTCAGTCGACCGTTGGGAAGAAAGTCTTTGTGAGTCCAATCATAATTATTAAACCCTCAAATGTCGTCTTCCAGGAGCATTTCAAATGCCAAGTTCCACTAATTGGTTATGAGAACAAAAATAAGTTGTTTGACTTTGAACATAACGCCCATCTGTTCACCTCATCAAGTTGTGCTTGTTATTACTTTAGGAAAATCAACCACGTGGGAGGATATGACCTATTCTACTGATATTGTGCTACAGAGAGACTTTAATATTGCCTTCACTTCATCGAGGAGTGCAAAGTATTTTTGGAGGGTAAATGGTAGATTCTGGATTATGATGTCCCTCGAAAGGGACGAGACCACGATTAGTAATAAACTGAATATTCTGTACAAGAAGACTCTGTCGGTTGATTATATGGCCATGTTCTACGTTTTTGCTGCCCGGGTGTCTCCCACTTCCTTTCACCTCATTTGTGCTTGTGTGACTGACGCCGTCGACCAATCGTTCCTTTACTTTGACAAGAGTGGTTATCAGCAGGTCGTCTCCACTAAACACTATAACGTACATTTTATGTTACTCTAAGATTCCTGGATATCAGCAGATATTCGTTTCGGTCTCTGGTGGTGGTTGTTATATGATAAAACCACTGGAAGCTTGCAAGATCTATTTCGACCCTTTTTTCGAAAATTTGTTGGGAGTTTACGTGGAGTTCTTTGAAAGCTCAGAAGGGACCCCCCAAATAACATTCCTTAACGAAGACAAATCCCGAATATTTACAAAGTCTTTCAATTACCCATCTGATGCACTCGTAAGACTATTTTATTATCATTTAGCCAAATACTAACAAATCTGTCAATAATTCGACTGAAGGTTGACTCTGGGGTTATTTTAGCTGATTCTCCGTTGAATGGATGCTATTCTACGTGATGTTAAGATTATCAGTAATTCCTTGATATATTTCAGCTGAAACTATTTATGAGGAGAATCTGTCCGACGACGTTGAAGTGACTGCATTAAATTGATACGCTTGTTGACATTGCATGTGTTCAAAGTGGAGATCAAAGTAATGTCGATAATGTAAGCAGTAGGTGATTCCTTTGATCGTCCTGTTGACTTTGTAAGTTTTGATGATAAAGTTTTACCTGGTATTATGGATTACTGACGTCTAGACGATAATATTGCTGAAAGTTTGGTGGCAATTGATCCTGGATCACCAGTCAATGTAACACATACAGTAATCCACCAGGATGACATACAGGTGACTCAATCACTCTTTACTGGAGTGGAGGAATCGACTAAGGAAGGTTTGTGATGTTTCAATTGCTAGTTGAGGTTGTAATTGAGGACATGAAAGCTGAGGACATAATTGGTGAACAGACTGTGACCCAGGACACTCAGGAGACTGATGAAGGTTTGATGGGAAGTGACCTTAATAGTTGAGGTCTACATTGAAGAGTCTGTCATTCAAAGAGTGGAGGACACCAATGAGGGGGGTTTGATGATTACTAATGATAATTAGGTGAGGATGATGACTCTCATAGTAATTCCATGGATGAACATTTTGTGATTGAACATTTCTCATCAAGAGAGGACGGTTTGGTCGTTTAAACAATTCCTAGTGGCTGAGACTCTTAGGGATTCAAACAGTCCAGTTGACCCAGCACGTGAGGACGACCAGCTTATAGTGTCTGGGGTGTCAATCCCACTAATCTCAACTGAAGATAACCAGAATTCTGATCGGAATCAGCAAAATACTGCACAATGACTCAAATGTCTGTTATTAGTGAGGGTTAGTCAATGTGAATGATTGTAGTCGAGATTATCGTTGGTGATTCAGAAGATGGTGATAATTCTAATCAAAGTAAGTTTATCATTTTTGTTATAATTATTGGCTGTTGTGAATTTTGTTGATAATTTTCAGATGGTTTGGTAGATATTGCTGTTTATGTAAATCCATTGCCGTATTCTGAATATATTTGGCTTACTACTCCCTGTCTTTTGCATTTTGTACGCATACTTGAGTACACTGAATATTTTGAACCTTTCTTTGATGTTTATTACTTTGATTCATAACATTTCTTATTTTGTTATTTTAGATTCTGCATGAATGATGTACTTAGACGTTTGGTAGTTTGACTTAATGAATTTAATAAATATTCTTTCGTTATTCTTTAGTTGGTATTTATCAGATTTAGCTTATATGGTAAATAGAAGAGTTGTTGTTTACCCTGAGTATTCATTATTATGTTGGGTAATTCTCGAGATCTCTATTCGATGACTTACTACACGAACTAAGTGAAGAACAAATAGATTAATTATTTTTATAAGGAAAAAGGAAAAAGAATAGTTAATTTTAATTCAGCTGTTGGGAGATGCACAAGCTATTCCCACGGACAACAGCCAACGAGAGCCTCTCCTTGAGCCATCTCGTCTCACGAAGATCACCAGTTTTGTCAGTTAGTAGTTTTCCCAAATGGTTCAGGAACTTCAGCGTTTTAGGGCCAAAGTTCCCCGAAGTTTCAATCGCGACAGGTGCGAAAATGTACCTGTCGCTGATATCCGAGTATTTAGCATTTTTTACTTCCTCTGCTTGAGAAGAAGGTCTGCCCGGTGAATTATTTTTTTTGCTTGGGGCGAAAGAGCAGACACAGGTCACATCCCATACAAGGTTTCGCCCTCGCTCAAAAGGAAAGGAGGTCATGCCGTCAGGGCGTCTTCCGTTGTCAAATAGACCAGTCGGTTCGATCCGGCAACGGAATCCAGCCGATTCTAATGCCCTCTTAATGATGCCGTTCATTGCCGAATGTCGAGAAGATCTGCCAATTCCGCTCCGGCATGAGAGGAGGTGGAGACCCAGTTCGTCCGATAGACAGCCACATTTGCACTTCGATTTGGTGCAAACAGGCAATCCGAGGTGTAGACATACAGCTGTACGAAGTGAGTCATCATCCAACAATCCACCAACTTCTTGACATGGGTAAACCCCAAGCCAAGATCCATCAACCGCCTCCCTCGAATTTTGGAAACAATCCAGGCGATGTCCAGAGAGCCGGCTGACTAGGTTGGATGCCAGAGCATTCCATCTATGGATCATCCAAGACGATTGTTGGTCTGGTTACGCGGCTCGCTAAGCCCTTCACTTCGCCACACGTCCATGTATTCAACCAAGTCATTGGACAGTTTCCGAGATGGAAGCTTTGAAAGAATTGAGTCCACTTGGTTTTTGCATGAAAGTTTTGAGGCAAAATACGCCGGGCCAGCAATTTGGCAGGGAGTAGTAAGACCGATTCCACCCAATGATATCGGTAATTGAGTCTGTATCCATCCAGGGGTATCAAGAGAAACGTTAAGTACGAATTCAGTACATCTTTTGAGGCAATCAGAGTATTCCATTAAAAGGGAATCACACTTATAACATGGTGCAGTCCTTAGTAAATAGTTTAATCTTGGAATGGACAAGCAGTTTCTCAATAGGAAGAGGGCAATATGGTTGTCAACATGCCGCAAACGGGTCTCAAAAGTACCGAGCTCTATTGTCCTTTCTTTAAACACGTCCACAATTTGGTTTTCGAATATAGGAGAACCGAGGAACAGAGACTCCCCAACTGGAACCGATGCATAATTTTCGAGAGTGTATTTAAACTGGTCATTGTAGAAAGTAGTCAGATCGGGACTCAAATTGATCTTGATTAATTCACATTTGGCCTTGTTGACAGAAAGGCCAATCGCTTCGAATTCAGATATCAAACGACGCACGTCCTCCAAAACTGTATCTGGATGTCCACCAATGATTCCGTCATCCAAATACCATAAATTTAAAGGTGATTTTAAGCATGCGGCTACTCCTGGATCCCCAAAGCAAAGAGAAGAGGTCCAAGTGGGTCGCCTTGTTGAACACCAGTTCGTGATTTAATGATGGCATCGTGGAAAACCAATGATGATGGATTAGAATATGAAAGGCGAACAATCTCCCAAATATGTGGTAAATTTTTTTGGCATAACTCCAATAAATGATCTCTCCTTATGGAATTAAATGCGTTCTTAAGATCTACTTTGCAGACAACAACGTCCTCTTTGCATTCGGACGACGACGTGAAGAAACTCCTCACTGCGTGGACACAAGCCTCTGCACCGCCACGAACTCCAACGCCCATCTGTATAGGACTGAAAATAGGAAGTAATCTTTGAACCCCAGAAAAGCAAGCGACTTTAGCTGCAAGTCTCCTGAACTGAATAGATTAATTTAATGTTAGAATACAAACCGATCCAATTGAGGAACCTAAACTAAGATGACTTGAGACCGTACTTGGTTAGTAGTCTCAACCACTCATTTTGAATTCTTTACTAGTATCGATTACATCTAAAACAGGTTTTATCAAGTTCTCACGATCAGATTGGGACGTATTCCACCACTTTGAGAACCCATGAAATCTCCAATGAATTGAAGAAAGCAAAAACAGAATCCTTCGACCAAGGAGGCAACGATGTTGGAGCCAACACCTTAACGACTCGTGTGACAACACTAACTACTACGCTAGCTGGTCTCTTATGATAGTTTAATAATTCATATAAATAGTACTTTTAATAATCAGAATATAATAAACATAAATGCCGACCTACCCTCTTCTATAAGTATTCCCAGAACCTCTCCTATGATCTACAATAAGGCCTTAACACAACCATCTTTATAATCATCCATCCATCTTTGCTTCATAAGCTCTTCCTCTTCCGTCAACTTAACGACCGCTTCTTTGACTGGCTCATTAGCGTCCTCATATTGCATTTTAAACCACTGTTCGACAGTATAGACTGGGAGAGACGGATATCCTGCACCCAACACAGCTTTCTCAACATCAGATCTTGTCAGTATAAAATTCTACAATGATAAAACGAAAACCTTATTTATTTCCCGCCTCTTTATGGGAGAAGGCGATTTTTGTGGACCACCTCGATTTTTTAAAAGTAGCAGTTCGCCTGAAATTCACAAAATTTATACTTTTGTTGAATTCGTCAAGTTCCTCGCATTTCTGTAAAAGTTGCTCAATATACATAAGCCAGAAAGACCTCTGATATGATCCAATCAATATTAACCTTAATTTCGTCGTCCGCAGCGTCGATTCCGTGCTTCAAACGCTGGATCTGCTCGTTTCTGGTTTTCATTGCTTTGTAGGCGGCAATTTTTCGGGCTCTTTTTATCTTCAAAATTGTAAATCTTTATTTCTAATAATAAAATTAAATTAAATATATATATTTAAATAAAAATTTTAAATACTTTTCATCATCCGACTTTTGATGTAGTACATTCTGCAGAGTTTTACAAAATTTCTAGAATACTCCTAGGAAATAACAGAAAATAACAAAAATGGAAGAATAATCAAGAAACCATAGAATCTTAATGTTGTCCTCTCGGCCTGTTTCGGCTACAATTGGCAGGACATTCTGAAAATGTGCTAAAAGGCCGGTAGCATGATGAATCTAAATCATAGCAGTCAATTTAAATGTTCAGTGGAATCTCGTCGATGGCTTCGTTATCACTGAATAGTTGCGTACTATCACCATATTTATTAGTGTTTTACAGTCTGAAATGGCCTTTGAAATGTTTTCCTAAAGGTGATCAGTTTTTTACTGAATTTGTTGGAATGACATTGATTCCATATTGTGAATGTCTGTAGTATTGATGTGAATATTTCACTAATGTTTCCCTCACTTTCCTACAATTAAACAAAACCACAACCATTACACACAAGATTGATTTGTTTTTAAATTTTAAATTATTTTTATTTACAGTTTGTTAATATAATTAATAATTAATTAACAAGAATTGCAGGTACTTGTAACGAAATGAGAATTACCTTTCATGATTCCTGTTCGATCATGTAACATCATGCTAGTGCAATCCCTCTATTCCCGATTAGATCCATTTTCGACTCCCAGACCGCCACCTACCTGTTAAAAAGATTTTCTGTTATCTAACTAACGAGACGGCCAGTTCCTGTTTGGCATCCAAAAAGGATCTCTACTAAAGTGAACGAGTTTTTATGTATATTTGGAAAATATACGTCCTTACTTCGACTGGGAACTGGATAACCCTCTTTGAGGTATATTCGGAGTTATTAAACATCGCTGCTTTGTTTTATGGGTCTTTTCTACATGTTAGGACGAATTTGTATTTTATTATTCTATGTCTATCGTTTTAATTACTCGTCTATTACTGACGGTGAACTAAAAGAAACAGCAACATTATGCATTCATCTCCCATTTTGAGTAAGTCTTAACTGGAAAGAGATTGTTAAGTCAGTGAACACGGATAAGATCGTCTCACTTAGAAAGCACAGTAAAATGAAATCATACTATTTCTCGTTGATTATAATGATTTGGTATAATGTTATTAATAAGCCTCCAGATACTTAAAGTAGAAAGATGACCAACCATTAATATGATCCCCATATTACAAATAGCTTTTTCTTTAGAAAATTGTCCCCTGGTTTGTGTTGTAAAGTCAATGAGTGCTGAGTATTTATATACCAACTGACTTTCGGGACACGTCACACTGATTGACTAAGGTTAAACTCAAACTTACTATTAATTGCCCTTTTGCAGGGAGAGCAATGTTTCAACTACTTATATCCCCACGTGGGGGACATATACTTTATTTAAGAAGGAAAAAGAGTTATGCTAATTAATCATTTTCTTGTGTGATTTTATAAAGTCCTTCGAGAACCAAAGAAGAAAGTCGTCTATCCAGAGCAGTAGGTGATTTTAAAAAAATAGGCCATATAGCTGTGAGAAATCACTAAGTGTTCTTGGTGTATGAATTGACTATTAATTAATTCACAGGATAATTGGGTTATGGTATGGTAATGTGATACCCAACTAGCTTGAGAGACTTTCATCCCATCCATATTTTGTCTCGTCGAACACAAAATATAGTTGGAAGTAGTTGGTTGCACATGTCGAGTTTATGGAAAAAAGCTATATCCACGAATGACTGAAACGAAACCGTCATGATAGCATCCACATATCCATGTTTGTGAGATTATTATTATTAACCCAAGAACACCAATTAGATAGGGGGATTTAGACTTTTTGACACTTCAAATAAGCAATGACGGACAGGTAGGTAATTCTAATTTAATTTTTTATGATTTAAAATATTATAATTTGTTTTTATCATTTATTTAGTCACGCTGTTTACTACTTACAAAAGACAGCTGTGTCGAACCAAAAATCTTTATGAAGAACGAGGCAATTCCAATTAACATAACACTGAAGATTCTGGGAGTTACCTTTGATCAGAGACTCACCTTTATCCGACATGTTGAGAACATAGTAACTTATGCTCTGAAGAAAATGAGAATTTTAAAAGTGCTCTCATAACACTTAGAGACCAAACTGGTGGCCTTGCCACGATTTATGAACAATTTATCCGACCAACGATGACGTTTGCAAGTCCTTCGTGGGCAATGCAGATTTCACGATCCTCCTCATTGAAACTATCCGCAATAGAGGAGACCGCAAAAGGTTAATTGGACCAGAACACAAAATCCAGCCCATTGAAAATCTCTTAATCGAATTACAACGGAAACTCTTAAAGGAGGCTAGTTTACCGAGCTGCCCTCTATTCCATGCACTATCGAAATATCTACAATCATACAGGAATTTTGAGCCGATGGCATGTCCAATGAGAAGAGCTGGCCAGGATTCTCGACCCCACCGGACTCGTTCTCTCTTGTCAGACTGGGATCACTTAGTTGAAACTTTTTATTTCTTTTGACCCAGTGATCCTGGATGTAATAATAATAATAATAATTTAAATTTCAAATATTTAAATTCTGTTTGTAGTGATGAAATCTGTGCATGATCATAAATTTGACAATGAGGATATATCAATATCCCAATTAGCAGTAAACAAGATGCTAAAAGAACACCTTCCTGACGTTAAAATGTCAGTTCAGTGTAAGTCCCTCCTTCGCGATTGCTGTGCTACTTTCGTCCATAATGTGGCATCCGAGGCCTCCAAAATCTGCGACAATCTCAAACGGAAGACAATCAACGAGGATATTCTGTTAAAGGGTAACTTAACTCAAACATTACAGCTGTCACTAGTCTGGGCTTCCCTGAATTCGCGGAAAATGCCAGGAGTAACTGTAATGCAAACGACATCTTTGAATCTAAGAAGATTAGGAAGAAGAACCGAAACCGCACTGATCTCTCCACTGAGGAATTATTGAAGTTACAGAATGAGCTGTTCGATCAGGTTTGATTGGTGATAACTGTGATCAGGCACGACGGGAACAGTTTGTCTCAGAAGTACCAATTCAGCTGTCTGAAATGATTGTCGAACAGGAGGCTGAGATGCGGAGAAATCCTGCCCAATTTTTTATTGAACCAAAATCTCACAATAATAGAGACATTGATAATGACTATGATTAATTGTTTTTATTTGAGTTTACTATTAGTAATATTGTAGTAAGTCATGTGCTAATCACGCCCCCATAAGGGGATGGAAGGCTGTTGTTCTTGGTTAGGTGTGGGTTCAATTCCCACGCAACTATCTCCCGGTTGAAGGATTGTGGTCTGTTCTCTGCCTTTTGAATTCGTAGGAGGCGTCATGGATCAACCTGATTAGGAGACGTTCAGTGTCTGGCTGACATCAAAATGTAATTAGTAACTACCTCACATGTCCTCAACAAGGTGAGGTACTTTCCAAGTGCATGACGGGGTCAAATCCATATTATTTTAAATTTTACTTTTTTTAGTTCAGACGTATACCTGTTGTCATCTGAGTCCATTATTTTTACCCATGTTAAGGGGATGATAGGTTGCATCCACCATAAGAAAATGTAGACATTGTGATAGAGGTAAGCCACCACCTTAAATTGAATTATTGCGAAGGCACATCAAATAGCCTTGAACTTCCGAAGATATGGAAGGCGTTAGAAACTTGTCTATTAGTGTTAGGGAACGAATGTTGAAAACAGGGGTTTTGATGCTATTAGTAGAAGCTCGTCCTGGATCATTTTCACTCCAATGCGGGTGAGTAATATGAGTTTTAGACACCCTGAAATTGTTTTTATGGTGGAGTAAAAAATCCGTTGTATTTTTAGGAGGTAGGTTATTTATATAGACACCCCAAGCACTGCATTCAACGTTGTTCTAATAATCAGTCTACACCATCCCCCTCCTCTAATAGATCAATTCGAGAAACCCGTTTATGATGTTCCCAGCCCTCTCTTCCGATATAGGTATACTGGATGATGTAAAAGATGTCCTCTGTTCCTTTTACAACCTCTCCTAGTTGACAGCAAATCATCTTTCTGAATGTCCTTAACTATACCATTTCAGGTTTAAAGTGGGTCTTACCAAAAGCAAAGTGGGTCTTACCAAAAGCAAAGTGGTACTTACCAAAAGCAAAGTGGTACTTACCAAAAGCAAAGTGGTACTTACCAAAAGCAAAGTGGAACTTACCAAAAGCAAAGTGGAACTTACCAAAAGCAAAGTGGAACTTACCAAAAGCAAAGTGGAACTTACCAAAAGCAAAGTGGAACAAAAATTATTTAATAAACCATGTCATCATTATTTAACACCGATGGGGCCAACCTCTGAATTCTAGCAATTACGGTGTTGCATAAAGATGGAGTGATTATACATAATGAATTAATCATACTTTCTTCTAACTTTTGAAGTCGAAACTCCGTAGTTGACAAAGCTTCTTGTCTCACACCATTCAAAATATTTTTCATATCTGTAGCAATGTGTCTTTTTACATCAGCTTTGAAAACTGACCAAATATTCTCAATTGGGTTGAGCATAGGGCTATAGGGACCCAATCTTAAAATTTTATTTCCGATGAATTCATTATCTCTGACAATTTCTTCAATTCCTGAATGGCATGGAGCATTGTCTACTACTAGCACTACTGGAAAATTGTAAACTTCCCTGGCTTTTCGTAGACAAATTCTCACCCATTCATGGGCGGATTCTTTATTAAAGGATCCACGTTTGAATTCATAATGCAACAATCCAAGGGACCCGATGCAACCAATGAAATGTACATTGGCACCTCGCGAACTTGTTGCAACGACATTAGCCCTTGTTCCTTTTTTTGATCGACCCTTTTTACGGGATATGTGCATGTTTATATTTGTTTCATCCATAAATAATATTGGAATTTCCTCCGATTGATATTCCAATAATGAAGTTATAAATTTTTTTCTTTTTTCTTTATTTAATTCACTATTGCCTTTCTCTGGTTCATACCTGATATCTTTCAAAGAATAACAGGCACCGTCCAAGTGGACTCGAATGGTTTCTTTTGAAACATTTAAGCTGAAATTAGAATTTAAAAGAATTCTCAAGGTCTCAAGAGTAATCCTAGGGTTAATTTCGAGCTGTTCAACACAATAATCTTTATGTTTATCAAGAAATTTTTTTGCTTTTGATCCCCCTCGCTGATCAGGTTTGTTTTTGTTTTTCAACCAACGATAAGTAGTAGTTTTCGGAACATCGAGAGATTTTGCAAGTTCCCTCCAGTCACCATCTCCCTCATAAGCCCCGATAATAAGATTTTTCTTAATTTCAGCTTCAGACTTTTTTATTTGAGCAGGCATATGAATAAAAAAATGAAATATTTGCGCAGACATGCAAATATATAGGTTTTTGCTTAGTCACTTTTGCAATTGATCTCGACACTTTTGCATGTTGCTTTGTCACTTTTGCAAATGATCTCGTCACTTTTGCAATTGATCTCGACACTTTTGCATGTTGCTTTGTCACTTTTGCAAATGATCTCGTCACTTTTGCAATTGATCTCGACACTTTTGCAAATGATCTCGTCACTTTTGCGATTGATCTCGACACTTTTGCAATTGATCTCGAAACTTTTGCAATTGAAATTAATCTTCATCCTATAACAAAAAAATAATTTTTGTTCCACTTTGCTTTTGGTAAGTTCCACTTTGCTTTTGGTAAGTACCACTTTGCTTTTGGTAAGTACCACTTTGCTTTTGGTAAGTCCCACTTTGCTTTTGGTAAGACCCACTTTGCTTTTGGTAAGACCCACTTTAAACCTGAAATGGTATAGTACTCTGTTTGTCTGCAATGCTGAAGTTGGCCTATCTATGGAGTGACCGGAATTTCCTGAGACCTACTGCAAGTTAGTGAGGCCAGGGTTTTTTAACGAACTAATAGTCTGTAGATTGTGGTTAGTTCGTTTTTGACTGGGAAGGGAGTATTATATAGAAACAAAGTGGTTCTTGATTGAACTGACGATAGGCGGTTGCGGAGAGGATTAAGGCTGATATAATTGGAAGGAGCTGAGGAGGATAATCACAATGCAGGGGAAAACATGATGCTTTTGATGTTCGAATAATTTGGAGAGAACCGAGTTTTGGAGAACCCCGTTAGAAAAATATTTTGAAAATGACAGGTCTTGAGATGCGAGCGTTTGGCGCAATGCAATAAATATTGGACCAAATCCAGATGATTCTGAGTTCAAATATCGCGACTGTCCATTTCGGTTTAGGGTTCCGCTCATCTACGATTCTTCTGTTAGTGACGAGTGATGCCGTCAAAAATGATTATCACTGCGGAACCGGATTTCTCAGACATTCACACGCAAGCAAAAAAGAAAAGAAGTTAAAAACACCTGAGTGTCTTGACCTTTGATTAATTAGCATAATTTTTCTTTACGTTTAAAGTGTGAGTTCTGTCTAAGCTGAGATGAGTAAAGAAAACATAATATACCATTTCACATTCAAAATGATAATGCAGATTTAAAAAAATCTTTAATTTTAAAAATAAGTTTTTACTACTTATAGATATTATTTACGCCTGAGGTTAGCTCACAAAAATAACAAAATAGAGGAGAGATTAATTCTATAATTATTGAGTGTTCAAATTAGATGGTGATTGGAGCACTTGCAGCAAATCTTTCAATCCAATACCATTTGATTAGCAAAAGAAACCAGCCAGTCATAAGGGGTTGCGCTAACAAAACAAAAATCAGTGGGGAACATAAAAAGTTTATTCAAAACCTCTTTGATTCTAATTCCAGAATAAAAATAATAACTTCTTACAAACATTCAAATTTTTTTGTTCCGTTCAATTTTTCTCATTTTGAACTTTAAGGACTGTATTACGGCCTTGAAAGAGCAGAAAGAACTAAAGAAAAGTCTTGAGTATACACTCGGTTTCGTTTCAATTAAAGTCTTATCTCCACGCTTGTAGTTAATGGAGTTTTTCGGGTTCTTCACCTTCATGGATGTTGGCTGATAGTTATCAAAATCGTATTGCAGTCTGACTGGAGATTATTAATAACGTCCCTTTATGTGTCAAGAGACAGGTAGGGAAACTAAGAAGAGATATCTTGGGAGGTGTCAGAATCTCAAGGTCCAGTTAGTTCGGGATTACCAAATCATTAAAATCGTGCAGTGTTTAGAGTTTTTTGGTTCTGTAACTGAGATGTACCCATCTTCTGCAACCGTGGACACTGGGTACATATCAGTTTATAGATATTATCTTGACTGACTACACTCATTCATATGATTTATAAAACCGCGATAACGCTGTCCAATATTTCCAAAGATTAGATTTTTGAGCCTGTGGTGTTAATGTCCTCACTTGGAATCCAATATTGTTCCAAATTACCTACGATTTTGTTAATTGCTTTGTTCATTTTTCTGTTGTCTCAATTAAGGCCAAGATCCTGAAGACAATCAACACGAATGTGGACCGTTCATTTTTGAACCAGTCGCCGTCGAAACATCAGGAGTTATTGAAAGCAGATCACTGACCCTGATGAACCCCATTGAATCACTCATCGCATAGAAGAAAAAGGATAAGAACTTATAGTTTCCCCACCATCCTTGAGTGGTCCGGAGTGGTCCGCTAGGAATCGACTCCATCATGGGGCGTCTTTCTTCAAAAATGATAGTGATTCCTCTTCATATATAACTTTTTCTCAAAGTGAGTTTCCTGGTTCTTTACAGAATCGCAGGAAACATCAGCCATTTCTTCCGGTAGACTCCATCTTGGAGGAAGATAACGGAATCCTGAATGGGGGACAAAATACGCATGTTAATTATGAAATACATTCTATTTAATATTTAATTTATTATAATATTTAATATATTTTTGTTAATATATTAAAATATGAAAAATAAACTATAATTACATTACTGCGGTTTTCTAATTAGATCTACTAACTGAGAAATGTGTAATAATCATACAATATGTGTAAACTGTATATCATTGCTCTTACATTTACAGCAAGATGCGTCAAAAAATTATATTCAGTATACAAGGGATCCCAGGTCATTGAGAAACACCGTCCTGTCAAAACTGAAGGTTTACAATTATAATGCTGTTAATGATACTTTGCGGTTATTCGATCCCCCTTTGCGGTTTCTAAATGTCTCCGTAATGTGAATGAGACAGCTATACTGCCATTTATGCGGATAATGTTAATAAAACGCTATTATCGAGTTATTCCGTCATTGGGGTGTGCTATCATTACTAGGAGGTATCGACAAACTAATCATGGTGGAAATTCGAAAACTCAAATACAGAGATGCTGCCAGAGTTCGTCGTGGGGATGAATCGAGTTATCACAAAGAACTTTCAAGGATTTTACCGATCCCCAAATTTGTGAAATTCAACTCCAGCAAGATCACAAATCTACGGATCGTCATTGCCTACATAAAATTCCTAAATTTCGTTTCGGGTTGAAAGTGTATTTCCTAATAAAGTGCTCAATCCAACCAAAACCCCACTAAAACGGATCGAACTTGATTTTCTCAACAAATTTGGCTTATTCTTCCTCATTTTAAATAAAAAGGGGGAGGTTATCTGTGTCTTTGGTGATTTCTTGTCGAAAATTTCATCCTGCAACGTTTGATATTGAATTTTATTCAGTTTGATGTATTGGGGAACCCAATCTACGACATAATACACCCAAATGACCACAAGATCGTGGACTTTAACATCTCCAAGAACTCAGAGTTCATAGTCAGAGTACGAAGCGACACATTCTCAAAGGGGAGACTATCGCCTATCAGGCATTCTTCATATAAAGTCACTGTTTATACCCAACTAGGCGATGAAACTCACAATGAGGCAAATTTCCGTGAAAGTACCGGAGAACACGAATGAAAAAAACTCCTATGCTTGTGCTATGCTGGAATCTTTTTCTTTCCTAAAACCCGACTCCTCGTCTGTTAGCCTCGAGTCAAATTTCTACTCCACACACTCACTCGATATGAACTTCCTGAATGTATCGTCGCAGTAATTGATCTATGTTAGCGTAGGTTTGCTGAAAGTCTCTGTTTTGATCAGGACTACCTCGTCGGGAAGAACTTTTACCATTTTGTGTACCCGTCGGATTCTCAGTACATTTCGAGGATCTTCAAAGAATGTTTGTGTTTGATTTCATGGGCAGTTTTAAACAAGGGCTCTTTTGAGACTCTTCCCTACAGGATTGTGACCGGCAATCTCGGCTATGTTTGGGTTGTCACGGAATTATGCTGCTTTACGGACGACAGCAACTTCTCAAATCATTTTATTTTGTGCATCCACCACTTCATTAAGTAATGCTTTGTACGACTTTCAGTTTCGTCCACAATCCATGTGGATTTCTGTATAAAACCTCAGTAAGGCGGGATTTTAGCGATCAAAAGGTCATCTTCAGTATTTACGTTTAGAACGAATTCATCAAAAAGTGTCTCCAAACCACTTCAAGTGATCCATTCGGAGGTTACCCGTTTCTTCAAGCCTAGTTAATAAAGGAAATGAATCTACCAAATATTTTAGTGGAATTGAATTTGACACCCCTTACGACATTTACCACGGCGATAGTTTATTTTATTACTCGATAGCGAATAATAAGTTTTATTTTTTTTCTTAAGTCTAACAGAATAGCACATTTTGGTTAGTCAGTGACAGGGTAGCATGGTGGTTGGTGTAGCTGTGGGTTCTATCCCCACACCACTACCTCTTGGTCGAGGGATTCCTTTCAACTTTTATACATTGGATCTATCACCATCTTAATCAGATGGAATAAGAGATGGGACTTGACTCATCGTAATCAGGAGACCATCCGACCCAAAGAGCTTGTGTAGGATCAAGGATGGAGCATCGGAATCACTTAGTTTGCTTCTCGGATCCAGGTCATGCTTCTAAGAGGATCAGAAGAGAAGGAAGTACCGAGTATTTCGGATCATTTGTTTGCCTCTTTTGCTGTTGAGACATAAAAATCCTTGGCTTACAAGCGGAAGATCTAGTCCGTGATTCAGAGGGTCACCAAGGATCTAAGTAAGACTTGATATCTTCGAGAGCGTAATTCATGTCAAAGTTAAGCATAGTGCTCACAAGTGAATTTTCATTGATCCATGAGTAAATATAGTGCTTCTCGTACTAACCTGGAATGGTAGTTCAATAAACACCATCACAACACACTCAAAATGATATTACACATGAATATATTAAGATCATCGTGATTAAGAAGATTCTTGAGAGAATGAGGGTAGAAAATAAATATGGTTGGTCGTAGCATAACTCATGGGGAACTGATCTCGATATTGGGACAATCGACGAGTGACATGATATTGGGGAGTGTTATATACTAGAGAGTCTGAGAAAGGAATTGAGGAAAACTCAATCCAGAACAGTCTAAACAATTTACTACCAAGTCTGAAACTGTGGGTGACGAATTGATTGAGACGGACTCTTAATTCGTTTTAATTTTGTGAAATTAATTTGTCAAATTAACCATAATGCTAATTATATAACCTCAGACATTACTTAAAATAACAATCTCATTATTAACTCTCAAGTTCTTTCTCAAAGCGATTTCCTGCCCAAAATCGTGTTCTTGTCCCACGTAGAAATCTTTGATGAAATGAAAATTCCAAAGATCACCAGTAACATCAAGCCAATTATTCACGTGATTCTGGCACACTTCAGCAGAAATATCTTCATGGCCTGATCCTCATCCCTCGCCCTCCCAAGCACGTATCTGGGATAGACCAGACATATCCATTGTTAGTTGAACGAACACACTCATTTCTAGGATTAGGGGTTCCAGAGGCGTTGGAGAGAGTAATGCCCTTTATTGACTGAATTCGATCTTGATGACCTTGTCCTAGAAACAAATGGGAACAACAAGGTAAGAGATGATGCATGGCTTAATTATGCTAACTAATCGATATTCAAGTATAATAAAAATTTAACATTTTAGTTTTTATTATAAAAAATCAATAATTATGATAACTTTATTTGGCTCACTAATATAGCATTTTTATTCCACACAACACTGCACCAGGAGGCCGACTGCCACCAAACGTCCAACTGAGAGTGCTTGAGAATCGCACAAGTCCCTTAGATTCATTAGTAGTCCTGGTCAGGGAAAGACTTGATGATTTTCGGTGGTGGTCACCTCATCGTGACAAAATTGGATGCTATTTTTTCATTGCAATAAAAGAATTCTTATCTCCTTTCCACGAAAACCTTCCTCTCAGGAAATCCCTCTGGCTGCTATCGACCTGTCGTTAAAACAGCTCCTGCAAGTCTCTATCCGGAGAGGTGTAAAACTGATCTTGTGGTAAAAATTAAAATTATTCCAAAGACCAAGGGTAACCAAACTAACTAGATCCTTGATCCTGACTCGTTCCAGCGTTCCAGAACTTGTCTCCAGGTAACGACATTGTCCCCCGGTGGTGATTTGAAATATAACAGAAAATAAATATTTTTAAAAGATTAACCTTTAATCTAAATATTATAATTCTATAGATATTTTAATTCTATTTTGAAATTTTCGTTTTTTTCCTTTTCGGTGTTGTGGTGCTACTTGACTGAAGATTTCCCTACTTTCCTACTGGTGGCGTCATCTAATCCACCTTATTCATAAGACGCCAAATGCCTGGCCGGGATTAAATGGAACTTTTTTAAACATAAAGTTAAAATTGAAAAGATTACATGGCGGAATTTTGTAATTTTTAGTAAAATTCTCGGTGTTGAGCCCTACCTGACTTCCTCCTGTCACATTTTTAACAACAATAAATAAATGAATTAAAAAATTTAAAAATAAATTCCAAAATAATAATGTAAAAATATGTAAATTCAAGAAATTATCATTAAAATTAAAAAAATATGACTATTAGACAAAATATTTTTAAAAGTTTAATAAAATCTTCTCTAATCCTAGGGATGACAGTAAATCCCCGTTAATCCCCAAGTCATCAATATTAATGCAACAATCCACCGAATATTTGTGTCGTGAACAGAAACAATTTCGACAAAATCTGTGCTTACAAAAATGGCAGTTGACCATCCTTCCTCCGACAGTAACAGAGTTTTTCCTTAGGCACAGAGGGCACTTAACATCAACGACCTAACAAAACGTGAACATTGAGAATGTAAAATTTGATTAAAATAATAAAATCAGCAAATACAGGATTTTTATATTCTTTACTCCGATTCTTTGCTTTCAGCAGCTTTCTGCTTCTTCTGGGGACATTTGTGGATGGAACATTCTCCTAACAGTGAGCAATGCATTTTACTTTATTACTCTCGTCGTAATGGAGGCAACTATTATTCCCGACAAACTTCATGCTCTCACAAATATGTTATTTTTACTACGCAAAAAACAGATTTTATAAATGTGCTTAGAACGTAATCCAAATTAAACCGCTAATCAATAATATTGAACGGAGATCCCGGTGAACGGAGGTGGCTCTCCACAACTTGGAATCGTCATCATCCACGCGGAAGTGCTCACTGATGTCTTGAATACTGGTTGACCTTGTATTTGCACGTGCAGGCCTTCGACTTTATTAGGTGAAACCTAAGAAAATCGCTTATGTGAAGTCTCTGATATTTTTATGGCCATTTTATGGCTTTTTTTATTTTTGAAGTAAATTGTATTTTTGTAAAAATGATAAAGTGGACTATTTTTGTAGTGTCACTTTTATTACAGGTTGTTGATGTTTTATTGATTCGGCAAACCTTTGGTGACATTATTGAAGTAATCATCTCTCAGATGGACACGTTTGACTGTTGAATAGCGATTATTTCTTCTACGGCGTTTCATGGGGGATAAATTCTCTCGTCTTCATCTGCCCGTGGACGAAATGACAAACCAAGGAGACATCGAAAAATCGATGTTTTGAACTAGAAAAGTGTCAGATACAGCAATGCTCAATTTTTGAATCGAATCCGACTCAAACATTGTTGTACAATAACATTCAACACACATGAATGTTGTTATAAGTCAGTGTATTATACACGCTTTCACGAGAGTTATCTATAAAATACTAAATTCGAGTTTCTGTCTATGGATCTGTGGATTCGCAATCGATTTTTTGACGTAAGACAATTGTGGCTCAAAATTTGGTAAAAAATGATTCTTATGATAATAAGGCAGGATAAGTGAGCACGAGGCAGATCCCTGGGTTAAAAAAATGTCGAAATTTTAATTTGCATATCAATGTTAAAATGAGACTCGGTGGGTCAATTCGGCGGTGGGGACCATGTGGGCAGGTCCCCAAATTAGAAGGTTCCCGAGTTCGTCTATCACACTTCGCTTTAACCGCCAAATTTTATGACTGAGAAAAATTCGTGTTAAATATTAATTTTTAAAATGAAATTATGAATTTATTCATTTTAGTTAATTTTTCTTTCCTAGCACTGATTATTATTTACTAAAAATTAACTTTTCTCAATCAATAGCGTCACTTTTAATCATCAACAAAGATAAATATATTTTTTGGATAAAAGTAAATCTTAATTCACAATGAGGTGGATTTTCAGTAAACTAAAGACTAAGACGTGTAAGAGCTGTTTCAGGGTCATGTCTGCATTTTCTAGTGGCCATTAGAATCAAAAATTGAATCAATGACTAATATTGGTCATTGCATGACTAATTTTTCTGGAATCATTAAAAATTCTTTGTTGGAAGAGGGAATCGAAGACCCGATCTTTATTTTTGATAATGCCCGTATGTATCATTTTACAGACATTGAATGAAATAGCAGACCTCATGTTCCATATTCACCTCCGTACTCGCATCTCTCAATCAAATTGAGATTGTATTCATCACATGGAAAAACAATGTTTTCAGAGGAGGGTCTGAATGATAAAATTTAAAAAGGTTGTTTTTTCCCTTAAAAATTTAGTGACGCTATTGATCGGGAAAGTGACGCTAATGGTCGGGAAATACTGAAGATTCCAAAAAGTAAATATCGTATTATTGGAGATCGGTTTGCCTTAGTCGCTCCTTTTTGAGATGTCTGGTGTGCTTGGACCTAGGACGTCAAAGTTTATCAAGCTGATCTGGGCTTGCAGAACTGTAGAATAGAGAGTCTAGAATGGCACAATTGCTCTTGCAAAAAATTGGACTAGCAATCATGAGGGGTAACTCCAATTGATTGTTCAATACCTGAAGACCCTAATTGAGCCCTTGTCCTAAGAATTGAATAACAAAGAGAATTACAAAAGATGTGATTAATATAATTGGAAATGTAAAGCACCTTAAAGTATCACAGTCTTCTCTTTTTCTCGGGGGAAATTGCTGATCCGAAATGGGGGCGTGCACACATACCTTTGACCACTCGAAATCATCGGATTCCACGCCAAAAGTTGTGGAGCCCACACGAGGATTCCACATCGTCGAAATGTATGGATTCCTCTGGTCTAGGATGGTCCCATTTTTGAGATCGCTGAGGTCGAGGAATCAATATCAATGGGGATCGTCGAGAAATGGAAAGGATTTCTTTGTTTCAAAGGATTTCTTTGAGAGTTGTCACTGGGAAAATGTCAGTCCTATTAACTCTATCCTGATACTATTCAATTTTACTCAAATTTCATATTGACCTGAAATAATATGAAATTAATTATGCTCAGATTCACTCACAAATGCTTATTTTAATATACAAGGCCCACATATTGGACGCAGAAGAAACGACCCGTAATCGCGATCAGGATTCCTTCGTGTCTGTGAGGAGAATGGAAACCCGCTTCGCCTTTCCATTTCCAAGGCAAAAGAAAACCCCTCCCAATCGGATTATGCAGGGATGAGAGAAGTGCTCAACAGGAGTTAGTGATTTAGCTGTGCTCATCCATAGTACCCACAGCTTTTCTGAATCCACGACGTTCCTCTTTTATGAGAATTTGGAGAGGAGTGGGTTTTTTTCCAATTTACGTGTATCGGCGCTTCTATTGTTGATTGGTAAAAGCGATCGGATTCCGAGTCATTGTTCCGGATTGCTGCGTTGGCGTGTAATGAGGAATAGGTGAGCAGAGAAACATTAACTTAATCACAAATAAATAACACCAGTTAATGGTTCATTTGTAGATGGTAACACTGAAGACGTAGTTCTGGTTCATTATGGCGCATACCATAATCTGAAAGATTCAATTTGTCTAAGCCACATACTGTCCTTTATTTATTTATTAACCCCGGATACACCGAGAAAGAAGTTAAAGTAAACAACTAATTAAGTGTATCCAGTTTCTCTTCTACAGAAACAGAGTCCATTAGGAATCAGCATAAAGGGTAAAAGACGTTCATAGTTGCAGTTGTGGAAACCCCTCCAGTGGAGTGGGGGAGAGCAAATGATCCTTTTTCGTGCCGGCCTGGCACTGGGCGCCACCTAGACAGGTGGATCACATGACGCCACTCTAATAGGAAGAGAGAGGAGAAACAGACGAGCAAACAGAAACTTCAACCAATTAGCCACGAAGCACCACATGGCGCCACGCGACTAATTAGCAAGCAAGTAGTCGCTGTCCTTGATATTGGATATTGTCAAAACATTCGATTTTGAAAACTTTTAACTTAAAATATTTGAAACGACGTTCATCCAACAAAAAAAGTTGGGTCTCTAATTTCCAGAGGGGTAAGAGTGGACAATTCCGTCAAAGATAGATATCAAACCCCGAGTCAAGTCGTGCAAGGGACGCTGAACACCTGTGGCTTTGAAAACTCTCTCACCAAATTATTAAAGACATGTGAAAAACAATCCGAGATCAAACTAACGCTTTCTTCAATGACGTGATTAGTTACTACACCAAAAATCCTCGGAGTCATATTCGACCAAGACTCTCGTCTAGCTATGTGGAGCGGGATACAGCCGCTATGAAGATGATATTTTTAAAATCATATTATGAGCGCTCGTGAGCGATACTTCTCAACAATAAATCGCCAGCTTATCTGAGCAACTCCTTTCCACACTATCACTGTGTAGTCAATGGACATCTCCTGCAGTTCTCTAACATGCTCCGCCGTTGAAGAAGAAACCAACAAAACCATTGGAGCAAGTTTCAAGTCCACTTCTTTCAAAAAAGCCATTCCCGTCGACCTCCTCTTTGTCCATCCGGTGTCACTTAGTTGAGGAATCTTTTCTTTCTCTTTAACCCAGTAATCCAGGGGCAATAGATAAATAATGTGGGATTACTGACACATTTAATCTCTTCATATCCTCATCTAACCTTTCTTCCCTCTTATTGAACTCTGAAGACACATGATACGCGAACATTTGTAAATAAGGAAGGATCCACCAAGTCTTAGTCCTACTGGGCCAAATTGAATAACTCTGGCTAAAGGAGGAACGATACAACCAGTTAACCAAAAAGAAGACAAACAAATTATGGAGAATATTCATAATATTAAATAAGAGAGTAAAAATATAACATTATCTAATTGCCCCCCTTTTTCCATCCTTACAATTACTACAAGTCCATGGAATATCCCAACTCTGTCAATAATAATAATAATCAAACAGATGGGTGAATAGGCATACACTTGACATGACATTGTCGACCACACACCGAACAACTCAAATCAATCCCCAATCTCCTCAATCGATGACAATATCTACAGTACACTGTAGTTGAGGCCACTTCATCCCACACTATATGCTGACTAAATATGTCCCATATTATTGATATTTGAGACAAATTAGTCACCTCCTCTCGCAATTGCTTAATCCACAACTCCACAAACCCAGAATCGACTGAATTTCACATAAAATTACCTTTAATACATTTGCTCTCCTTCTTTAACGACTTCCTACCCTTCTTTCTCATGGTACCACAACCTGAATAACAATAAAGATATACCGAATGGAAACATCAGAAAGACTGGGAGAATGTTTTCAATCAACCTCACAACAGTATAGGCAACCACGTTCACTATCTTTCCACCATTCATACCCACATAATCCTCAATGAACTCATAGTTGTGGGACTGCACAGCTTCTATGAACTCCCTACTGAGGGAACCCTCCACCACCATATTTCTGGAGACCAAATAAGCACTCACAAACGACAACTCAGCCATAATCTCATGACACAAAAAGTCATATAGACTATGATAAAAAAGTCAACTACTTTGAGGACTCCACATTCCCTGGGATGTCGCCCATTCCAAGCTTTTCACTATTAACTCTTTATTCCTTCCCAGTTCCTCATATAACCGCTTCTCCCGGTTCCCACTCAGATTTAAGGCACTCATTAGAGATTCCAGAGTCTCTTTATCTCTGATACATGTCCACGTGGGCTTCCATAAGGCCCTGATCTGATCGTGGACTGGGGAGACTGTCTCATTGTAGACAGGAGATGTGATCTGACTGTACTCAAACTCCCACGTGGGCATAGGATCCACGACCTCCTTGAAACCGAAGCCAAAGCGACTAGCAAATTGCTGCCATGTCTCTTTGTTGGTGTCAACTGCAATCTGTGTCACCACCTTATGGCTGACAGTATCAGCAATTGATTTCTACGGTGGATAGAGGAAATTACTGTGAAATGAGAGGCCATCACATAAACTCCACACATCCCTGGAATATAGTAGTAGTGTCTGTCCACTCTGTCGATCCCCAGAGAAACCACATTGATGCAGTTGGATTTTTTGGATAAAGTCATTTTCGCGGTTAACACTTTGGAGGCAATTTTGTTCAGTTTAACTTGTCTTCTTATAGCCCGCCTAAATAAAAACAGTCGAATACTTTTGGTTCAAATCCTCGTTTTGTTCATCATTTTTTGGTTCGTCTTCACTGCTTTCGTCCCACCATTTACTCTTTCTCCCACGTGACACGGAGCACTCCAAGATCTCCACTTGGATTGGGTTCTTATCATACCTTCAATCTTCATTAACAATTACTTTGCAATTCGACGACTCTCTTCCTTAGTAATTGACTTCAACTCCCTTCGAACCTCCTCAACCCTCTGCATAGTACTGTCAATCGTCTCCCTGAACCCTGGGTGAGTGGAGATATTGTTGATGAGGCCAGTGAGGAGTAACAATTGGTCCTCTGTATTCAAATGAAGGTAAAACCAGTCTGCAGAGTGTAAATGTCACCATCCTCTAGCTTCTCGATCAGATCAAAATGAAAGTGACAGAAGTGGAGGGCATCCGCTGCCTGAAGAGGGTTGTTCAGTTTGATGAGACCCACGAGGCCTTCAGCAGCACTGATGAGCCAGAAGACTCTAATAACTTCGGTTATGTTCCTTTTGGTGACTCCCAGGGAGTTTAAATTAAGACCTGAGTAAACCCACAGCCAACCAAATCTGTTAATACAGTCGGGTAGTCTTCCCAACATAGAGGATAGTTTGTCCCCAGAGAAATGTTTCTGAGAGCTGATGATCTTCTTTGAGTCTGAAATAACCAATTATCATTACAGGAAGCAGTATCAATGAATTTCTTTATTCCAGTCATGTCCAACAGCACAAGAATAGGCGCCAAAAATAGTTTAAATAGTCTATTGTAATTCCCCAGTAAGGCAGATTGAATAAACCCTACCATAATAAAACAGAACAACCAATAGTAAATTCAAATTCTACTTCTCCACGTGGAATGAATGTGATCAGAAAATCTTCGAATACCTCCATGAAGTAAGATACCCCCAAAATCGAGCCGAAATGTTCGTTCATGATATGTGCATTGGAATTGGATAGGGGAATTATTGGGGAAAGATCAGGGAGAAGCTGATATTAAGGAATAAAACACCTTCAATTGGTCACACAGAAGATCTTCCTTCACTCGTTTTATGTGCTTCTTGTACTCCTCTTGGAGGGATTTTATCCTCCTAATTCGAGCCTCCTGAAATATAAGACAGGGACAACCTTGTAGACGTCGAGACGTCTCTTTTGGTCGTTAGAAGGCGGGAAAAAAGAATCAATTTTGGAGCGACATTTAGTGTCAAACAATAATACGAAAACAAACCATTAGGAAGTGACTTCAAGGTGGGCCTGTTTTCGGTGAATATATCCTGGTTTGACAAATTCATGATCTCTTCTGCACAGTCAGACTGTAATAAGACACCCCTGACCTTAACAAACCAACGTCCGTTGACCTCCTGGCAGTACAGTCGGAGACAACACCCTAGTCGTTCCTTGCTTAGTGTCTTCAACAGTCGCCTATGAGTTAACAGATATCCCACGTGGGTTTAGTCATTCTGTATGTTTGCCCGTCGGCTGTAGCATAGAAGGTGTATGGTTGATCCCCTTCCACGTGGGACACTCTACCCCGGACCTTGTTTCCCTGGGAGTCCTCAAAGTCAACTGGTTCTCCAACAAAGAAGACGGAGGAGACAAAGTTAAAGACAGTGAGGACGAGAGCGTCAAAATCACAATTTCCAACGCACGTGACAGAGTAGAGAATACCCCGAATTAGCGGCAGAGTTAGTTGTTGAACGTCCTCTCTGCAGAGAACCTCACATTGGATAGCATCCTCGTAAGTGAGGCCAGCCCCCCCACGGAGCGAGCACCCCCACACCAGACTATTACAGAGCACAGTTCTTTCCCAAAATGACCTATAATAACACCCACCACAAACTCGTAATCTTTGAATACTTCGCCAGTGAACCGACAGAAGAACACATAGTCCTCGTCCTTTACATCTTCAGGCAATGGGGAAGGTACATATGGCTGACTCCAAAGAAGAGGCATAATAAACCTAAGTTGGGTTAATTATATTTAGGCGGGAAATTGTGCAGTTTATTTGATTATGAAATAAGCCAATGAGCGAATTGGGAGAAAGGAAGGGCAATTTAGAAGTGAATTTTTGGTATTCGGGGGGAATATGTAAATTATTATATCGCTTGTTAATTAAATAAATTGATATGAGAATTTGCTAGGGTTAAGAATGAAAAGTACATGGTTAAAGTGAAATTGGCAAAAAAATCATATGGTGAGATAATTTGAGTAAGAAAAGTAAGAAAATTGTACCACAACAGTATTAAGCAAATTAGTGTGTTTTAGAATTTAAATTTGTTTTTATGCTTTTATTTGAAGGTTAACCATTCTAAATTATGATTTAATTTTTTATTATATTATTAATATTTTTATTTATTCAAATATATTAATTGAGATTTTTAATACGCAAAATTATATTCATTATTACCCCCAGGATCACTGGGTCAGAGAAAGAAATAAACGTTCTCAACTAACTAAGTGATCCCAGACCGACAAGGGAGAGGACGAGTCCGACTGGATCGAGAATCCTGTACAGTTTTTCTCGTCGGAAACGGCATCGACTCAAACTTCCTGTATGATTGTAAATATTTGATAGTGTTTGGAACAGAGGGCAGATCGGTAAACTAGCATCCTTTAAGAGATTCTGTTGTAATTCGATTAAGAAGTTTTCAATCGGCTGGATTTTGTGTTCTAATCCAATTAACCTTATTTAGTCTCCTCGATTGTGGATAGTTTCTGTGAGGAAAATCTGCATTGCCCATAAAAGACTTGGATATGTCATCGTGGTCGGATAAACTGTTCACAACTGTGGCAAGGCTCACAGTGGGGGTAATAATAATATTCATAAATAGTTGCTTCACTCCTATTGAAAAAGGAAGTAATTACATTTCCACAAGTCTCTCCTTTAAGGGTTCCCACAATTTCAGATGTGGATGGGCGTGATGTTCGAGCATAATGGGTTTACTCTGATGGTGGGAACTTGATATACCTTAGTTTTACGTTAATTAAATCTTATATACCTCTCTTTTCTGTACATCCTGAGTATTAAATAAATAATTCCAAGATTTTAATTTTACTTGTTAGTCAAATGGTCCGGGATTTGAGGTTGATCCTTGCAGTGGATACGATTTCTACTTATCTCCGGGATGTCTCGGTCATCCGACTCGAAAACGCAATTTTTCTAGTAATATGCCAACTCTCCTGGAAGAGAAAAATGCATCCATAATTCACATCCAATTTAAAAACCCAGGACTCAACACGTCTTTAATCATCCTTGGACTGCCGTTGAAGAAATACTCAACATTTCTTTTGATAAAACTGGCTGGATTAATGTAAACTACCCTTCGCTACGGAGGAATCGGAATACGATCACCACTAGAACTCGCCCTTTCTATCTTCACATGCTGCCAGTGGTCTCACACAATAGATCCTACGCTACATTAACGGATCGGACGCTGAATCAATGGCATACGTGGCTCGGGAAGTCTGAACGCGACTGAGTGTAGGATTCCCGAAGAACGCAAATAAACAAAAAGAATGGGACAAGCTTTTATGCTCAAAGATCATAGACGAAATAAAACCTGTGCTTGACCAGCATAGTCAGACTTGTCTGGCTTTTTCATCGGCGAACGAAGGTGGTGCCTGGCTCAGAACATTACTATCACCTTATTTGGGACACTATTGGATGAAGACGCGACGAGGATTGGGGTTTCCGTCCGCCTCGGAATAGATGTTTGCACGATCCATCGCTGTAGATGTGGAGGAATGGTCGACGCGAAAGGTCTTTACGCTCTTTCCTGTCGGAGGAGTGCTGGAAGGATCCAAGACACGTCGCAATCAATGGAGTTATCTCTTGGAGACTTGAGGCTGCTGGATTTCCTGTCCGATTGGAGCCGCTTGGACTTGCTCAAGCCAACCGATGACCTGACGGCACCACTCTCTTCCCATGGGAGAGTGGTAATTACCTTGTCTAGGACGCACCTGTATCGATAGTCTCTCTCCCTCCAACCTTACAACGACAGCAACTAACCCAGGCTCTGCTTCGGAGAAGGCTGAGACCCTAAAGATAAAAAATACGCATATCTCGGTGGACAATTCATTTTCGAATCACTGACAGTCGAAACGACATGAATCATTGGAAGCAGGCCACTGACCTTAAAAAAATCGTCAGTAAATCGTCAGAGGGAATACATTCTCAATTATGAGAGCAGCCTGTAGTTGTTAACTGTTACTTTTTGGCTATAATAAATTGTTTTTTTCAAAAAATATGAAAACTAATTGAAACTCTAAACGAATAAGCCACATGTTAATCATGGAACATTCTGAATGCGATGATAAAGAAGAGCCTTTTCCCTTCCTCGACTGCTTGCGTCAGCAAGGTCTATCAACAAGTCATCGTACCTACTATTGAATATGCCTGCTCCGCCTGGAGGTTTGCGATTCCCCCTTCGAGAGTGGACCGTTTGAACTCCCTCAGGCGGAGAATTATGCACCACACGGACATCAACATTGGCGACCTCGTATCTGATGAGGCAACGTTGAAGAATGGCAAGTGTTTCCTACGTTTCTGCAAGGAACTGGAAAACCCACTCAAGGAAAAGGTGGCCCATGCAGAGGAATTTCGGTCGGTAATAAAAAAGTGCACGCCGATTGAATTCCTTTGCAGAAGGAAGGGAAGACGCTTCCGGAATGCGGTTGGATCATCAGAAGACCAAATGAAGAGAGTTCGGATGTTGTTGGAGGCTGGGATCACCTAATTAGTTACAGGGTTGTTGAAAATCAAAAAAATCAGATTTTTTGAATTAAATGATTTTTATTCGGAAACAAAGTAAAATAAAAATAAAAACAATGGAAATCGTTTTTATTTATTTAAAAGCTTGTAAACAAAGACAAGTTTGGCAGCACCAATTGATGACGAGAGGGTAACACGATCGAGCAATGAACCACCAATTTGATGACGAGAGGGTAAACGATACCCAGGAAGAAGCATTTGGACGAATTTTACAAATTCCGGATGTTCTACAGCAGCAAAAAGAGTGTTACTGGAATATATGTATCTAGTGAGTTGCATATCATCAAATTTTTCTTCGATGACGTCGTCGTAGTAACGAAATTGATTAAAGACTGGTCCCTCATTCTTGGGAGGAATTCGCTGATCAAATCAGGTTTCGACGGATTTTCGGGTATATCAATATTAGTTCGGCATAACAAATGATGCTGCCTCATCCGAGACCTTGTACCTCCTTCCCGCAATTACGGCATCTGGCTCGACTCCCGGTCTTTCCAGGGATAATACGTTTATCGAAGTGAACCCACAAGGCATCACGCTTTCTTTCAGACATTAAAAAAATTTAAATGATTTTTTTTGATTTTTTTAATGATTTAAATCATTGATTTTTTTGTTGATTAAAGTTAAATGATTTAAATCTAACAACCCTGATCAGTTAGTTTTGACCTATCTTTCCTGGTGGTCTTGGGGTTAAATAAATAAATGTTAATCATCTTTGATCGCATTAAGCAAACGTGCATCATATAGTCCAACTGAGAATGTTGGGCGCTCTCACATTCCCTTAGAGTCATTGGAGACTTTGTTCCGAAAAGGATTTGATTGATCTGTTACAAAAAATTTCATCACAATGGTTAGGTGAGGAAAGCCAAAACCTCAGATCAACTCCAGAGACAGAAATATCATGATTCGTGAGTAAATTATCATTTGCAACAAATATATTTCAATATGTCTCCTATTTACTAACCGCTTTCACCTTTGTGATAGGGTAGATTTTTCATGTAAAACACAAAAGCCATCCGAAGACGATTACAATGAAATACTTGATTATAGTAAACCCCCTACAGTAGACCAATCATATACTCTTTTCTGAGAAACATCCGGGTAAACCTGGCCTGTCTACAATGTAGCCATCAGCCTTTTTTTCCGACATACGTAAACTGGATGATGTAAAAGATGTTCTCTGTTCCTTTGCAACCTCTCTGAATTGACAGCAAATCACTTATCTGAATGTTCTTAACTAATACGCTGTTCATCTGCAAAAACCAAAGTTACCGATATATGGGAGCCACCGACATTTTCTGCGTTTTACTTAATAGCCGCTGGTCTCCTACAAGTTAGTGAGGTCGGGGTTACTTAACTAACTGATAAGTTAGATTTCTCAGATCATCGTGTTCTTACATGTTTTTAATTTTTGCAGGCCTGATCCTCATCATGATTATCATAAAATGTTCTACGTCATAATTTTTACTTATGATATTTTGACTATTTGATGGACTGAACCCTTATCATTTATGAACTTAGACTACCACTTAAAATACTTGAAATCAATTTATTTAAACACTTAATAGAATGTTCCTCTGACAACCACCAGTGAAATCACATGGAATGGCTATTTCATTTCCCGTCGATCCTCAGTCAGTTTGGAAATCCTCGACCCCAGTGATCTCAAAAATGAGACTTTTCAATATTATTATACTTAATGTCAATTGTTTGTTATTTAAACCATATAATTAATTTACGTAATAAAGTGTTTTCCACTAAAGTCAATGGGTCCCCTGTTATCAACTCGTACATGAGGAAAATTGAGGAACATAAAAGATGAGAGTTAACTATTTAATAGTGCTAATTGGAAAGAAAGGGGACTTTCAGGAAGACATAGCTGTAGAAAGAAGGGGGCCTTCCAAACTCTTATACGCATGAGGAAGCTGAAAATTGGAATAGAGGTTTTGATTTTTCCATTCGAACGCGTTATTGTCCCGTCGCTTGTATACGAATATGAGTGCTGGTGCTAAACTCTAAAAAACCAGATATCGCAGTTAGAAAAACAAGAAAAGCAGCTATCAAGCTTGCAATAAAAAGAGAGATAAAAAAAGCTCTGCAGAAGTTTTCCGGTTCTGTGACGGATCTGACCTTTTCTAAGGAAACAGTTGATTCGAGAGCATGTGCACGTTATGGGAGCATACAGAGAATGAGTCTATTTTGAGAAGTACCCGAGCATAGATGATGAAAACGGCTACGTTTTTCTCTCAATACCTGAAGATAATTATTTGTATTTGATTTTATTCAGCCGAATTAGTCAATGTAATAAGTGTCGTACCAAATACAGATGATTCCTAGTTCGAATCTCGCTACTGTCAGCTTAAACGAAGGTTTAACGCATTTATGATGCTTGTTGGAGTGACGGCGTCAGGAACCTTATTGTCTTAGCCACTTATACGCCAACAAAATAGAAAGGAACCAAAGTAAACTTTGATGGCTTGTACACTGTTCTCCACTTAACAAAGTGTAAAGCATAGGCCTGAGCGGGAGATGAGTACTGTAAACATAGTCGACTAGTAATACTGATAATAAAATTGTTTTTAAACTAAAATGTAATATTTATAACTAAGACTATATTTTAAAACTATATTTTATCTGTCTGGTCGTTTCCGTTTATTTGGTAGTTTTGATCGTTCGCATCATATGGAGGACAAAAACAAACAATAAATGTATAAGGTATTAAGTACGGAGGATATGGGTAGCTCATATTTTCTGGGTATTGATCTCTCCCCCAATCGCAGGTGATTCTGAGTCCATTTAATACGGTTCTATTGTTGCAATAAATCGCACTTGCGGCTGCATGATGAGAAAAAGCTAAATCATTAACAAAAAGCATACACGACAAAACAATACTTTTTTGATGCAAAGGTCTTAACCTCACGAATATCTCCATGGGTAGCGAAGAATGGTGTAATATCACCTGCAGTTACATTAGGGTGGACGTTTCCTACGTATACAGTTCTATTTATATAGTTTCCAGCAGCACTGACTTCCTCTAAACTCCTCCAAGCTAAAATGACAACGAATCATACCTCTCATTTGAGGTCTCGCTTCCTTGACCTGAACTCGACGACCTCTGATTTCGACCCCATTCATTTCCCGAATAGCTCGCTGTCGTTCCTACTATAACTACAATCACTACTTCTGTGGTGGAAAATTCTATAAAGGCATAGTTCAACCTGTGAGGATTGTTTACTGTAGAATTCTCCGATTTGAGTCTTACTTCACTATTTCAGTGTAATTATATGCTACTCACATTATTCTGCCAATGTGTTGAAAGGTTTCACGTAGCATTCCCTCCGTGACGCTATTTGTCAATTCTCCCACGTATACAGTTTTGCCTCCCTTTCTTCGTGATTTGAGTTGCCGTTGTTCATTTCTAAATGATAAGTTGTCATTAAAATTAAATAGTGGGATTTATAATTGATTAGTTATATTAAAATTAAAAAAGTCAATACAGACAGTGTAATTCGATAGACAATTACACTTTTTTAAAACTTTGCCTAATAAATTTATCCTTCATAAGCTGCACCTGCAGTAAATATTACCAGAATGCGCACTAATCTTTATTCTAAAATGCTAAACAGCATATATTTTCTATAAATTATCCTTCCATAAGCTGTAAATATTACCAGAATAGGACTAATCTTTATTGTAAAATGCTAAACAGCATATATTTTCTATAAATAATTGCATTCATAATAATACTGCATTGCATTGACATTAAATTGATCATAAATACAAGTAATAGAGGAGAGGAGTAACGACCACAACCTGAATCCATTCTAGTTTTACGGGATTAAATTATTATCAATGCTTATTTAACGCGCTTGTAAACGATTCTTTGAATATATACAAGTGAGGAGGCAATTAAGGACACGTGCTTTTACAATATTTAAACTAATTTTGAGGGATCATTGACTTGAGGGATACGATCTTATTGGCTGGGATAATATCCCCCATTCTGGTTATGTCGCAGTGTCTGGTAGAGAATGTCCCCCAGTACTTGTCTACCCCATTATTCTAATCAATATTCAGGGCAATGTCAGGAATGTTTCAAGAAATTATAGTTTTGGACGTAAAGCATGCTGGAAGTGTTTTCATCGATTTTCGATACTTACCGCTGATGAATTTTTGATCATGTAAAACCTTCCGACTTTGTTGTCTCCAGTGGACCACATTGATTCTAGAATATTCGACATTGAGGATCACCACAGGTAGAATTGTTCTATGTTATACTTGTGACTAGAGTATTTTCTGAGGCGGGGACATGAGCTAGAATTTATTAAAGAATAAATAAAATTGATTAAAATTAAATATAACAAAATAATAAATTAATAAACGTGATAGTTGTTGAGAATAATTGAGCACAATTCGAAGAATTGCTTCACTTTCACGTGTAGAGGAAATGTTGTTTGGGAAAATAACACCCCGATCGAGTTTCTCCCAAAGGAAGCTTAATAGCAGTTACTGGGAGAGACCATTTTGTCTAACTAGTGATTCGATCAAGCCCCTGTTTAGTTTAATATTTTATTAAAATGGTACCAGTAAAAACTTCATGTATTGATCTGACTAATTAGCTTACTATTTTAGGAAGAGGAATTCAAATTTTAGCACGTGGCCTAAATTATCGGTGATTATTGTTACTCCAAAATAGTCCAAAATATTTAATTTGATAAACAATAGATTAAATAAAGAAATTGAGGATCTTTTCTCGATCGGTTCACTTGCATGTATTTTCTGTCGAGACAACTAGAGGTACAAGCAGGAAGTCTTTGTCTTTCATCAAGAGGCAGGGACGTGTGGCTACACACTGAACCATGACGTCTATAAAACAATTGTCTTTGTTGTTACGTGGGAAGCAATGTGGGGATCAATAGTTAAAACTTAATTGTTCTTGTTTTAAAAATACCAAATAATTATGCTTGACAGAAAATAAGGGATATCAGTGGAGTCTTCTGGCCCAAGACGATGTCTTTTCTAAGATCGCTTGGGTCAATGATTTCAAAAGTTAGTAATGAGCGTAGGGAAACCGAATAGTTGTTCAAGGATTTCTCTGGCAGTTTTCATGGGTAACATCCATTCCATCATATCAGTTGGATGCAAGTCGAATTTTCTCTTGATAACTTGTATGTAGCTTATAGCCGGAGATTTAAGATAAAAAATAATAAGCAGACTGATGTAATATTGTGTTTCTAACGGGGGATTTAGTGTTTTTGTAATTACATTTGTTGGATTAACTAATAACTCTACTACTTTCTGAAACTGACCTATGCGTGAGAATAGGAACTAAGCATTCAAGGAGTTGCAGTCCAACATGGACACTCCACAAGGAAATTCCTTGTCGCCAATTCTATTCATCATATACCTCGTAGCTGCCCTCAGGGAGCTGAGGAAAGATATGGGTTCCAAATACAAAGACAATCGAAATTACTATATGCAGATGATGTAGACTTTGTGTCTACTGACCAGGAAACACTTGACCAAATTTTACTCCAAGCCAAACTTATTTTGAATAAATGGGATCTGCAAACCACAAAAACTATACACGAATTTGAACGAGCAAAATCAAAAAATGATGAATGCTGGAGACATACAAAAACTCGGCTCACTACTAGGTGACGCCGAGGATATTTGTCTAAGGAAAATGCTGACTAACATATACTTCAAAAAATGTACAACATCTGGAGAAGAAGCATGCATCACTGAAACTTCGTGTGAGACTATACGACACGTTTGTTAAGCCAATATTGCTATACAATTCCGGAACATGGGGACTTTCGAAAAACGATTTAGAGAAGCTATATTTTTCACAGAAGCCACTGCGAATATTGACTGGAATTCTGGAAAAATCGAAAAACTATATACTCTATGTAAATCAGACCAATTAGCATGGACATAATTTTACCGAAATGGGAACTATTTGGACATATTCTTAGACTGGATCCGACTACTCAGTGTAACAGAATAATGGAAGAATATTTCTACTGCGCCGGAAGTCACGGATTTCAAGGCAGACCAATAAATACACTTCCAATTTGCTTAAAAATGATTACGAAACAACAGGTTGTAAAGTGGTGACAGCAGACGATCTGGTCGATGTTAGAATTAGGGCAAGAAACAAGATGGCGTGAGCGAGGATGGCTGTAAAGCATGGCTCAAGTAAAACCCTTTTATGGCTATGCGAAGGAGCTTTTAACTAACAAATTGGATTAACTACTTTCCGCATTTTTATTAAAAGAGCTTAATTTATCGAAATTTTGGTTTAAAGTGAGTAAAACTAAGCTTTTCGCTTTCTCAGACTGGATTATAGCTCAAATTTGTCAGCTCATGTTACTATGAGCCAAATTTCCCTTATGGTGCCTATCAGGGATTTTACCACGAATTCACATAAACTAAGCATAAACGAAAATACCTAACTCGAAAAGTATTATTCAATATAATGGGGTCCCGAAGAAATGTTGCCATAGCTTTTCTACAATCGCGGCTTTACCAATTGTTCTAACGTGGGTTGCAAAAGTGAGAAGAGTATTAGAGAAACAGTCTTCCCATGTGTTAAATCAATTTCCTCCTTTGAATAATAAATTTTGTTATAAAATCAATTATATATGGGAATTATTACTATTAGCACTTTCTCGAAAGCCATAATATTTATAGTCCCTCATGTGCAACCAAAGAAACAATTTTGGATGTCAGTCTCTTCCACGCACCTCTATTCTTAATGCGTACAGGTCATCAGAGGATTTCAATTCTTGTTTTAGGTTTTAAGTCCCTTTGTTGGACGACTGACAAAGTTATCCTATGTTTTTTACTAAACGGCCCTCATGGCAAACATAGCAGTCTTCCATAGCTCTGTTTGGTGGGGATGCCAACTCCATCCTCAGGAAATTTCCGAATAACCTCCAACGAGACTTTATTATCTCCAGGCTTATCGGCATACACCCACATTTCTTGTAGATCCTTTTGCATAGATCATTATCGGCCAGCACATTCCTGTTATTTTTCCCAGGTGATTCCTGTGGAAGAGCTCTCCACTTCTCGTTTGAGGTACTCCAGTCTGGGAAATCAAGTAAATTGGCTTTATGATAACGGTTTTTTTAACTCCAAAACTACCAAGAAAGATAGGTCAAAACTAACTAATTAGGTGATCCCAGCCTCCAAAAACATCCGAACTCTCTTCGTATGGTCTTCTGATGACCCAACCGCATTCCAGAAGCGCCTTCTCTTTCTTCTGCGTGCACTTTATTATAACCGACCGAAATTCCTCTGCATGGGCCACCTTTTCCTTGAAACGGGTTTCCCAGTTCCTCGCAAAAACGCAGGAAACCCTGGCCATTCTTAAACGTCACCTTATCAGAAACGAGGCCGCCAATGGAGATGTCAGTGTGGTGCATAATTTTCCGCCTGAGAGTTCAAACGATCAATTCTCGAAGAGGGAATGGGAAATCTCCAGGCGGAGTAGGAACAATGACTTTTTGGTAGACCTTGTTGACGCAAGCAACAGGGGGAAAAAGCTCTTCTTTATGATCGCCTTTGAAATGTTCCATTTCCGAAGACCCTTGGCAAGCACCTCCTCCACGAGACTCAAGAACGTCATCAGAAAGTCTAAAACTACCCCAAGGATCTTCTGGGTCGGCGTAGAAGGGATAGAAGTATCTCCAAAAAACAGTTCGAGTCCATCCTTAAATCTTCTATCAGTAGTGAAAATGGTGAACTGGGATTTAGATGCTGACACAACATATTTGCAGATAGGCATGATAACGGTTTTAAACAAATTCGATAAATTAATAAAAACTTGAAATTCAATTAATCGTATTGAAATTATCAATTAATTTTATTTAATTTGCATATAAAGTCAAAACAGATATTACTGTTGAATGAAGTAACCCAAGGATCCCCATTATCACCAGTGCTTTTCAATTTATACAAAAGTGATATCCCATCTCACTTAAAGAAAATTGTCTTTTATCATACGCGACGACATTTCCCTTGCTGCCAGACATCAAGATTATCAAATTCTAACAGAACTGTGCAGGACATGTTACACCATGTATCCACTTCCAAATCGTTCACGACACTTTCATAATCAACCGAATATCCTACTCAACAACTATATGATATAACAAACCGTACAACCACCATCCTTGGAGTCCATTTCGACAAAGGGCTCTCTTTTATCAGACATGTTGAAAACAATGTAACTTCTCTGAAGTAAATGAGAATGATTTATGCAAGTCCATTATGTTATAACAAAAACTTAAAGAAGACTAAAGTGCTGAAATGTCCCTCTGGCTTATGGATTATCAGAAATCATCTCATTTTGAATTCTATATACAACCAATACATCGATCCATGGATTTCTTATGCATGTGGTATCTGGGGTCCATTCATTTCTCAGACAAATGTTTAGACGATCGAGGCTAGCCAAAAAGAGCCTCAAAAATTACGGATCGATAGACTTCTGGAGATCCCAGTCTCCAATGCCTCTAGAATCCATAATACGCATGAACCGTGGAACGTGCCTTCGTGACTAAGAAGATCCAGTCATTTGGCCGACATGTGCTTGTGTGAGCTCTAGTAAAAAGTATCAGGCCAAGTTGAAGACTCAGGGATCAAGTGATTAGTTAGATTGGTGTAACCGTGTTCTTTGTATTATTATCATGGGCATGTCGATCTCCCGCTCTTCATCTTTGGAACTATCCGCAGAGGCTGAAATAAAGATTATTGGACCAGAACAAAAAATCAAAAGTATTGAAAATCTTTTAATGGAATTACAACGAAAACTCTTAAAGGCGGCCAGTCTACTGAACTTCCCCCTGTTTCATATACTAACGAAATATCTACAAACATATAAAAGGTTTGAGTCGATACCATTTCCGATGAGAAGAGCAGTACAGGACTATCGACCCCATCGGACTCGTTCTCTCCCTTGTCGGTCTGGGATGACTTAGTTGGTTGAGAACTTTTATCTCTTTCTCTTTGACCCAGTAAACGGGGGATAATAATAATTTGAAATGGACTGTTTTGTTGTGGGACTATTTTATAATTTTTGCTAATTTAAAGCTATATCACTTAAAACTTAGTTGAGCCATATTTTTGTAGTCTGTTGGACGACCAAATTCATCCTCCAATAGTCCATATAGACTTCCGCTTCAGGAGAGAGGTGGAAAAGTAGGTTCGTCCTCTTCCATTTTCATTACACGCCCTACCGTGACGGAGATCGCTTCATTCTTGGGCGGAAGAATTTTCATAGTCTTCACCGGAGGATTTGGTCAAGGAGAATGCATTTATCATTTTAAAAATAAAAATATTTGTGTAATAAAAAGTATCATTCTATTTGTAAAAAAAGTAATTAATCATAGAAAGTGGTATTGGTCATGAAGGTCAAGGTGGAAGACCAATCTTTGTTTATTATTGCAGTTAAAATAGATTCCATGGGACTGCTTAGTTGCACTTGACATCCTCTACTTTGTAACCAAAAATATTATTTAAACGATATTTTAAACCATTGATCTTTTAAGTATTAGTCCTTGCTTCAGTATCAAAAAGATTACGTTCATATCATTTGTGGTCACGTGTTAGTAAATCAATACTGTGTACATAATCGGTCTGTTAGGCGAATCCATAGAGTACTTACGCCAATGATGTTGATTTAGTTATTTCTATTATTTCGTGACTCAAGTCCAATGACCCACAGTAATAACATACATTTTTTTATTTACCCCCAGTCCCTTCAGTGAAAAAAACCGGTAGCTAACAAAAACGTTACAGCCAAGAGTGGATTCTCCCAGAGATCCGACAGGTATTTTTGTTTCTGTGCAGAACTAGAGAAGAGGTGACCCGTCTTCTGGTCGTCAAGAATACAATTTAACGACTAAACGAATGTAGCCAGTTCCAACGATCGCAGAAACAGAAAGTTTTCCCAATGTCACACAAGTCCATACAGAACCAAGAAAACGCCTAGTCTTTGCAATCGTGGAAACTCACTCTCCAGAGTGACGGGAAGAGAAAATGATCCTTTCTCGTGGCACAATGGGATATAGATTACATGACACTACTTTAGTAGAAAAAGTAACCACGTGACATCGCGTAGAAATTAAAATATTAGTGCAAGTTAACAACAAGCAGTAACAGGGACATTGATAAAAGTCAATCAAATGTAATAAACGTTAATAATCATCAAATCTTCTCCGGACAATGACACCAATAACATTAAGGGACTTGTGGGAGTGCCCAACACTATAGATTTTCTATTGAGAAAGATAAAGTATTAAGAACAATCTTGATCCTTCGGTCCTTTTGTGCGATTAACTAGCATAATTGTTCCTCCCCTCTTAAAAATAAACTGCGTGTCTCTGCCTAAGTGAAGGTAAAAGTGGAAGAGGTAGATCAACTGATTTCGAAGCAAGGCAAAATAAGTTCTGGATATTTCATTGAATTGACCAAATTAAAAATTAAAAAAGTAGAAAATTTATTAAATTATGTATAAAATTGTTAAACAGTGTATAAAACATTATATAAAATATGTTTTATGTCCATTAGGCGTATTATGCTTGCAATAATAATAATTATTACAAAAGTATTATCCACAGAACGTATTTAAATATAAGTATTTAGACTGTTATAAAGGAACATGCTATTTGTTGGTGAAAACGGAATTAAATCAAGCTGATTCAATCGCATACTGCAAAAAACTAAATATGGTTTTAGCAGTTATTCCCAGCCAACAAATAAATGAATATATTTTTAATAATCTTATTCTCCCTGACAAGGATACAAAGGACAAGCATATTAGATTCGGATTAGATGATCTTGCTAAAGAAGGTGAATATATTGATTCATATGGGCGTAAACAAGTTTAACATTTTAAATTTCAGAAATATTTCAACTGGCACCCAGGACAACCGGATGATGGCCAATATTTTGGAATGGACGAAGACATCATTCATTTTTTATAATAATACTGAAAAATGGAACGATAATCTCTCTATTAAACTAATGATGTCCATATGCGGAACAAAAAGTCAACTATTTAATATAATATTCATAGCCACCGATTTTAAAAACGATTTTAAATCGAAAGAAATTGTCAAACCAAAACTCAAGGATGACTGCGAATTTTAATTATAATAATTCTTTTACTAACAATTTTATTGTAAATACTACAATAACAATGACTCTAACTAAAACTTAAACTAGTTAATTTCAAGCGTAACTATTCTAAATTTTGATTTTATATACATTTGTTCACTGCACTCTAAACTAATGCAGGGAATTCATTTATTATATATTCAGAATCTAAAGAAAATTCAATTGAGCACTAATTAGGCAGTTATTTTTTTACTTCCGGAAAATGAACAGAAAACAAAATTAAAAAAATTAATCATGCTCGTTGAATTTATGATTAATCAACAAAACCAAGTACATTTTACGGTACTGTAAAGTCGATTTCACTAAGAATCATAAAGTCATGTTACTTTTCAGCAATTAAAATGTTCATGTGTTATTTCATGTTAAAATTCAAATAAATATCTAAAATAATGTTTTTAAAATAATTTTAAAATTCAAAAGAAATAGCCTGTTGACCATAAATTTGTCTTATCTTCCTAAGCATCTGCAAAGATCTAGGAAACCACTCAAAGAAAGGCGGTCCATGCAAAGGAATTCAGATCGACTATAAAGAAGTGTACTCCGATATAATTCCTCTGCAGAGAAGTTGGATCATTGGCGGATAAGCTTTCTTTCTTGGTGGTTTTGGGATTTTAAAATAATAAATGTCATGCTATTTTGATCGTAGATGATTATGTGATTATCGTACATCTAGGTTACATCCTCTAAAAAACAGTGGGATGTATGTTTCTTGATTATGAAGTCTATAAAGCACGCAAATCCTCAATGTAAGTAATTCTGAGTTGACTAAAGACTAATAATAACACAACCCCATAAACCACTAATGATTACGACAAAGCTCAAAACATGTATTGTAATGCTGTACTGGAAACGTTTCCGCCAAATCTTTCAAATTAATGCGACAACCACAATATGCTCATGATTAATCGACTGATGTAACATCAATTTGCAAACTGGTTTCATACCCACGTTTTGTCGAAATGACAAAATAATTGAGGATTTTTTTCTTGTACTATCTGCAGTACACGTGGTAAGGTATATTTGATGGATTGTTTGAATAAATCGAATAATATTGTTGGAGTAAAGTTTGTGTAATATTACTCAGTCCATACTTGGTTATCGGTCAAGATTTGTCGCTCACGTAAAAAAGTGTATCTCCTTTAAGCGAATCAATTTGTACTGCACTGATATTCTCTTCCAAAACATTACCAGATCACTTAATCTTGCTATTTATACAGAAGTAAGATCTTTCGAAAGGAAGAGTTCCGCGAGCTGTCGAGTTGTATCAGGCTATAATCGGTTTTTGATAAATGGAAATAGAAAATTTCCAAGTCAATCATTGTAATGTTTCCTTTGCTTGAATTTTACTAAGGAAATGATTACACCAAAATGTATCAATTTTAAAATTAATCGATCAGCACATTGAAAATTATATTCAAACTTCCAATCTTGTCATTGCTGAATTATTAATCCATTTTTGTTGACTGATGATATCAAAAATTAAAGTCTTTTATTGAATTCAACAGTTCAACGACTTGTTGGTCACATCCTACGAATGGACAGACTCGCTCTACCGAACATGGCGACGGAAAACCATTTCGCACAACCCAAAAGAACATTTCGAGAAGCCGAGAGTTACTTTGCCTGCAGTATTAAACAAAGTTCAAAGTGACGAAGACCTTGATTCATTACAGGCAATACCTTGCAACAGGAGAGTAGCAACAGGAGAGCTTGAAAGAGGATGCGTAGTAGGATACTGAAGGAAAACTTTATTACTTTATGAATTTTCGGGGGTGCTTTTTAGTAATAATGTGACTAACTAACATTTCACCTCTCTTAAATATTAATGGAGATTTGATCCGCTCCACAAACTCTGTTAAGTTATTGGGTATGACCTTCTCACGACATTCAGTAAACATAGTAACAAGGTCATCTCTTCGTCCTTCTCGTGGATTTTCTACTGAGAAAGAATAGAAGTAAAGATCATTTTTGATGCCTTGGTCCCCTTCACAAGATTAATTAGCATAACTGTTCTTTCCCTCTTAAAATCAAGTGTGTCCCTGTCTAAGTAGAGGTAACAGTGAAGAAGGAGCTCAACTGCTTCCTTAGCAATACAAAATAAGTTTCGGATATTTCATTAAATTACAAATTAAAAAAGTAGAAAATTAATTAAATTATCCATAAAATCGCAGGGCTGTCTTAAGCTCACTGTTATCAACATATTCTTACCCGACTTGGGACTCGAATTCGAAATTATGACATCCTGATTATGGGCATGGCTGGCAAGTCGACCTATCGGAAAAGAGGCTCAAGAAATTTATTAATCAAGTCCAAAACTGGTGTGACCCGAGAGAATGAAGCTCTCAAAGTCGAACTCTTTAACAGGTTTTTATGGACTGACTAAACTAGTAAGACTCGAGGTCCTGAAGGTAGAAGTGAAACTACTTTGCGGCATAGGTACTTTGGCTACTTATGCCAAAGGATGAGTTGCAAAACTAGGAGTTTCCCAGTTGTTACTGGGATTCAAGAACGAGGAAGACGCCTCAGCTTTTGAAGCTGAGGTTAATACTAAGGTACCTTTTGATCACGGGGCACATAGCATGTCAAGGGTCATTCCTAAGGCTTCTTATTCAAGACGACTTGAGCATAGAGGAGGATAAGATTCTTGTCCCAATAACACGGATATTTAAAAACAGGATTCACAGCTTCTCCGAAAAAAACGCTTGCAAAATGAGAAGATGGGAGACGTGAGAAATGTCCAGGCCGTAAAGGCGGACTATAATAAAATTGTTAAATATGTGAACCATTATTAACCGACCTTGACTTTGAAGAAACAAGGTCACCTAAATGATTGAAGGAAAGCCTATAAATGATGCTAATGAATGCTCGATCACTAGAAAAAAGACATAATGAACTAGCACTGCTTGCACGGGTCTCTACGATCGATTTCTTGATGTTCAATGAAACAAAGTTAAGAAGGCAAACAGTAATATACTGAGGGGATACAATTCTGTGGACATTGTATGGAAAGATGGTGCAGTTCCGGTACGGGAATGTCTATTTCTACCGAGACTGTCTCAGAATCCGTAATCCGAAGATTGTTTTTCTCAAAATTTAAATTTCAATGGATCACAATATTGTATGAAATAACAAGTTCAGACAATTCAAAGGAGCATTCAACTACGTCTCACGCACCATTTAAACCAGCCATGCCCAAAAGGGAGCCAAATAAAAAAAGATTTTTAATAAAAAAATTAATGTATAATTTTATTTTTGAGGTATGTACGAAGTCTCCTCATTTCTGGACTTTTTTTGATTAATTATTTTAAACATTGGATGTGATTAAAATTATAAAAAAAGCATCGACAATATTCTGATATATGGATTTATTGCATCACCTAATAATCGAGATACGCCATTTGCTTAATATGCCATCGTGCATTAACGAATGAAAGCATGAGGACAAACAAGCTTGAAAATCATTTGGATAGTGCACTTAAAGATGTAACGGATAAACCTTTGGAGTTTTTTATATACAAAGGCAAATACTTTCTCCAGTGTGAATTTCGACGAAAACAGAATTTAGGTAATAAATTTCAAATTCTATTTAGGTTTAATCAAATTATACAAAATGTGTAAACTTACTGCCAAGTCGGGAATTATCATAATATTGTGGAAACACTAATTATGCTGCTGCAGAAATAATTTATCTCAATTTCAAAATGTGGATTCAGATGAAATATTATTCCGTTACGTATATCTACTGTTCTCAGAAGGATGGATAATATGGCACAAGAAATCGAGTCTCAAATAAAACATTTGCTAAGTAATACAAACTTTTCATTGCAGATAGACGAAACTACATTGCCAGATAACGGTTCTCTCCTTATGGCATCTGTAAGGTTTTGGAATGGCAATGAAATCATTGAAGAAATGCTTGCAAGAAAGATTACAAGTGATTCAAAGGTTGTGTCACTGTTTAATGAAATTGAAGCATACTTTTGTTTGTGAGAACGTTGCTTCTATGGTTGGTAAATACAGAGGATGTTTGGCATACATAAAATTTCGCCATTGGACTTCTCCCTTCTCACGTTTAACGTCATGGAACTCTCTAGCGTTTGGAAACGGAAGGAACTGTTCGAGGATCTTTCAAAATACAAGATTTCAATCGCCTGCCTTCAGGAGACCAAACTAATCAACGGGATCGAAGAACAACATGGAAACTTCCGACTAATCTTCCTTCCAGGTGGAAACAAGCACTATGGGCTAGGATTTGCCGTCAGGAATGATCTATCCAAGAGAGTCTGCCGATATTACAATGTGAATGATAGAATCGGGGTGCTGCAATTGAAACTGGATGACCTCAACCCGTCGAAGAAATATCTAACTATAATAAACGTTTACGCCCCTCACAGTGGATGGCTTAATAAAAACCCAGTGGAGATTGATGACTTTTACACAGTCTTTCTGCCGTTTTCTCCAAGTATGCTTTCTCAACATTAGTAATGATTGCAGGAGACCTAAATGCGAAAGCTGGCACCCAGGTTACGACCAATGAGACATTCATGGGAAGACATGGTAGGGGGAAAAGAAATCTCCCGGGAACTCTACTAGCTAACTTCTGTCAAACGAACAACCTATTTTTATGCAATACAGCCTTCATGCATCCAGCCAGACATAAATCTGCGTGATCGGGACACAGAACAAATCCCGAAAGGCGAGTGATAAATATGTACAACCAGATCGACTATATCATATGCAGCAAAAAGATCGAGGGATTATACTTGATGCACGAGCTTATGGTGGATCGATTATCGACAGCGACCACAAAATGGTTATTGCTAGACTTTCTCTAAAGAGATTTATGGTACTACAAAGAACGAAATGGAAGCACATTGAAACCACAGAACCCAACCCAACTATAATTTGGAATCATTAATCAGTCAATCAGAAGGGCCCTAGCATTCAAAGAATATCTGGATGCAGAACTAGAAAACATGCCTACAGATTTGCCACCCGGAAAATCCTGGGATTTTGTAAAGCAGTCAATACACAAAGGAGCCAATCTGCATCTATTAAAAGAAAATAAGAAAATCCCATCGCACAATGACATTTACACGGTGAAGGACCGTGCCAATAAACAGAAGACCATATGGATGCTATATAAAAATACTGACGATTCGAACGTAAAATCAAAATTGCGGCTAGAAATAAAAACTATCAAAGCAAAAATAAGAAAAACTATACGCCAGCATAACAGAAATAGAGCACTGGACCAGATTAAGAAGATAGAATCTCTCAAGGACAACGCTAGATTCTACGAGGCTGTTAAACAGATGAAAGGAAAGAACTCCATCAACCGAAAATAATAAGAGATGACAATCGAACGCAGATTGTGGACAAAAGAGAATTGGCGGAAATTATCGCTGCCCATTTTGGAAAACTTTTCAATCTAAGGACGACACCTAGAATGAGGGAAATTGGACGAGGAAATCACACCATATGAAGTTGAACTTGTGAGTTCCAAGTTGAAAAACAACAGGACTCCTGGCCCTGACAGACTCGGTGGTGATTTCTTCAAATATGGAACCCAAAAGCTGTATGAATGCATCGCTAGGATCCTGAATAAAATGTACTATTATGGTCACACGCTGACCCTGGGAGAGGGTATCTTAATACCTGTACAGAAGGCGAATAAACCAAGATCTAAGGTGGAGAACCTCCGTCCGGTCATATTAATGAATTCACTTCGGAAAATTCTGGCGAACATAACATTAGCCGGGTAACATCGTGGTTAGGTGTCGGGCTTAAGTGGCTTAGGCTACGGGTTCGAATCTCGCTGCTGTTCACCTGGTGGAAGGTTCCACGCATCTACGATGCAGAAAGGGTTTTACGAGTGACGCCGTCATCAGTGGATACTCACTGCGGAACTGGATTGTCTAGAAAGGACACTCACACAAGAAAAAGAAAAAGAAGTGAATATCATTCCTTGGTTCTACGATTAGTTAAAATTAACTGTTCTTTACTTAAATAAAGTGTGTGTCCTGCCTATGCGGAGCTATAAATAATATGGCTCTCGTGAAAAGGCTTTATTATTATTATAACATTACAAAGGATGGAAGACGCCTAGATACTTTTCTGTCGCTATACCAAAGCGGATTCCGAAAAGGAAGATATACTTCCGATGTTTTGAGGTCCCACAAGTGGAGATCTGCGGCCGTTCACAAGTTCAAAATGTCTACAACCATCCTCGGAATCGACATTTCGAGGGCCTTCGACTCTGTCGACAGACGGAGGCTAAAACTGGTTTTGGAAAGTTTCCTAGACACTTCCACTGTCAGAATGGCCACCACCCTCCTAGCTGATACTTGGCTCACTGTAAGAGTCGGGGGAGCCTTGTCTCGCCGATTTGAGACGACTGTTGGCACTCCACAAGGAGACCCATTATCACCTATACTTTTTGTCATATACCTTGAAGCTGCTTTACGGGAGTCAAAACCAATAGTGGGTGAAAAGACAAACATTATTGCGTATGCTGACGACGTATACTTTATTTCAAACGACAAAATACCGTTCACCCGCTTGATGGAAGAAGTGCCTGGAAGACCAGCCGAATGGTTCCTAACAGTAAATCCGGGCAAGACTGAAGTAACTGAACTCATGAGGGAAGAAACAAGGACGGAGGAGTACTGGCGCAAGTGCAAAAAGCTTAGCTCCCTCCTAGGAGACCATGAAGAAATTACGAGAAAGAAAACCCTAGCACAAACTGCCTTCTCCAGATTAAAGAACACCTGGCTCCACAAAAAAGGCCTTGACATTATACCGAAAACTCGATTATACAACTCGCTAGTGAAACACATACTACTGTATAACTCTGGTACCTGGGCCTGCTAAGAAATGAACTAAAGAGGCTTAATGCGTTTCATAGAGACCAACTACGGCATATGATGTTTGAAAGAAGTGACACGAGGATGTCATCTAATCTTCTTTATAAGAGGACGAAGACCTCAGAAATTCCTAATGAAATTCTGGATGCACGATGGAAGCTTTTTGGCCATATTCTGCGACTGGATCTAGATGCCCCCGCGAACGTAGTCATAAAGGATTACTTCATGTTGGAGGCCCCCCGTTTCCGTGGTCGCCCAAGGACGATACTGGCAGTCGTTCTCGACGAGGACCTCAAAGAAATGGGACGGCATCTTGGAAGTGGAGAGGATCTTGACTGGTTGCGCACTGCGGCTTTGAATAGGAAGAAGTGGATGAAACTAACCAGTGATTTGCTAACTCGTGTTGCACATGCTTTGTCAAGTCCTATGACATAGCGATAAGTGTTTATAATAATAATATGATGGCATACCTGTAGAACCTTTGTAGGGTTATAGTGAATTTTGCTTGACATTGATTTTCTTTAAATTTGTATTGGGTAAGTTTGTCCCCCATGCAGCACAGTCATAGTTGATTGTCGGTTGTACATATCGCGTATATAGTGAGATTAACGTAAGAACTTTTGGTTATTGTTTCGTTCTCCAAGTATGCCAGTACTTTCTAAAATTAAAACTGGAAATTACAGAAGTACTGCAGAATATGATTTGTTGTGTCACGTTACCAGTATTTTTCAATGGCAAAGATTTTTGCAATGTGTAATGGAATATTTATGCCAGAAGTTTTCGATAAAATAAATACGACAAAGACCAAGGACTCTATGAATACTTGGGCAAGTTTAACGGTAATAATTCTTCTAATTACTGCTGGTAAAAATGATAAATCAACGAAAATTGAAATATGATGAAAATGACATTAAAATAGATTCTATAGTCGTACAGTAGCTGCCCTGACAGTATGGATATTCCCTCTCATGGTGGCGAACGAGATTCGTTCGAATAGCCAACAGCGATCACGGAAATCTGTGCAATTAATTAAAAATCGTACAATGGATATGATGCCAATATACAAAGGAATCCTCCATATCAGTGTTTTTAACGATTTTTGAATTAAAGATTTTTTATGATACATTGTTGTTGTGACAGACAACCGGAAAATATTGATGGGACAAAATTTACACCCCTAAGGTCATCGGATAAATGTTCTGTTTGTTCATAGATCAATATTCGGAAGCATTGTATCTCCTGTTCACCTTGTGTGTTGATTCCACCTCGGGTGTGTGAAACTATTTTGGGCCACAGTCAGTGCACTTTAAATATGGCACTGCGATTCCTGCCTTTGACTTTACCAAAAGTTTCTTCACATTTGCATCTGCCACTATGGACCCAGAATCCGTAATTTCCGAAAACCATTCCTCAAGGATTATCCCAGTAGGGATCCCGATCTCTGAGAAAAGTTAGTCACTTTTTTGCATCACAAAACATATCTGACCACCATAAAATACTCAAATTAAACCTAATATGAATTTGAGAAGAAAATTAAAGGTTTTCAGATAAAACAAAATCTCCCATTTGAGAGATGGATGATATGACTTAATAAAGGGGATTGTGTTACGTTGAAGTGTCCAAGTCTAAAGGTAGGACCCATTGGAGATATTCATTAAATTATTCCTTTTTTCTGAGAAACTAGTGGATATTGTTATGGATCTTGGTAAACAATTTCATCAAAAAAATCAGGTTGAATGAGTTTTTTCATGATTGTAAATTTTCTTACATGATTGTAGAATGAAGGACAAAAATGAGTGAAAAGTTGTAAAACAGATTCTTACAAATTTATCGTTTTTGATTCACGAGAAGAGCCAAATGAAAATGGGTTTACCTCTTTTTATTAGTGTACGTGTATTTTTGAATTTTGACGTTTTTGATTTAAATATCATTAGTACACCATAATTACTCAAAAATTATTGATTGAAATGTATAAATCAATTGAAGCAATTAATTAGTAATGTCCTACAAGAATAGATCAAGAATTACCCGACCATTAGCGTCTCTCCGATGAATAGCGTATCTAAATTTTTTAAGAAAAAAAAAACTTTTTTTAATTTTCTCATTTTCAGACTCTCTCTAGAAACATAGTTTTTTCATGAATAAATTCTCAATTGGATTGAGAAATAGCGAGTAATGGAACATGGAGAATGTCCGTATAATGATGAATACAGGAATTATCAAATATATCGGTTCTTCAATTACCTCTTCGTAACAAAGATTTTTAAGGATTCCAGGAAAATTAGTCATTCATGCAATTTCTGGTTCTGATTTCCACAACAAGAATATGAGTAGAAGACCCTGAAATAGCTCTTCCTCGTCTTGGTCTTTAGGATAATAAAAATCAGAACTCATTATAAGTTTTCAAATGTTCTTTTATCCAAAAATTATTTACCCAATGTTAATGAGTAGAAAGTACGCTATTGATCGGGATGTTACGTTATTGGTCAGAAAGGTACGTTATCGGTAGGGGAAGTGACGTTAATTATCTAGAAACCAAATATCTCTAAAAACTCAAATTAACTCTCTGCAATTGATGATGCAATATACATGGTTGGCGTTTGTGGGTTTTTTAAATGGAAATCAGACATCAGAGTAGCTCTTATAAAAGAATCCCAAATATAGAGCATCTGCTTAACCTTCACCAAGGTTACTGGTCTTTTAATAAAAAATACTTATTATATCAGTACTATTGTAATTATGGGAGGTGATAAATTGTTGACGGGGGTAAAATTTTTTTAATAGGAGCGATAAAAAAGGTTGAGAATAACTGAGATAGATCATTAGATCAGCACAAAAAATCCAAAATTACTTATTATAAAAAACATATTTATATAGAAATAAAAAATTAATTATGGACTTGTCACTAAATTTAACAAATACAAAATCACAAAAGTAGAAAATTTATTAAATTATGTATAAAATTGTTAAGCAGTGTGTAAACCATTATATAAATGTATGCATCAGATATCCATTAGGCGTATTATGCTTGCAATAATAATAATTATTACAAAAGTATTATCCACAGAACGTATTTTAAATATAACGTATTTAGACTGTTATAAAGGAACATGCTATTTGTTGGTAAAAACGGAATTAAATCAAGCTGATTCAATCGCATACTGCAAAAAGCTAAATATGGTTTTAGCAGTTATTCCCAGCCAACAAATAAATGAATATATTTTTAATAATCTTATTCTCCCTGACAAGGATACAAAGGACAAGAACATTAGATTCGGATTAGATGATCTTGCTAAAGAAGGTGAATATATTGATTCATATGGGCGTAAACAAGTTTAACATTTTTAAATTTAAGAAATATTTTAACTGGTACCCAGGACAACCGGATGATGGCCAATATTTTGGAATTGACGAAGATATCGTTCATTTTTATAATAATACTGAAAAATGGAACGATAATATCTCTACTAAACTAATGATGTCCATATGCGGAACAAAAAGTCAAATATTTAATATAATGTTCATAGCCACCGATTTTAAAAACGATTTTAAATCGAAAGAAATTGTCAAATCAAAACTCAAGGATGACTGCGAAACTTAATTATAATAATTTTTTACTAACAATTTTATTGTTCGAATATTTACAATAACATGACTCTTTAACTAATGCTTAAAACTAAAAGTTTGGAAAAACAATCGACTGTGTGGTTGCGAAGGTCGGGGATTCTGCAAGTGGTAAAGACAAAAAATGGAACTTGATACAATCGCCGGATTTCTTGTCTTTAAATATGCAGTTGCCGACAGAGAAAACATGGATATTATGTCGCGCACACAACGCGAGTAAATCATGTGTCAATCAATGTCATAACAAATTCACGCCCATGCCATTCGATAGTAGATTAGATAATATAATAACACTTTCGCCGAAATATTCGTAAATCTAAGGATGCCTGCTATAAAGGTTATATAAAATGTTATGAGGAATATGAAATAATCGAACGCATTATTAAAGACCAAGTATTTCCAAGTACGAACAGGTTTAATAAATTTCGTTACCAAAAAGGCATAATAATTTTTGTCTTTTACAAAAAGCAAGAAATTTAATGATGATCAACGACATGTATCTGAAAGATCAGAATGGAAATCACAAGCTTGTCATTTGTATAGACAATAAGATGGATGTTTTAACCTCAGCACTCCATAACCAGGCTCATCTTGGAATGAATAAAATAGAGGATCTCTGCAATAAACTACTTCCACATTAAAAGAAGTGTTATCCGCAGAGTAATTAATTCCTGTGAAATCTGTAAGTTTTCTACTCCTTAAAAAGTTTGTTTTGGTAATATTTTAATAGTAAGAAATCATATCATTGCGCTAAAACCAAATGAAAGATTTCAAATAGATCTTATTGATCTGAAAAGATTTTATTCTGTCAACGATGAATACAAATGGATGTCATGTAATTGATGTATTTCAAAGTTGGTCATAACAAGAAAATCAAAAAACAAATCTGGTTTTGAAGTAAGATGGTTAAAATCATATATTTAATTTATGTTTCAATGGAATTAAAAAGCATATTTTATGAATATAGGCCTTTTGATTTTACAATCAGACAATGGTACAGAATTTGAAAATTCTGATATTCGGGTACTTACTAATTAATTTAATATTATACAAGTTCACGGAAGACCAAACAATCCTAGGTGTTCAGTTGTTTGTATGTATTTTTAAGGTATCATAGAACGATTCAATCAAACCATTACACGGATTCTGTCAAAAATGATGGTATAAACGCTGAAAAATCTTGGATTCAAATGTTACCTAGTGCACTTATGTGTATAACATAACTACATTTTTCGAGCAGAAAAACATTTTTTGAGATGAATAGGGGCATTTCTGATTTTAATACTGCTACAATAAATGACGGTTGCCTTAATTTTCAAAATTTTGACATAGATTTGGAGAATGATATTTGCGAGACAGTAAATACTAATGTCGTTCTGTATGATGAGTTGTTAGAAAAAACAAATAATGAAGCTACAAAGTCTGTTTGTGAAATGAGTTACAAAAATGATTTTAAAATTAGAAAATTTTCAACCTAAGTTCATAAAACCAAATTTGAATTCACCTTATTTTAAGAGGATGAACAAAAAGATGAATGTTCATCATGGTAAATACACGTTTTCTATAGGGGATCAAGTTTGTATTAAATAATTAAATGTAGGTTCGAGTTTTAAAAGATTATGGAACTAATCCTTTTCTAAGGCTGAATAAATTTGAGAATCCATACAGTGAGAATGTAGAAGTCTTAAGTTTACTATAAAACAATCTTGTAGAGGTTAGAATGTAAAAAATATTTTTAGGTTTGTTTATCAACTGGTGAAAAAATTATTCCAATGCACATGGTCAAGAAAATATAATTAATTTTGATGTAATAATTTATCTCTGGTTATCTTATTTCAGTAATTAATTGTGATATTGTTTGATATGATTTGGTGTTGTACATGTCCGTTTCTAATCATACCGAGAAATCAAATCCTATGGGCCTTCCTGCAAAATCAAATAAGGAAGATAGTATAGTGGAAGCAGGACCGTCGTCTGTGGGGCTGGATAATGTCACAAGAACTAACATCAACATCGTTGGGAATATTGGTGCCAAAACCAACTTGCATTCACTATCTGCCATTATTGAAAAGGTCCACTGTGTCTCTGAAGCTGAGTGTATCTCAGATTTTTCTTGCCACGAAACAAAGATTTGGAAGGATACCTAGAGGTGGTTGGAACCTCGTACTTAAAAAGTTCAATGAAAAGTACTCCAAGAGTTCCAGTCTATGTCAGCTAAAAAAGATGCTGAAACCTGAAAATCGGAGTAACAATGTAAAAGGAGGCGAATGTTTCAAAGTGCAAAATAATACTAATGTGGAAATTTCCACCTTCAGAAATTGCCTTGAGGAACTAAAAGTACAAATTGAGAAAATTAAGTCAATTCCGAGGGATACTCGAAAACCAACACCCAAAATTCAGAGAAAGTATGTCAGAGTTAATGTTTTGTCGGGACTAAATTCTGCAATATATTATATTACGAAAGATAATCCGCCTCAAGATATCAATCAAATTACTGATATTCTATATGCTGCACAGTGTGCTTATATGGCTTTAACTGCGAAGGTTAAACCGCAGAGTACGTGGTAGGAGAACACTGAAAAGAAAATCTCAAAGCTGATGGCAGAACTAGAACTTGTCAATCGCTTTTCCAGACAAGCTCTCCCTGTGTATGAAAAACAAAAGGTTATGGATGTTCTTTGTGCCTATGGATACAAAAGGGCCAAAAAGGGGAGGTTGCCAGGATTGAGGCTCTACTATGTGACCTTGTAAGAATTAAGAAGAAGCAAATAGCTGTACATCATTCGAGGAAGGACTTTCGCAAGGACAACTGTTGTTTTGAATTAAATCGAAGAAGATTTTATCGGAACCTATCAGCAAGCAATGAAGTAACGTTATATGGTTTCGATGATGAGGATTGTATGTCGTTTTGGGAAAAAGTGTGGTCTAAAAGAAAAGAGATGAACGTGCCATATGACAGTGTGGGTAAAGTAAATACTGGTATTGAAGGCATGTTGCCAGAGTTCACAAATGAGTTTATCCTGGATGTTATTAAATGGCTCCCTGATTGGAAGGCGTGTGGATGCGATGGCTCATATAACTTCTTTATTAAGAAAATGGAATCTTTACATGGCTTTTTATGTACTGAGATTAACCGAATTATTAATGGGGAATATATGCCTGAAAGTTGGTTTTATACTGGAATAACCTATTTAATTCCTAAAAAGGATGATTGTGAGACTCCTAATGACTTACGTCCTATCACGTGTATGCCAACTTTATATAAACTTATCCAAATGTGTTAATTCCAAACTCTCAGATTTTGTGGATTCGTTTGGGCTATTATCTGACAATCAGCTGGGAACGAGGAAACATTGTCAGGGCGCTAAGGAACAGGCCCTTATTAATCAATGCTTAAATAAGGAGTATGGAAACGCCCTTTATTCTGCTTGGGTGGATGTGAAGAAGGCCTTTGATTCTGTTGACCATGAATTTTTATTTCATGTATTGGACTGCTCAGGAATACCCCGTTGGATTGTAACTTTGTAAAGACCATAGTCAAGAAGTGGACTGTAAATCTCCACTTAGATGGAAGAAAAATTGGTTCTGTAAAACTGGGACGGGAATTTGCAAGGAGATTCATTATCCCCTCAACTATTTGTTATGGTAACCCTTGAGCAGGACCCTTAACATGTTCCCAAGACTCCAAATTAATAAGGAGGATCTTAATACTGTGGCTTATTCTACAAATCATTTGTTGTTCATTGATGACCTAAAGATATTTGGGCAAAAGAAGATACTGTTATTAATATGATGAAAGTTGTTCCCGATTTCTTTCATGTTGCCGGCTTGGAGATGAATTCGAAATAGTCAGTCTCTAATGTTACATCGTTATCATGTTGTGAGACTCTGGAAGGAGTTAATGGATATCGATATTTGGGTGTTTTGAAAACGAAAGAAGTAATGTTCTAAAAAACAAAGTTATGGAGTCCATACTTGAAAATGTTAAGAAAAGAATAACCATGTTTCAAAAACTAAGTTAAATTCTGCGAACTTATTTCGTGCAATAAATGAATACGCAATTTCCCTATATAACTATTATATTGGACTAATTAATATTGAACCTATGAATTTGATGATATTGAGCAACAAATACGGCAACTGCTTACGTAAATCAAGTTGCACCTCAAACCTGCAAATAAAAAGAGGCTGTATTTGGACAGGAAGACTTTTGGAAGAGGATTTAACTCGATTTCGTTTAAGAGCGAATTAATACTTTTCCAGTTCCTTAAAAGTTTGGAAAAACAGTCGACTGTGTGTTTGCGAAGGTCGGGGATTCTGCGAGTAATAAAAAAAAAAATGGCACTTGGCTACAATCGCAGGATTTCTTGCCTCTAAATATGCAATTGCCGACAGGGAAAGCATGGATATTAAGTCCCTCAAGGACACTCAGAAAAAATATTTATTAAATAAAATTTATTGCAGAACACTACACTCAATTATGTTCAAATGTATTGATGAAACAAATGTCGACCTATATACTTCCTCGGAATGGTTATCCAAAGGAAATAACGGCCCACGGAGCGAAGCATTGTACTGTCTTTTGCAAGATAGGAATTTGTTTTTTGCACACACGGGGTCATTATGCAACCATTGTAAAAAATGCAAGAAAACTGTTGATCATTTGGCCACTCAGTGTGGTAAAATGCTAAATAGTGATTATCTCCGAAGACATAATGAAGTGGTAAAGTGCATCCATCTTCATCTTTGTCGAATTTAGGGAATCAAAAGAAGCAGGAAATTGAAAGGACATTCGGTTCAGTCAATATTGACCAATCAAAATGTCGAAATAAGAGTTGACACGTCGATTTTGACAGAAACAAAAGTCCAATACAATAAACCTGATATTTTTGTGTATGACAAAACAAAGAAGGAAGTAACTTTAATTGAAGTGGGGATTACCTCACAAGACCGACTAAAGCAAGTTGAAGTTGAGAAACTTTACAAATATGACTTGCTAGCAAATGAACTTTCGCTGCTCTATGAATGCCAAGTGAAGATTATTCCAGTGGTTTTGACATGGGATGGAGTTGTCTCAAGATGCTTCAAGAATCATATGGATAAACTATTTATTGAAGAATCAACATCCAATCGTCGTGCTGAAGAGAACGCTCGAAAGTATGCTCATTGAACATGTGATGAAGGTATACGATGAAGAGTACGCCTCTGCTACCTCCCAACTTGTGGAACTGGCATGCCGTGAGGATAGCCTACTGGACTCTAACGGAGATATTTTGACTGAATCTGATGTGGAGATGCAGAGTAACAGGGAAGTTATGGCACACTCTTCTTCTAAGAGAAGAAGAGGGATTACCAACAATCTGGATAAAAATACGCTTAATTAGTTAATTTACTCGTTATTATTATTTTAATAATTTGATTTATGATTTTGACATTGATTGACACATGATTTGTTTATCGTTTTGCATAGTTGCTCACAGTGCGCGCGACATGTTAGGTCCCTCAAAGACACTCAGAAAAAATATTTGTTAAAGAAAATTTATAGCATAACTATTTAGAATATCATTGTTCATGTGCATTCTAAAATAATGGCAAATAAATAATTTATTATGTCACGTCCATGGTGGTAACATTTCACCTGTCAATCAAACGGTTTTAGCTTTCAGATGTCATACTTAATGTGGCTTTTATCATTTTTGCTCGCATCGGACATGTATAATATTTTTTGGTGTTATTCATCAATGTTCAACATGTGCTCTACAAAATGTTTATCTCTTTATATGATATTTGTCAAAAATATTATGGAATATCTATAGTGAGCATTCTAATCGTAAGCCTGTACAGAAATCTTCAAGAAGGCGAATACAAATAAATAAAAAATCCGAGAAATTTATTGTCATTGATGGTATACCTACGGATACGGTTGTAACGAATAACAAACCCGATATTTTCGTTTATGATAAGACAAAAAATACGATTACTTTTGTTGAAATTGGTAACACTTCGCAAAACTGCCTCAAGCAGGTCGAGGTAGAAAAGTTCCACAAGTATGACCACTGACGAACGAACTTGATTATCCATAAAAAAACTACAGAACAATTTTGATGTCTTGCCCCAATTCATGTGATTAATTAGCATACCTATTCCTTTCCTCTTAAAATAAACTGCGTGTCTCTTCCTAAGTGGAGGTAAAAGTGGAAGAGGTAGATAAACTGATTTCAAAGCAAGGCTAAATAAGTTTCGGATATTTTATTGAATTGACCAAATTAAAAATTAAAAAAGTAGAAAATTTATTAAATTATGTATAAAATTGTTAAGCAGTGTGTAAACAATCATATAAATTATGTTTTGATGTCCATTAGGCGTATTATGCTTGCAATAATAATAATTATTACAAAAGTATTATCCACAGAACGTATTTTAAATATAAGTATTTAGACTGTTATAAAGGAACATGCTATTTGTTGGTAAAAAAGGAATTAAATCAAGCTGATTCAATCGCATACTGCAAAAAACTAAATATGATTTTAGCAGTTATTCCCAGCCAACAAATAAATGAATATATTTTTAATAATCTTATTCTCCCTGACAAGGATACAAAGGGCAAGCATATTAGATTCGGACTAGATGATCTTGCCAAAGAAGGTGAATATATTGATTCATATGGGCGTAAACAAGTTTAAACGTTTTTAAATTTCAGAAATATTTCAACTGGTACCCAGGACAACCGGATGATGGCCAATATTTTGGAATTGACGAAGACACCATTCATTTTTATAATAATACTGAAAAATGGAACGATCATATCTCAACTAAATTAATGTTTTTTATATGCGGAACAAAAAGTCACCTATTTAATATATTATTCATAGCCACCGATTTTAAAAACGATTTTAAATCAAAAGAAATTGTCAAATCCAAACTCAAGGATGACTGCGAATTTTAATCATAATAATTCTTTTACTAACAATTTTATTGTAGAATCCCTACAATAACAATGACTCAAACTAAAACTTAAAACTACGTTAATTTCATAGCATAACTATTCTAAATTTTGATTATGATACATCATTGTTCACTGCACTCTAAATTAATATAAATGAATGCAATTATTGTAGAATCTAATTAAGCACCTAATGAGGCATTTATTTTGTTAATTTCTCTACGATAATTAACAGAAAACAAAATTTAAGCAAAATGCCGAGTTTTAGTTTTACGGAAAACACAATTAAATAAAAATTACTAATCGCTTCTAGCCCTTTGCTCTTAGAATAGGAGTCATTGATCCGAAACCCATCCGTTCCTCTTCAACCGTGTGTCTGGAACGTCATCGAACTGTTTTGCTAATACCACCAAGTGATTGGTTGCTGTAAAAAAATTTTTCTCGATTGTGCACCCCCATATTTATACTCCACCAACATGCTCTCCAACGTCTTCTTGATGACGACGAATTGAATTTAGTTCTAGTTGTTGCCTTGGCTCCCAAATGAGATTTACAAGCCTTCGAAACGACATCTTCCCACATTAGAACAATAGGTATGACTTTGAAGGAGACTAATCAGTAGTTTGAACTTTCCAGCCAAATATCGTACTTATACAATTTTTATACTTCAATGTGCTTCAGTAATCATTGAGAAGTCAATTTCAATAAGTACAATTTCACTCTTCTCCTTATCGTGGACTAAAATATCAGGGATATCGAACCTGACCTGAATATCTATCTTTATGGAAATTCAAGTAATAATCATACTCAGAATTTATCACTTTGGTCAATAAAACCAAAGTACTTTTATAGCATTTAATCGATACCGCTGGGGCGACTTTCACTAAGAATTTCACTTTACTTTCAACAATTTGATTTCTCATTTTTTTATTTTTTGAATATTCGTGAGTTCTAAAAAATTTATAAAAAAATTGAAAATTAGATTTTTATATGCTGTTATTTAGCAAATTTTATTAAAGTGACTAAATGAATAATTAATACCAAGCATAAATCATATTAATTTTTTGTCAAGTGTTTACAGGAATTCGGAAAGGAGAGCCCATTAGGTTTGCGATCATGCTGGTTGGATTATGGTACGTAACTTCGAAGAGACCAGAGAGTATTCAACTTTTCTGCACCAGATGGTTTGTCTACCCAGCAGTTGACAGAGATAATTTCACGGCTTAACGAATTGTATTTTATGGGAAGATTATGTTCTTAACAGAAATTGAAAATTTTCTCTGCTATAATTTTTACCAATAAAATGACATATTTTTCGAAATTGACCAAATGGCATAAGATGTTGAACTGCATAAGTTACTATCCGTGGGCTGTGGACGAACTGTGTTTTTAGTTGATAATTCTTCAATTTAATCTTTGATGTTAATTGTATGTCGTGCAGTAGCAGGGTGAAGTGTGAGAGAGGTTCAATGCTCTCCCACAATCATTCTTTGAATGGGTTCCTGGAAATACATTGACTGGACGTTTTCTTACCTTCCTCTGGTTCTGGATAGACATGTCCACTTAGAAGTGTTTGTCTCCCATTGTCTACAAACATGTGAACTGAATATTCTTAATACAACCCAATATGCTAAAGTTGTATTACATCAATGATGACTAAGGATGGATTTACATAGATTATAAGCTAAGTTTAGATTATGGTAATAGTTTCTATTTCGCAAATTCATAACTTCTGATGTCTACCAACATCAGCTGCTGAATGACTGGAATAGTTTAAATTGTGGGATATTGGGGGAACAAGAATCATGCGCATTTTTTCTTCAAAATTAAAAATTCTAAATTAATTTTTTTATTACTAATATACATCATGTAGTAACGTAATTAAATTAACACGAAGGTCCAGTCACTCGACAGATACGTGCTTGTGTGGGGTCGAGGGAGGAGCATCGGGCCAAGATGAGGTTCCTGCTAGTGCGTGCGGAGATCACGTGATTAGTTAGTTCGTGTAACCGTGGTCTCTGGTGTTATTATTATTAACACATTCAACATCCAAAGTAGACCTCCCCGACGTTATCGACGCTGCGTTGCCTTTCACGATTCCAACAGAGATCAACATGAGAAGCCACCGGGGCGAACGTATGTCGTCGCTTTTTAGTGTAGCTAGGCGTCCAAGTTTCTTTAGGAAGCGAAGCGATTTTCCACTTATTCCTCCAGTTGTCTCGACCACAATAGGATAGAAAGTGAAAATAATTTTGCGCGCTACTCGTTGTGGTCGTTGTGGTGCTTAGAGAAAGAAGAGAAATAAAGAAAAATCAGTAAAGAAGATGCAGAAAACTGCAAAAGAAGATGAGATCTGCAAAAAATGCAACATAATGAACAAAAGAAAACGGATGACCCATTGCACGGCCTCTTCTTGTGGCTTCCACATGTCCTGTGCTGTCATTTCCAATCGACACTGTCAGTCATGTCTCTTATCAGATAATACGACAAACTCTTCCCTACACTACCCTTCTGAACATGTTCCACTAGACCATCAGGAAATACTTGAATTGATCTCAAACCTGACACAAACAAAATCCCCAAAACTGCCCGAATATCCATCGCGGACTGCCTATGTGAGTGTATTGAAAGGACAGTCTCTTCGGACGAATCTGAGGATTGGGTACGATTATTTGCTTCGCTCCATTTACACTATGCATACCTCATAGGAGGGGGAAATAAGAGAAACCACTTGCGTCATTAGTAAAGGAGAATGTCCACAAATTCTTCTCAAGGAACTCTGAAGAACTGACCTATAAATCCCAAAACCATGAGAAGCCAACAACAACTATCTCGGAAACTCAGAAATTAAGAAGTGCGATCCATCGAAAACTTTCGGAAAATTGAATCCGTGCTGCCATGAGGATCCTTGCAGATCAACACCGTATAATTGAGCCGTCTGAACAGTCCTACGCATCACTTGTTGAGCGACACCCAAGTCCCCCCAACGACCAGCGAATTCCGCCTTGCCCAGGACAATTACCCAACCTATTTGTATCCGAAGAGGACGTAAAAGATGGGAATCTCTCATTCGTCCCGAGCAGCAGTGGAGGACTGGATAGACTCCATCCGGGGCACCTCAAAGACCTAATTGCTCATAACACGGGCAACTCTGGGGTCCGGCTCGTGTTGGCTATCACCAAACTAATGAACAGGATGCTATCAGGGACACTACCAGAAACAATTCGACACGTAATGTTCTCCGCAAAATTAATCGCATTCGACAAGAGGGGAGGGGGAATACGCCCTATTGCTGTCGACTGGTTATTCGTCGGTTGGCCTCAAAGCTTGTATGCAGAGCAATCTTGCTTACGCTGATAACACAACTACAACCAACCCGTAGGGGTCGGCATACCCGGGGGTTGTGAAGCGGGAGTTCATGCTGTCCGAACATTCATTCCAACTCCAAACAGAATCATCTGAAATCACAGATATGGAGAATTTGAAAGTGATGATGCTGGGCAGAAAGACCGTTACAGGACCATCTGCGAAGATAAATATGAGAGGCTTCTGAACCAATCAAACCAACACAAACGTGCTTGTCTAGTCAATGGAAGATGCGAATGGAGAGGCGATTGGATCGATGCACTCCAGTTGGTAGTGTTGGTACCCACCTTGACGACGATACTGTCCGCATCGGCATCTCCACAGACATGGACTGGAGATTTGCCAGACTCACAAATGCCGGTGTGGCGCCATGTCGATTGTTATGGACACAATGCCCTCTCGTGTCGAAAAGTGCAGGAACGATTCCCAACATAAGGCGATCAACGGAACTGTCAAGCGAGCCCTGAGTCTTCGGGATGCCCCGCCATACTTGAACCTGTTGACCTGGATAGAGAAGACGGAAAACGTCCTGACGGGGTCACAATTTTTCTATTCGAAGAGAGGAAACCTTTGGTTCAGGATGTTACTTTGCATCGATCCACTTTACCCATCCAACATTGTCGGGAGCGCGGTAGACACACTGTATGACGCTGAAAAAACAATGAAAGCAAAGGAGAAAACATATGAATCATTGCATGATCGGTTCACTTTCTATCCCATTGTGGTCGAGAGAACTAAATTGATTGAATACAATATTATCTTTAAATGATTATTGTTAGGAGATATCCCTGCAATCTAATTCATCAATTGTAGTAATTACACCAATCCATACGATTATCACAACAAATGGAGTTATTATATTCGTAAATAGAGCAGACTCGTCAATTCTATAACGCAGTTTTGAATGCCCCGGTCTTCCATTTCTCCCTGTCGTTTCCAATGCGCTTGTTCATCGGATTCATCCAATTGACATCCTTCTAATCTTTTCGGAGTTCATGAATTATGACGACTGGGAGAGTGAGTCATGGCCATTTCCGAAAAAAAGGGCTTCGGACGTTAAGTGTGATCCAAGCTCTTGTAATCACATATGAGTATATGTTGCTTCTAGTCATTCCACAATGTCCTCATGAGGATATTCCTTTATTATTTGTTATCTGCGAAATAAGTTTAACTTCAAAGTCCGAGACCGACCTAGCTAACAAACTTGAATTATAGTGCATCATTGATTTCTCTAGTTAGTCATAAGGGAGGACTTAAATATTCTAACTATCATCAAAACCGCATAGGGATAAGAACCGTGTGGTTAGGCATTTGTTACTTAAAACTAAGGATCGACATAATTTTTCTCCCAGCAGCCTACTCATCAGGAACCATAGAAGACCGTGACCCAACAAAAACAAAGTTAGAAAAACTAAGAAGTTTAACAAAGCAAATCAAGGAGTCTTCCAAACAGTATCATTATTAGTTGTTGGAGCAATATTAAACATTTCATAAACTTTAGTAATATCTAACTCCCCAAAAACAGTCTTTATATCTATATTCTTCTGCCGCTCACACAAAGCAGCAATATTATCGACTAACATTAATAATATTACTACAAGAACTCGCCCACTCTGGAATTTTGTGAATTGGTTGTATCTCATCATCAAAGTCGTCCTCCTTCAAATCATCGATATTGTAACTCTACTGTCATCACATACATCACCTTCTCCAAACTATCATCTCCCTTTTCCGTCACTGATGATTCTGTTGCTATTGAGACTTCTGGGTTTTCAGTGATAACGGATTCCATAAGTGTGGAATCTTCGGGATTTTCCGGGATTGCAAATTCCGGTAACATAGAATTTAATCCTTTTCTCATGACTAGAACTTCCGTGGGCTTAACATATTCTCTGTGTACCACGGACCTAGTATATTCTCTATCCCTCACAGCAGAGGACTGGTCCACCTTGGAGTCCCATCGGTTTTCCGTTATTGCGGATTTTGTGGGTTTGTGGTATTCTCGGATTTGAGGTGTTTTTACAAAATTGTTGAGTCGATTTTGAGACATTGCTAATCTAGCCAGTTCAGCCCTTTTTTGTCGTCTTTCGCGACTTCTAAGAATAAAACCAATCAAGACAGTCTCATTCTCTCAGTTCTCTCCGCAATTAGTTGCTCCCGTCTTCCCTCACTCTTCTTAGCCTTCTCTAATAAAGTCTTTGTTAGATTTTTAGTTCTCTCATTCTCCACCATTTTCTTTCCCTTAGCAGCCTTCAATATCTTTGATCTCCTCAATATCTTCTTTACAGAACTCTTGACAGTCGAACCAACAACTGGTTGTTTATACTATAATATAAACGACATACAAACATTAACTAACTTATCAGGAGAGTTTAGTGACTATACATTAATAGAATATGTACTTTCTCTGAGTATCCCCCAACAGTTGGTCCTCCTTTGGCAATATTAGGAGAACCCACGTGAGTTAAGTTGTTATTTAGTCCTTTTGTGTAGATATCAGGCACATCCAAATGGTCTGTGCACTCAGAATTCGTATTAGGAAGAATCACATGGGTTTTGTTGATAGTCTGACCTTCTTCGGGGTCATTGGGAAGATCCACGAGGGGTTCAGAGAATGGTTGTTCTATAACCTTCTAGAATATGCCATACCTTCTAATTCTATTGCTTGAATTTTCCCATTGGAAAACTCAGAGACTACTTCGGTAGTGTTTGTATGAGATGATGGCTGGGGTTGGATTTCTGGAGGGCTTCTGCAATTTTTAGTCAACAGACCTGAAAATCTCATCCTTTTCGGACCGAACTGGAAATTAATAAACATATTACTGGTGGAAATCAATTCGGTTATACCGGAATTGAAAATGTCGTTTCTTTCTGATCCCCTCCTCGTATTTGCAAGTCTAAATAAAGAATGTGCTTTACTTGTTTTCTATATTATCAATAACTTCATGATTTTTGCGAAACATTTTAAAAATTGCACTTATTTTTTTAAATGATTGCATAGAATCAGTTTGTATCTGTTTAAACTCTCTCTGAAAGAATGTATTTCTTTCATTTTCATTCTAATGTTATTATACCACAAACCATTGAATTATTAGAGTCCGCCATTATTTAAATTTAATCTTTAAATTATTATTTTTATAATACTTTTATATTCAAAATATATTTTTTGAAGAAAATATTAAATCGTGGCTTTTTATATAACATCAATGATGCAATAATAATCAATTACATTATTATTATAATGTAATTAGATAACAATGTAATTAAATTAACACAGCCAACCATCCAAAATGGACCCCTCCGACATTATCGACGTTGCGTTGCCTCTCGCGATTGCAACAGAGATCAACTAGAGAAGCCACCGGGTCTCACGTTCGTCGTGGCTTTTAGTGTAGCTCGGCGTTCAAGTTTCTTTAGGAAGCGAAGCGATTTTCCACTTATTCCTCCAGTTGTCTCGACCACAATGGGATGGATAGAAAGTGAACCGATCGTGCAATGTTTCATATTTTTCTACCTTGCTTTCATTGATTTTTCCGCGGCATACAGTGTGTCTACCGCGCTCCCGACAATGTTGGATGGGCAAAGAGGTCGATATTAAATTACAATCAAAAAGCAATTATTCGTATACTAAACTTTCACGTTGAATAATAAGTAAATTCTCGATTTTATGAAAATTCCCATGAGTTCATTAGGATAGCATTGATATCAAAAAGATCATTTTTATTATTATCTCATTTTTTGTACACTTGAAGAAAAAAATGGGAACGAGCTGGATGCACTCCGTGTTCATCCCTAGAGACCCTTTTTGGACGATGACTGTATTAAGATTGGGATCACACAGCGACTGGGATTGATGTTTGCGTCGAATACCAATGTCATTATGAAGGGATCGTCGATGCCAAAGGGCTACATCCGCTTTCGTGAAAAAGGAGTGCTGGTAGAGTCCTCGCCATGCTGCTATGAACAACATTGTCATGCGTGCTCCTGAAGCTGTAGGCTTTCCGGCAGTGCTGGAGTCCGTGGCATTGAACCGCGGAGACAGGAAATGACCGGATGGGCTAACTATTTTTTTGTTCACTGAGGGAAAATCGCTCTTATGAGACTTTTGTGGATTCTTTCTCGAACTTGATGATACTCAGCTCGGCGCTGCCTGCTGGATCGACAGCCGGATCTGGCCGAGAAATTAAAAAATATGGCAAAATTGGAGACCGCTTTCGTTTTTTACCAGAGGCAATCGAGACATCTGGTGATGCTGGAAGTATCACAGCCTATTTCCTGAAGGAATGCCGACATGCCTATTCGATACTCTGTAAGACGAATTGTTTGTGAGAGTTCCAACGAATTAATGATATGGGTGAATTCGAAAAGGACTTCAGTATTTCCATCTTCTTTGGGATCCTCAAAGATATTAGGTCCACTTGAGGCTTATATCTGATTCTTCGAACGCCAAAGACTTCCAGTATTCAGTACCTCTTCGATGGTTAGTGTTGCCTTTCAGGTCTTCGATGTCTTACTGCAACTAGGATTACTCGTTTTCCCTAACGGAACCCAAAATTCCATAAATTTGCTATTATGTGGAGATCTAAACACCAAGTGCAGTTCAAAGGGTTAATAAAAGAGTAAATTCCTACAAGCAGCGCTACTTTTCCCGACCTAATACTCGCCTCCACAGACATCGCCTCACTCACCAGTTGGTTTATGATATACGACTTTAAGAGTGGTCGCAACCCCATCTTTATCTCAAGAAAAGGAAAGCCCTTACGTAAAAGAGTTTGGCCGAAATCATGAAATTTAAAAAGTTGAGTTAAAGAAATTCATTGCTTTTAGGACACAACCTGTTGTATTTCTACGCCGAAGCCTTCAATTCTGTTGGTATGAACTGTCTTCTTCATCAGGACAGTGAAATCGTCTATCAGAAGAAACCCTCATCCTCCCAAAAAAGCAGTCAATCAAAAACTCTAGAATGTGGAAAACGATTCAGTACTTCACAAATCCTGAGATAACTCTTCCAATGTCGTTCAGAAAAATAATAATTATTATTAAAAGCATTTTCACAGAATCAAAGAACGTCATATTAACTAAGGTCCCATTTGTGCCACACGTTTCAAAATCTGCTTCACTATGCGTCTCCATCGCCCTCTGTTTTGCGTATCTGTCAGTAGATCTTCTAGGTTTTCTGCAGATTTAAGTTTTCTTCCAATTCCATTAAGATCCTTGTTCAGAGGCACGGGTAGAGTGACTCTGGGTCTTCCTCTGAACGATGGTTTGTTCTCATTGTTAAAGTAATTGTCCATTATTATATTTGCAGGGGCGTTTATGTCCATTCTAAGCACGTGCCCTAACAGTCTCCATCTTGATTCAATAATGTCGATGCTTATTGACCTCGATTGTGCCACAGAGTATAATTTCTTATTCAACATCTTCTTAGGCCAACCTAGGTCCATTAATTGCTCAGAAAAATAAAGAATCTAAAATCATAAAATACCAAACTCACACCAACACACCAAAGGGACGTTACAAAATTAGTATTCATGGTAGAGGAGGTTGGGAAAGCGACCCAAGGGCTAAAGTCCACTTATTCAGCAGATCTAGAGAGTATTCCTAACATCGTACTAAAAATATTGCCCCTTACCCTATCGAGGATTCAACGCGGATATACACCATGTCAATCAATCGGAACACTATCCCGACCATCTATAAGTTTTCCAATATATGCTGGGACCTGAAATGTAGCAACCAATTCTTCCTCCTCTTACAGGTCAATATTTCTCCTATGCACTTCCGCAAAAGTCTTTGGCAAACTCATTTCTGACTGATTCAACACTCCCTTCAATGACGCCCCTTCAACTTGTATTCAAGAAGGGTCTGTTGACAATAACCTTCCTCTCAACTCTAGAGGACCAATATTCACCTTTATTACAATGTAAATCTAGATAATTTTGACTCCATAAGATATTTTTAATTCTACAGCTAACCAAAGTTAATTTATTAAGTTTTAACTATTGATCCCCCATTACACAATAGACGTTGCCCTTCATGATATTAACAGAAATCAATAGACATCATGATTTCTTAGTATAGCCAGAAGTACTACTCTCTTAAGGAAAAACAAAGACTTTCTGTTTATACCTCCAGTTGTTTCGAGATCAGTGAACCGGTCAAGAGCCCTTCGGATACTTATGTACTCTAACTAATAAAAAATTTTTTTAAACTTGCCAAAGGTGGCTGTCAAATGCATTAGTACCCCCTTCGTATTTATTCTCTCTTCTCGCTCTTGATAATTTTGATGGGTGGTAGGGAGTCGATGCAAGTGATGTCCCATATTTATTAATTATTTGTCATATAGGAGATCTGCTAACGAGATTTTATGTATTTAAAAAAAATATCAACCGAGGGTCATACAATAACTGCCATGACTACGAGGTTATTCCCTCACAGGATGGCGAGACAGATTCGTTCAAATAGCCAGCAGCGCTCGTGGAGGTCTTTTCTGCGTGCAGAAATTCGATTCCCAGCGAGATTTGTAATAAGGTTTTGGTCATTTATTAGATGACAACCACTAAACTGACTACTTGATAGTGGCTACTAAACAAATGCAAAGCTGCTGTTTCCAGATTTCTTTAATTAGGTGTTTTCCACTGAGAAGCAAAAATAGAGCAGAACTGGTCAGAAATTATTGATTTACTAAAAATCTTTTAAAATTATAGATTTTAGATTTTATGTTTTTCAATTTTATTAATATATAAATTTAATAATTAAATATGACTTTTTCATAAGTTATAAACATTGTGTGCCATCGATGTATAATTGCGAACTATCTGACTACTCATTGAAGGAGCTCGCGGAACTACTACTACACTTGGAAAGTCTACACGTGGAACTACCATTTTCATTTAAAAACTCAGTAAAGACTCTAATAAGCTCGGCAAAAAATTTGTCTGACTCCTTCTCTCACAGAAGGGACCCCAGTAGTCTCTCTTCTACTACAAGCAGGCCAGGACAAGTGGGAAAAGTAAGGACAGTTGAAAAGGCCAACCAAACAGATGTGATTTTACTTATAATTAAAGGAATCTCATGTATTGGGGGATTACAGAAAAGACAAGCTAACAACACAAGATGTACAACAACTCCGTAATAAAATGTCCGTTTTAATTCCGCATTCACGGAAAACGGAGAGGGAAGTCAAGAGTTATCTCCAAAAGTCTTTCCCTTTTTTAAACAGTCTTATTAAACTGTCCCCTCCTCAGAATAAATCGGACACTTCTGTGGGAGTGAAGTCTTTTGCCAAGAAGTTCACATTTAGAAGACGTCAATGCCATAATCTAGAAGAGGTGAGCACAGATTGTTCTCAAGTAATTTATGACTTATTTAAGAACGTTGACGAACTTATAGGTGGTAATGGTACAGAGATAAATTCTGATACTGATATAGTCGTCCAGTCAGAGTCAGAACTCAGTGAGGAGGGCGTTGTGAGTCACAAGTCTCCAAACAAAGCTGATCGACAGCCTGATAATCAGTCCTCCACTATATTACCGTCTCTGTGTGTCCCCAGCATTCGGTCACTCATTGACCTGTCTAATAATTCTCAAGAAAGTGTAAGTATTGCTAAGAAACGCAAATGCAATGAAATTTTATGTGATGAAGAGTCGGGTATAACGGACAATGAGAGTGAACAAATAATGGTTGTTCCTTAATATTCACTACCAGTACTCTAAAAAGTCGAGTAAACGGCGGAGGGTGAGACCAGCTAGTCCAACAATCCACCGACTTGCCAGAATAGAGGAGGAACGACAAATCCGTCTACAAAAGCAGGTGACTTTATCGATGACAACAGAACGAACAACTGAACTTGGATAACTCAGAGAATCAATTAGTGCTGGAAAGTGACCCTACCACTGGCAAGATTATTGCCAAGGTTGAAGAAATGTTCATGTCTGTACTGATGCCTCATCAAGTCGATGGTTTTAGATAGTCTTACATTGTTAGCTGTACAATTTATGTGGAATGCCTGCATTGGGAAGGTTGAGAAGGCCCGGACCTCCTCGGTCATTCGGGGATGTCTAGTGGCTCACTGTATGGGACTTGGAAAAACACTTTCGGTGATATTTTAGGATTACAGTAGGCGATCTGTTTCATGTATACTCTCCTGGCATGTAAAGAGGTGGGAGCTAAGACTGTCTTGGTGGTATGTCCTGCAGGGACCATTCACAACTGGAGGGATGAGTTCGAACAGTGGTTACCATATGGATCTCTTGATTTCCCTGTATGATGTTATTTGTGATAAAGGTCCATACGTTTCTTGAAAACAACGAATTTGCCATCCAAATGTTACAAAAGTGGTTCACCACCGGAGGATTCTGCATAATGAGTTATGAAATGTTTAGGTCTGTGGTGATTTGTGATGAATATAAGACATATTTTCGGTCCCCCGGTAATTCCCATACTAATCAAAGGTCCGGATGTGATTCTGTGTGACGAAGTACACATGTTGAAGAACCACAATACAAAGATTTATAAATACCTGTCAAATTTAGATACAAAAATAAGGGTTGGGATGACAGGGACTCCAATTCAGAATTGTCTGCATGAATGTGAGTGTACTAGTAAATTCAGATTATACGATGATTAAGTTTGTGAAACCTACTCTTTTGGATAATCGAAAGAATTTCTACACTAACTTTGTGATCCCGATTGAGAATGGGCAGATGGCGGACTCTACAGAGTCAGATGTTCGCATAATGAAACGACGAGTCCACGTGCTTTTTAAAATTCTGTCTAATACAGTCCATGTAACTGATTGTGTGACTGTAGAGGAGAGGATTTGAGGTTCTGAAGGACCTTCTTCCAAACAAGGTCGAGTTTGTCCTCGACATTCGCCTTTCACCGATTCAAGTGAAGTTATACGAAGCCTACCTTGGCTTAATTGCACATAATAGGAACATCCTGGCAAACTACAAGACACTCAAGCTGATATGGACTCATCCATTCCTTCTGAAAGAAAGAGACAAACGAGTTTTGTTGTATCTAATTCAGATTTCTTTTGAAGGACAGAATGAAGACTCGGATGTGAATGAACAGAGTAATTTGGGGGCGAATGATGGATGGTGGAAAGAACACGAAGAGGGAGTAGACCTGTTTGACTACCTACATTCAGGGAAAATAGTTGTATTCTTGGAGATTCTGTTCACGTGTGTTGGAAGAGGCGATAAAGTGTAAGTGAAATGGATATTGGAGTCTGTGTTTTAGTCAGAGTCTGCTGACGTTGGATTACATTGAGGAGATTCTGTCACGTGGGATAGGTCAAATTCCTCCTTGGAAGAAGAATAAGGATTACTACAGAATAGACGGATCTGTTTCTTTAAAGACCCGATCAGATTACATTAGAAGATTCAACGAGGATTCCTGTAAGCATTATTTGAAGAAAGCAGCCAATCTATTCCTAATATCCACCAAGGCGGGGTCGTTGGGGATAAACATTCACCGGGCTAATAGAATAGTTATTTTGGATGTCTCTTGGAATCCTAGTGATGACTTGCAATCCATTTTCCGTTCCTACAGGATTGGACAGTCAAAGTGTGTTTATGTCTACAGACTGATTGTTCCCGTTTGCTTTTATGGGGACATTTTAGAAATGTATGGAGGACGTTATCTATGGGAGACAAATTTCGAAGCTGTCTCTTAGTTCTCGGGTTATTGACGACAATCAGATCAGCCGACACTTCAGTAATGACGAGTTGAACAGATTATATCAGTTCGACCCACGTGACCATCAAATTGTGGATAAACCCGAGTTTGATTTCCCTAAGGTAGTTTGGGGGTTATTTGTGAAGGATGAAGTGTTGGCGCTGTGTTGTGCAGTGAGAACACGAGGGGGTGGATTCTAAGTTATAAAGACCATGATTCCTTCCTCCAAAATAATGTTGAGGAAAAATTGAGTCAAGAAGAATGTCACGTGGCCTGGGAAGAATATCATAGATCTCTTAAGGAGGGAATTCTTGGAGGTTATCCGACTATTTTACTTTAGTAACTACAATTCCTACTACTGTTAGTTCAGAGACCACGTGTCCCCAATTACTAAATACCCCGAGTAATATTCGTGTAGGAACTACGAGTTATCCTCATGGTAGTAGTCCGTATGATACTTTTAACACGTGTTTGACAAATGGGGAAGATGGGAGATTGGATCGAATGATATTTTCACTTCTGAATAGACGTCCTCAATGTGTAATGCGAAATGAAGCGTTAATGAAATCATCTCCAGAGGTATGTCGACTATTCAATCATAATTTCCGTGCAATGGGACGTCCTCAGTTTATGCCGAATCCTGCCTCAGCTATTAGGAGAGTATATCCTCCAAGGCCGAGTAACCCAATGGATGTTCAACCATTCTCACCACCTAATTTGAATAATAATATTTATAAAAATCACAAGTAAATTTTGTAATTATAGCTTTTTTACATAAATGCTTTTGTATTGCCTTTTCACAAATCCATCCAGAACCACCTTGAAAGGTAAAAGACCATTCCTTAAAGTTGCAAAACTCCTCCGGTCGAGTGGAGGAAGATTATTGATTAAAACTTAAACTTTATTACCCCGGGATCACCGAGAAAGAAAGACAAAGTAATGTCAAGTAGTTAGGTGATCGTCATTGGATCCACCTTACTGAGGAGACGCTTAATGCCTCCCGGCATCAAGAGGATCCACTATTCTCTCCCTGGGGCAATGTCGTTATTTAAAGACAAGTTCTGGAACGAGTCAGGATCAAGGAGTTAGTTAGTTCGGTTACCCTTATTATTATAAAAAGCACTCCCGAGAAAACATAAAATTAGTTAAGTTTCTTGTGCCGTATTCCGAATCATCCTCTCCGTCAGCATCGACCATGATCTTCTGTCGCGCACTAGTTCTCTTAGGTAGTTTAGGTCGTCCACCATTTCCATTATAATATCAGATGATATCCATACTCTTGTACGTAGTGAATCAGGTCCTGATAAGCTGTAAATCCGAGACCATAATGTCGGCAGGCCGACGGGAGGATAAAAAGGTAGAATTTTCCAAACAGTTCTGTACATTGTACGGTCATTTTTGTCTCTTGTAGACAGCAAACAGAGACGTCATATTTTGTTAGATCGCATACCAGTTGGTGTTTCTTGTAAGGTCGTTTAAGTCTTCTGCAATTGAAAGATCCCAGAATGAACGGAGAAGTCGGTAAGGAATACGAATAAGACATGGTGCAATATAGGTGTCGTCACCACCTCAACCAAGTACTCTCAGTCTTTGGAATAATTTTAATTTAATTCACCCAACACTTATTATACTTTATTCTCTCCTTGGAATGTCTCAGAATCTGTTGTATCGTGAGATATTGTAATAAGCCTTGAGCCTGTGGTACTTGGACGATTGTTTTACAGATAGCCAACCAAACAATGATGTGAAGAATGTAAGAAGACTTATAGTAATTGGGTGTCTTATTACAGATGGTAGAATCAGGAAATCTCTAAAAACGATATTTGCATGTCTGAATTCCAAAAACTGAACCACATTCTTTGAGAGGCATCTTGTTTCCTGAGAATAAATATATCAACCCTCTTTACCGTTTCACTAGCAAACGCCCCATGAATGCTCAATTAGGGGACCAAGCAACCATATCCGTCAATTTTTGGTGACATAGAACTCCATTCAGATTTCATTTCTATCATGGCGTTGACCAAAATGTTTTTATATTTCTCACAGAATCAGAGACCAACAATACTCGAAAGATTTGCCACTGGAACAAAAAAAACTTTTACAAAATCCTGTGCCAAGAAAAATTTGAATGAATCTAAAATGCTCGAATCAGCATATTCCCCATTAGAACAAAGGAGAGCAATGCATTTACCAATTATCTCCTTATTGGAATTATAGGATTCTATTCAATACGTAAGCGTGTTAGGTGGACACGAACTTCCTACGGTAGGGAAACATCAGAAGACTCCCAGAAGCTTGTTTACCATTGCTTTTGATGACATTAGTGAAAACCCAATCGTTTTAAGACTGAGTTATTTCAATCTCCCGATGGTTCGAAAAATGCAACTTTGTCACCCACTGTATGATTCTCTCGTTTTTATGGAAAGTCAAAGGCAGTGGACCTGATGGTCCTGCTTTTTACATTTGTCAAGGAATTGTAGACTGAGCATCATGAAGTGGTCATTTGGGAATAGGTTCGAACTTATGTCTTGTATTTACTAAATATATTCATCTTTAGAATCTATTTTTGATTGAAAAAATTTAACTCCATTTGACAGGAAAATGGTTGGTTACTTAGTTACCCCTATTTCACTAACATGTAGGAGGCCGTCTGAGAATGTTAGAGGGTTCCACAAGTTTATTAGAGTTCATTTATTATTTGGACAAAACTACAAGGTTATTAAATAAAGTGTGGTAGCACTCCATAGGATAGTAAGGAGAGGGATCTTTTTTGGATGCGGGCCATTGACTGAATGTCTCCTGAGTTAAGTGGATCCGATGACGTCGATTGGAGAATTGATGAAGGTAAAGAGTAGAAAGGAATACTTCAGCCAAATAAGTAGCAGTGATACAGGTCATTAGTTAGTTTAGTAACCCAGGCCTCACTAACTTGTAGGAGTCCAGCTGCTATTAAATAAGACGCCGAAATGCCGGTCCCTTCCGTTGGTCAACTTTGCAGTTGTTAATCAATAGGAATTGAGGACATCTTACGAATCATCCACTTTTGCAGCAGGACATTAATAATTTGTAACGATGAGACATGTCATAAATATTTTAACAAAACATTTTTGACAAAGTTATTAAATAAAATGTAATTTAATAAAATAAATCCAAAGTTTTAAAATAATTATTTATCCTGAATTTGAAGTTTGCCAAGAGTATTCTAGTACATTATACACAACAACCTTAATATTTTTATGTAAGGTTTGCAAAAAGTATTCGCTAGAGCTTGAATCAAATCCTAGTAGAAGTCGCCGTAACCACCTCGGTTTTAACAGACCGGTAAATATAGTTAAGGATTTTCTTGATCTAGCAATCTCACCACAGAACAGAACCTCTTCCATATTGAAGTCCTCAGATTTGGTCTTTGGTTTGTTTTCCAACTCAACATTAATGGTTTGGAGGTTTTTATTCTTAGTGATAAGTCTGGAGGAAGCCGATTGGTGAAGATTAGAGATCACTAAAATATTCAAAATTTAAACGATGAAGCCGAGTTTCGATAAATTTGATTTTCGTCGACAAGGCGTCCATAAAAGTGGATAAATCCTTAGAAAAGGCTTCCACCGTTTTTCGTTGCGATTTCACGGAATTCTGAAATTATTCAGAAAATGACCCGGTAAGCGGTAATGAGAGGCTGTTTTTTATCAGAACAAAACTGCAGCTGAACGGACCTCCTATGAAGTCACAAACTATGAAACGTCTCAATCTGCTTTTTGGGGACCTTCTCAGATCCCATTTGGCCGATTAGGAGATCAATCTTCGCTTCAATGTCCATCAAAGCCAATTTTGTCTCCGAATGGCACTTTCTAAAGTCCACAACAATAGACTGAATATCTGCAATCTCATACGACCACAACCTTGCGGTGGACTTTCACATTTGTCCTTAGTGGGTTCCTGAAAAACTTTTTCTTCACTTTTCTGATCGACAAAAACCCTCAAAATCCGCCAAAATATCTGTGACCGATGCTGACTGTTCTTGTCTCGTCTAAAATACGGAATAAATGCGAACAGCGGACATTGTTGGTTGACCTTTACTGTTTGGACCAAAAATGGACTTTCCCAGTGAGGCCATCCTCACCCGCAAGGTCTGAGATAAGAATAAATCAACCTCCTTGTTAGAACTAGGAGGACAGTCCGCATTATTGGAAGGGTCACTGACATCAATCTAACGTCACAATATCCCATACTAAATGTAAATCAAGGGCCATTATATCCGTGGGTTTAGAGATCCCTGGTAAGGGAGGGAGACGTCGACTGTCGAAAATGATGAGTTTTTTATCAGCGCAGAGCATAGAAAGGACGTATTTTATCAGAAACTATAGGTTAACCCACAATTACGTGGTCAAATTGATTTTCTGTGGGTTGGCTTATTTCTATGGTCTCATCTTTGGAGAGACACTAGAATTAGTCATTCCTTACAGTCTTCATCCCCACGGCGTCACATCTTAGTAGAGAATAGCTGACTCTAACGGAATCCCCGATTTCTGGGGACCGAAAAGCCGTTTGAGCTCGTCGGTAGCACTTCCCCATGTGCCACGAGTCAACGGGAGTCCGGGCATAGAAAACACACAGAAAAATCAAAATTTAATAAAAAGTAAATCACCTGTCTGAACGAGTCCACAAAATTGTTAAAATCAGAGAATTTGACAATCCACTGGTCCTCGGCGTCATCGAGGTAGCTTATATCGTTTTCCTCACAAATCTCGGTTTTTCATTAAAAGTACAAAAAATTCAAAGTCCGAGTGAATGCTGGCGACTGAAATGTGTTGGTTTTTGTTCATATATATCAAAATGCGGCACTGCCATAAATGTCACATCTCTACTTTCTGTCTGTGCTGATCCCCCAAGACCGCAAAAGACAGGGACTTTGGTTGTTCGCGGATATTTCCTTTGCTTTGGTAAAATAATGTGATTACCACTTTATTGCCAATATTTTTGTGGCAAAGAATAATTTAGAGGCCGCAGCTGCCATTCCTAAGAATTATAAAAATTTCAGTTAAAATGTAAGTTTTAAAAGTTAGGTTGTGTTTACACAAAATAATTAATTTAAATTTAAAATATTTAATTGTTTAAATTTAATTGTTAATTTATTTTTATTCAAATTATAATTATTAGTTGAATTTAATTTAAATATAATTATTAGTTGAATTTAAAAATTTGGGGAGATTTTATCATTTAATGGTAATAATGATATTTTTCTTAGTAATGAACTCCAAATGGGGAAAATTAGTGTGACAACCCTTAATTTTTTAATTTGTAATAGAAAATTTAGAAGGAGTACCTGGAAGTTAAATCAAAATGAAAAAATTAGAATATGTAAGGAAATAGTCAGATCTGTATAATATGCATTTATTTGCCAGAAGTATGGCATCTCTAAGAAAAGTCCGACTGAAAAGGGAAGAAATCTTATGTGAAGGCCTCTATATTTCAATTTGGGTTAATGGGTACCAATTAAATACGGAAGTTAATGAAGTTTTTCGTTCTCTGAGATGGAAAGGTTTCCCGATCAACATTAATGAAGTCATAAAAAACGTAACGTGCTTTCACAATGCACCTTAATATAGTCAAACAAGAAACTCCTGAAAATGTTATTAAAAAATTTAAATTTGATATTGTGCATTCATTAAGAAAAAAAGAGCAAAATTACATGAAAATGACAGATTTCTTTATCAACAAACATATTTTAATTAAGCTTTTTAAAATACCCTCATTTTTTGGGAAATCCTCAAAATTGGGGAGTTTTGCCCCATTTCGAGGTCGGATTGTAAATTATATTTCTTTATAAAGAGTAATGATCCCCTTTTAGGTCGATCTGCTTCACCATATGACATCATCGCTGACCACTAGGAGAATTGATCGCTAAACGAGACAAGAAGCTTCCTATCGCATGACTGGTCATCGGATAGAAATTGGAAGCTACGTCCCTCGTCCGTTTGAGATTCGAGATTAGATGGAACACTGTCCTATGCTTAAGAAGGAATTTTGACATATCACTTTCCTGCAAAAAGTTAAAAGGAGTCTTCGATGTTTCGAACCGCATTGCCTATTTTATTTTCAAATTCAGTTGGACATCTCTTTGTTATCCAAGGAATATCTACTTTTATATAGAATTTTCTCTCTAGAATTATCTTTACGATAGAAAAAACGAGAATATCGGCTATAAAGTTTGTTTTCTGGATGGGTCCCACGTGAAGTCAAATGAGGGTCAGGATGAATCATTTAAACCAGCGAAAGCAACTGAAAAGAAGAGCATAGCGGTCCTTCTAATAAAGGGCAGTGATCTGCCTATCCGGCTTACTGAGGTTGAATGATTGAACAGGGACCAATCAGGCTATTCCGATTTTTTTAGTAGCATCCTTTTTTCAATGCTTATCTTGAAATCCAACATACTCCCCTGCTAATATACTGTGGTACAGAGGATGTTATTTATTAACCCCAGGCTTACAATTTTTGGTAAGCCCAGCACAAACAGTCACAACTAATTAATCCATAAAAGGAGCCAAGGGATCATGTTTGCTTGCGCCAGTCAACTGCGTCCTTTATTAAAGTTGTTCGTCGTTTGAATATGTTTGTGATCTCCCAACAGTAGATCTTTATGGAAACATAATCGAAAGGGTGTTGAATGTCGATCGAACAAGTTAAGGTTTTCAGGAGGTTAGGCTTTAATCGGAGACTATAAACTTGGCAATGTTCGAAGAATTCCTGTTGATGGACAAGTTATATGTTTTTGTTAAAGTCTGAGAGGGAAGGGACTAAAATTCTAAAAATAATTTTTTGTTTTGATGGTATTATCCACCTCTGTTAAAGTGATAGTTGAAAAGAGAGGGGAAAGTTTTCTAATTTCTTGAGAAATGGGAAGTATTTTTTATTGAATTCATATATTTTATTGTGGTGCAGTGTAACGAGTACGAGCAAAAGGCCTTATGGTCCCAAGTTAGAATCTCACTGCTGTAAATTCTGACTGAAGGTTCCACCCATCCACGATGCTTTAGCTTGACGAGTAACGCTGTCATCAGTGAACATATCACAGCGGAATCGGGTCGTCTACAAAAGGAGTCAAATCTAACAAAATTCAAGAGCATTCCTTGGTTCTCCCTAATCGAGTTGAAAAGTTGGGGAAAACAAATTTATTTTTAAAAGATATTGGTGATCCATACTCCCGGATAACATTTGGATATGGGTTACTTCGAATAGCATTTGCCAGTGCAGCGATGTGTGAAGATGCCAATATTAGATCTGGTGATGTTGTACTGTCATTAAGTCTATTGGGTGTTCTTATATTTGTCAGGGGATTATTAAGGATTACAAGGTTATTCATATTTGCTAATATAACGTTTCCTCTGTTGTCGGCCATTTGATTTTTCGACCAGGCCGGATGCTTTGGATTTAGATTTCCACAGACCAAAGACTACGTGAAATTTTTGGATGAATGCCGGTAAAAGAAAGCATGCTCACAATCGTGATGCCTCCAATGTTCGTAGGAACTAAGATTCCAAGCCATTCCACATAGATGGAAGATTATCGCACCTATGGGTCGTCGTATAATAGATTTTTTGATAATAGTAATCCATTTTCACGACTGGTAAATCACTCCCGTGCTAGAGAATAACCAAATATAAGTAAAAACGAATAAACAATATCACACAAGTAGAATAGCATTAATACATCCATCATTCTCAGGATGATTAGTAACCTGCGCATATTTACCTAAAATAAACGCAAAGACAACCCCAAACAACTTTCCCTGACTGAGTTACCAAACCCAACTCTGACACATTTACCTCTATTATTGTCCCCTTTGTAATAACCCCCAGTTGGGTGTATGTCGATGAATTTGGATTTTTCTTCACTCCTATTATCGGCAGACAAAATGTTGTCTTCAACTCTGGGTGGGTCACGTGGGCCTTCTTGTATCGCAAAGCCATCGGTCTGATGAATCTCTCGTATTTCGGTGGTTTTCTGGTAAAATCCTCCGGAACGAAACAAGCTTTAGTAACCATTCGCTTCCATGATTTTTCTGGTGATAATAACAAACAACTTTTTCGTTTTCCGGTTCTGATCACTCGAAAAGCCTCAGAGTCCCCGACTGTGGCCACCTTGGGTAGAGGGACGCTCCACTTTCCCTGTGAAAATAAAAACAAGGTGGTTACAGCTTTCTCCTTCCTTTTCTGCTTAACCAGGTCTGATAGGGCCTTCGATGTTGTCTGATTGCCTCTATCCAGCAAATAAGTAGGGATTGCGCCTTCCTCAGTGTTGGGGGCTGATTTCTTCTTGGATAGTTTTTCTTGGTGTTTTTTAATACTGAATGGTTAAAAACAAGGCCCACGTTTTCTGAAGTTGAATTTTCTCAAGTCGTCTCTTTCTGTTGTACAATTTGGCCTTTATTCCACGCAGTCTTTTGGCCTTATTGGCATTTGTGTGGGCGAGACGAGCAATTTTCTTACGTCTTAAGTTATACTTTAACATTACTTTCGCTCATCATAGTCAAGTTGTTTACCATGTCGTTTTTGGAATAATTCTATATAATTGTTTTGTCCCTATTAATAATCAGTCTTAAAATCAAAACCATTCACAAGGAAAAAAATATGCACGGGTTTGAATTATTTTAAATTTATTTAAATTTATATTTTTATTTAAATATTATTTTGTTAAATATATTTTTAATCATATGATGGTCACTTAATACCACATCTCATTTTAGCGCATTGGGCCTTATGTGTTTTGAATGAGAACAATTCTCTCAGCGATCTAATCTCCTTGGAAAATGTACTTTAACGTGTCGGGATCGCGTGATTAGTTAGTTTGGTTTTATTTGTCTTTGTAATATTTAATTACATTTTTGTACTGTTATTTTATTAAATATTGCTCTTTTGAGGATCAATTTGACTTAGCCAAGCGTCTCCTAATGACCATTGGTTAACTCCGTTGAAAAAATTGGAGGCATGAAGGTTCACATTCGAAACCAAGGTCTGCGATGTAGTATTTTCAATTTATTAGGGAGTTTAACGACCACAAAAAAGATTTGATATAGTTATTGATGCTTACATGTTCCAGCAGGACCCTCAGTTCAGTTTGGTGTTCTTCCATGATACCACACAGACTCGTAATGGGTACATAAAAGCCGTTATACGAATTATTGCATCGAGAATTAAAAACATAACTTTAAGTATATTTAATCAACAATCTGTTATATCTGCTCATATTGACCGTCCCTCTCCTGTTCAGTGCCAGGTTCCGCAGACTACTAATGTTTTCCCGTCCCTTAGTGTTGAGATTGCACAAATGTCGCATAAGCGTTTGAGTGATTCCTCCTGGTTTTCTATCCTTACCTTCAACACCAGGGGCCTCAATGACTGGTCGGAGGCACCAACTATGTCTGGACCGTGAGAAGTACCGATGTTCAGTCTCCAAGAGAGGAAGGTCAGAGAAGACTGACGATCGCTTTGGAAACTACGTATTGACCATTCTCTGGTAATAAAAGTATATTTAGTAGCTGTTTAAATTTTTAATCCATAATGAACTCAATCGTCTATGCCATTGATGTCGCATCCGAAACCTCCAGGATTCTAGGACCCAATTCACTTGCAATCCTATATACCATTGGATCGCTGATAGCAAAAAAGGAAAAGAGGGATTAGTTGATTGCGATCACATTTCTCTGAAATCGCAAGAGGTAATCAATCACAAAGACTATAAATTTAAATTAATTTTCCAGTAAATGTCATTAAAACAAGTTCAATCATTTTATTATTAGTTTGATTTGATTAATGTTGATTGATGACGCATAATAGTATCAATTAACCTGTCCTAATCTATACAGTAACATAACAACCTAACAATGAGGAACCATTTCCCAGATTTGAGCACTTTCCAATTGATGCTCCAAATTGCCATGTCTTCGAAGATTAAGTCGACGTCAGTTGTATAAATCACTTCATCTTGATAGGTATAGTGTTGTTAGTTCTCTCAGCTCTTCCAAATATATTGCGAACAGCAGAGGGAGAGAGTCTTTTTGAGGTGTACCCGTGTTTGTCCTAAACTTTCTTGAGTAGGTCTTTCCGACTCTCACAAAGAGCCCATTATTGAAGAGTAACATTCCAATCATTCCGAGACTTGACCTATCGAGTATATGCCGTTCACAAATAAATTGGATTATTATTAGAGAACCGCAAGACCACCAAGAAAGATGTTAAGAAAAACTAATTAAATGATCCCAGCTTCCAATAGTAGCCAAACTCTCCCTACGTGGCCTTCAAGTGTCCCAACGAGATATAAATGTGATCAATATTAATGAAAAATATTTTTATTATTTTTATTAATAAATAAAATTTGATCAATTTGAGTGAAAAAATTAATATATATTTTATGCAAATTGTAGCGATCAAAGCAAATTCCGTTTATAGCTTATTTTATTTAAGACTTATTCCTCGTTAATATAAAGCTATGGCTGAGAAGGCTAAGGTCAAATTTGAGAAAAATATTATCTTTTACACTGCTTGTGCGGAAAATGATGTCAATGAAGTAAAGAAACAAATAATGAGTGGAGTCGATGTAAACTACCAAAACCCAGAGGGGCTCACGGTCTTACATATTGTACGATGACTTTAATTTTAATTCACTCATAGGCTTGTATTCAAGGAAAGATCGAATTATGTGCTTTCCTCATTAAAAATGGGGCAAATATCGACTCAAAAGACAACGAGGGTTGGACTCCTCTGCATGCTGCTGCCTCTATGAATAATTTTGAGCACGTCAAGTTTGCTATTTGACTCCACAAGTGTAGGTTTTTGGTAAACAAGGGTGCCTCGTTGTCCATCATAAACTACGACCTTAAATTCCCATTTGAGTTGACCACAGACCAGGAAATTATTGACTTTCTCGAGGATAAAATGATGGATGCTGGTTAGTCCCACGTGTCACTCACTAAAAGGAGTAAATAAAGATTTGGTCAAAAATAATGAACACTTTTTGATGATGCAACATGCTCATTATGACTCATTCTACGATTTTGTTGACCCCCAAACAGGAGTTTCCGCCTTACACGTGGCTGCAGCAAAAAATTATATCGACGTTTTGAAGTTTACTTCCATTAATCACCGTAGAATCATTTTGGAGAGAAAAGTCAACGTAAATCAGACAGATTTCGACGACTGGACGCCCCTTCACGCTGCGGCTTACTTCGGGAGTCAAGAGGCTTGTGAACTGCTCATTAAAGCAGGAGCCAGTACAAGTGCCCTCACTAAATTAGTATAATCTCATCCAACTGTAGGGACAAACACCGGGTGATTTGGCAACATCACGGCTGAGGTATTTTATCAACGTATTATCTTTTTAATTCAATTAGGCGCTATCAAACCAGATTTCTCGCACGGATAGGTTTGCTATTATATTATTGCAGAATGGGGGACTGTAATTTGGATGACTCAACTAGTGATTTGGTAAAAGGTAATTGACTTTTCCTTACAGATGTTATGTCGATAAAGAAGGAGTCAGAACCCTCCCTGTTAAAGGTTTGTACTTTAATATCACACCAGAATGAGCATATATCAGAAACTGAGCATACTTTGAAGGATTTTGAAAATATTAGTTTTGAAGAGATAGTCAAACCTGTAGGTATTGAAGAGTTGTTCAAATATAGAAGACCTAGCTGTGGATTCTGCCAAAAGTGGAAAGTTCTTTCAAAACTTGGAGGAATCCCAAGAGGAAAGAAGGCATTTTAACAAATAATCATTTTAGCGACGAAACCGCCAAGAGGGCTACCAAGCAGGGAGGAGTTGACTCTGAAGATACTTCAAAATCACATGGTTAATTTCACGTGGCATTTTAGAACTATCAATCGCTGAAACAAAACCACAAAGCTCTGATACACCGTTAGATCAAAATTCGTATACTTCTAGCGAATCACCTAAGAAAAGAGGTATCCCTGTGTTTATTTTGGTAGTAAGAAAGGTTCCAAAGTTTCTTCACGCAGAGCAACTGGTAGAGTCGAATCGAAGGATATTGATACATTGGGTGGTTCAATTTCGATATTATCAGAAATCGTCAATAACGAGAACCAACCAGACATGCAAGAATGCTCAGATTTGTTATCAAAATAAAGTGTCGTAGCATACCCTTGAGTAACAACTCTATTCCTTACCGAATCAGAAATTGTGACAGAACTGAGGATAAGGATTCGGTATTTGATATTTTGAATAATCAAGTTTTGTAGTAACTGCTTCAAAGTGTACGCAGATTTGATGCTAACAAGGATTGAAAATTCAAACTTCGTAGAAAAATTGATTGTATAAATTTAAGAAATTTTATTATAATGAATTATGACACTTTCAGTAAGGTTGTCCTTCCCATAATATTTAGGAAGCTATTAAGAACATAAAAGATTCATTGGAGACTATTTGCCAATTGGAGGAAAACAAAGTAAGAAATGTCTACAAATCATAAATATTTATTAAATTTTTATTAAATAAATTTATTTTTTAGTTTTTTAAAAAAATACCTGAACGTGTAGCTCAACCATATGGGACTAGTATACAATAGCACACAAACGTGCTTTACAGGTTTTAGATCTGATATTCAAGATATAAGAAAAACAGAAAAGTTTTCTGGAAGTTGTGCTAGTATCCCATATAATTTTTAAATTCTTTGGATATTCCAGAATTTTCACGTCACATCCTGATTCTTAAGAAAGAGGCACCGATTATTATAGTGAGAAATTTAAAGCCACCAAAGTTATGCAACGGTGCACTAAATTAGTTGTTAAATCATTGATACCTCACTTGATAGTATCTACCATTTAACAGGGCAGGCAAAGGGAGAAGACATATTCGTATCGAAGATTCCTTTAGATAAGATGCTCTACAAGTTCAAGAGACTACATTCCTCACTAAGACTTAGTTTTGGAATGACCATCTTAAAACGCATAATAGAAACAGATTGTTTTTCACATGGGAAATTATATGTAGGGTGCTCTAGTCTAGGTTCAGGAGATAATCCGTTTGCTAAAAATGAAAAGACTGCGAATATCGTATATCCTGAGGCACTAAGGTAAAAATTAGTAGAAAACTTAAATATAGTCATAAGCTGCATCAATCTGTATGTTTGTTAGCTAGCTTTGAGTGAAGCGACTGCGCAGCGTAGGACCTTCCTACAATCTAGCAGGTTTGAACGAAGTGAACCGTGTTATTATTTTAAATTATGTCCCGATGCGGCTTTTCTAATTTAAGAAGGAAGTTTATAATATCCCCGATGCCTTGACTCCATTAATTATCATAACTGTTCTTCCCTGAAAAATAAAATGTGTGCCCTGTAGAGGTTTAAGTGGTGGACTCATGACTACTTCTGAGAGAATGGTAATTATGTTTAAATTAGTTAATATTTCCAAGGATACACTAATGAATAACAGAGTGAACCCAATAGACTGGACACTCAATTCTACAGTAAAATATAATATGAATCAACAACGTCTTTCATATTCTAGTTATAGTCATCCAACAATACCAACATCTTCTAACCCTAGTTTGTCGAAGATAACACGTGAAGGACAATATGCAGACTTTGAAATTAGAACAGACCAATCAGACAATACAGGACCACAGAAATGGCATAGTAGGAAACTAACTGATAGAGAGATTTACGCCAGAATTAGAGGTATTATTGGTTTATTCCTCTAGCAAACAGAGAAATAGTGTCAGACGATGAAAGAATGAAATATCCTTACATTTCAAATAACACAGTTGCTGAAATGCATGCAATGTACGACATGGGCTACATAGCTCCACGAAAATGGCCTCATTGGACGACTTTTGAGGCAAATAGAAATCCTGTTGGAGAAAATTTAACTCTTAAACCCAAAAATTCACGAAATATGAGTGTTAGTCCACAAAATGTGGATATTAGGCAAACCAGGAACAATTTTATTGACAGACAATCTGATTTGTAGTTAAAATATAAATTTAAGTTCACCACATTCTAAAGAATCACAACAAACCCCTGTTTCGGAATAACAGGAGTCAATGGTGACAAATCTAATTTCGTCCCCCTTAATACACACTAACAAACATTAAAGTTGAGTAATAACACTTTTGCATATTGTAATTCGAGTCCACCTTCATTTAATACACTCGAGACTTTTATCTTGGTAGTTTTCCGTGGTTATTATTTATTTAATAACCATATGCCGGAAGAGGTTGAGAGTTGATTAACGTTTAATTAGAGTATATCCAGTTCTCACATCTTGTGGGAAACGCAACATGTTCATTCATCTAAATCATTGAAGGAACCATTAAGAGACGGACCCTTTTTGATGCCGTCCAGTGATTGGGAGTTTCGTGAGTTTGTATTTTTCAATAATAAAGATTATTTACCAGAGTAATGTATAAACATGATTTTTATTGGAGACAACACCACACATGTTACTACATGAATTTTTAATGGATAATTATCAAGATTGCCGGGTGGCGCAGTGTCATAAGTGATGGGCAAATGTTTGATGACTTCTGGTTTGAATGTTGCTGCTGTATATTCCGACTGAAGGTTCCACACATATACGATGCTTTGGATTGACAAGTGACGCCGTGAACATTTCACTGTGGAACCGGATCGTCTATAAAGGACTCACATAAAACATAAAACAAAAAAAAAAAGATGTGAATAACATCACATGGTCCTTTCTTTCTATGATTAGTTATCATAACTGTTCTTTACTTAAATAAAGTGTATATCCTGCCTGGGTGGAGCAATAGGTAATATGGCTCTCGCCTAAAGTACGACTTTTATCAAGATTGAAAAGATACTTTATTAATATTTAATAACCCCGAGAAGGGAACACCAAGAAAGAAGGAGTAAACCAACTAACTAACTAATCCCGGTACACCTCAAAAGGATCGAGAGGTTTTTTCTTGTGTTCCTCCAAAGCACCCACAAGAAACTTTGAAACTCGGAAAATTAAAATAAATAATTGTTTTCTAGTTTTTTCGTTTTTAATAATAAATATAGTCAATAATAAATTTTAAAATAAATTTAAAAAAATTCGTTTTTATTTTGGTGGGTATTTTTCTTAGTAATAATGGTAATGAATACATGTAATACTAGTCAAAACAACAAGACCGAGTAGATTCGAAGAAACGTCCTTCAATCCGTACTCATGAAAGTGAAAGGGAATCTCATTTTAAGTAAGCCAGCTTATAAAACAAGACAGAGTGGGGAAACTCAAATCACGTGAAGACCTGGCATATAAAGATGACCAAAGTAAACGAAGGGCCTTAGAAAAACGTCTTTTGGAGAAGGACAAGTCAATTAAACGAAACGTGGCCACTAACGTATATTTAAATTTAACCTTAGCCATATTCAAACGCTCTTAAGAAATTAAAAATCGATAACGATAGAAGGAAGGACTCCTTGGACGAGATAAGGAGGAGGTCAAGGCTGGATTACCTGACCAAACGGACTGAGGATAAACTGGACGACCTTTCCCAGGCAATTCAGGAGGAAGACGAAGTTTTTGGCCGAAAAGTTGATTTTACTAATAATAAAGTCTAAACGAGGCTGAGAGAGACCGACTGAGGCACAACATTCACATTGACCAGCTTGCCAAACAACTCAAGGAGGCCAAAAACATGGAAAAGGTCAATCGATATCATCTCCCTTCAGAAATTATAGTATTTGCACGTAATTAGACAGATCGAGGATAAATCCCAATTGGAGAGCTCAGAGAAGCAGTCATTTCAAGGGGAGAACTCAACCTGGGAGGAACATCACATTAACGCCGGGACGATTTCTTTTGGTCCCCAGAAAACGCTGGAAGAGATGCAGAAGAAGGTGAAGGATCGCTCATTTGAAGATGGTGGACTCATTGATGCTCAAGGATGAAATTGACTTTGTCCGGACAATCAAAATGTCTGGACTCAGAAACCAGTTAAAATAGAGCCTTCTTTCAAAGAAACCATGGAAGAGGTCAGAAAGTCTCTTCCAGTCTACTCTTACCGGGAAAAACTGCTCCAAGCGATAGACCGTTACCAGATCCTCATCATTGAGGGAGAAACTGGATCTGGAAAGACTACACAGATCCCCCAGTATCTCTACGAAGCTGTATGTTTCTGAAATGTTTATTTAAGGGATACTGCAGGAATAATAAACGAATTGGGGTCACTCAGCCCAGAAGAGTGGCAGCCATGTCGGTAGCATCACGTGTGTCTAAGGAGATGGGTTGTAAGTTGGGGAATCTGGTAGTGATAGAGTTAACATTAGGTGGGGTACCAAATAAGATTCGAGGACTACACCTCAGAGAGGACTCTACTCAAATATATGACTGACGGAATGCTGCTGAGGGACTTTCTAAACGAGCCAGACCTCAACAGTTATAGGTCTTTGTTTCCTTAAATGAAGGGTTATCATGATTGACGAGGCACACGAGCGGACTCTCCACACTGACATACTATTTGGGCTCATTAAGGACATTGCCCGCTACAGAGAGGACATCAAGGTTATAATATCCTCGGCTACTCTGGACAGCCAAAAGTTCTCAGAGGTAGCTTAGTTGGTGATCCCAGTTCTTTGACGACGCCCCTGTCTTCAGGATTCCTGGACGGAGATATCCAGTGGATATATATTATACTAAGGTTGATAATGTTGTTTATGTGAGACTCCTGAGGCTAATTATGTGGACGCAGCCATAGTGACTATCATGCAGATTCACTGTACTCAGCCTTTGGGAGATGTTCTGGTCTTCTTCACAGGACAGGATGAGGTGGAATCTGCTACTGATATTCTACATGTAATTTTGGTTCTCTGATTGTAGGAGAGACTGAGGACTTTAAACTGTCTAGGAGAACTGATCATACTACCTATTTATTCCACTCTCCCTTCAGACATTCAGGCCAAGATTTTTGAACCGACTCCCCCCGGCAGTCGAAAGGCAGTAGTGGTTGTTACTGTTAGGTTGTGCTTGCCACTAATATAGCGGAGACCTCCCTCACTATAGATGGGGTCAACTATGTGATTGATTGTGGGTTCTGTAAGCAGAAGGGATATAATCCTCGGACTGGTATGGAATCCTTGACTGTTGTGCCAATATCACGTGCCTCTGCTGATCAGAGAGCTGGGAGAGCCGGGAGGATTGCCCCTGGAAAGTGTTTCCGTTTATACACTTCTTGGTCCTATCAGAACGAATTGGAGGAGAACCCAATCCCAGAGATCCAACGGACAAATTTAGGGAATGTAGTGTTGATGTTGAAAAGTCTGGGAGTGGATGACCTCATTAATTTTGATTATGTTGATCCCCCAGCCTTTGAGGCCATAACTATGGCACTGGAACAACTGTTCGCCATGGGGGCACTCAATCATAAAGGACAGTTGACTGTGCTTGGTAGGAGAATGGCTGAATTCCCTGTGGATCCCACGGTTTCCAAAGCAATAGTTGCCTCTGAAAAGTGATTACTGGTTAATGTCGTAGATATAAATGTACTGAGGAGATCCTCTCTATCGCTGCCATGTTGGGAGTCAATAATGCCATATTTTATAAGCCAAGAGATAAGGCAATCCACGCAGATGCCTCCCGTATGGCATTCAGCCACCCTGATGGTGACCACATGACTCTACTTAATATTTACAATCAATGGAGGGACTCTGATTACTCTGCCCAGTGGTGCTTTGAGAACTTTGTGCAAGTTAGAAGCATGAGGAGGGCCAGAGATGTTCGTGATCAGCTGCAATCCATGGTGGAGCGTGTTGACCTCGAGATTGTGTCGAATCCACAGGACAGTATGGCAATCCGTAAAGCCATTCTTTCTGGATTCTTCTACCATACGGCTAAAATGAGTAGTAGTGGGCACTATAAGACAACCAAACACAAGCAGACCGTCTCAGTTCATCCCAGTAGTAGTATGTTTGAAGAATGTATTACTGCGAGGTGGCTTGTCTATCACGAACTAGTTTTCACTACAAAAGAGTATATGCGACAAGTCTCTGAGGTTGAGTCTTCCTGGTTAAAAGAGATTGCCCCACATTATTTTAAAGATTCTGATATTAAAATGTGAATTTTTCTTTATTTTATGATTTTGTAATTTTATTGTTTTGTTATTCATTGTTAATAGGACTTGACAAAATTATAAGACAGACGATCTCTCCAGTTTCCCATCTCATGAATACGATAACTTATCATTCGTTACTGCCAAGAAATCAGCAGTTCTCTTACCCCAAAGGACTCTGGATTCCTTATGTCCGAACCATTAACTTATTATTAATCCATAACTTGTTGCTAACTCTATAAAATCAAATGGTCCCGACGGTCTTAATTTGAACGCTTCCGTGATTTACTCACCATGTTAATTGCAACTGTCTTGAAAGCTATCGAAGATTCTGGTTTTCTTTTCTTCTTGACTAAAACCGGATGGTGTAAGAACTATGCCATGGATCCGAGTGAGGTATCTTGCTTGGGATTCAACGTGCACGGACACTTTCTCTAATGGGAATTTGATTAAGTCATCGTTGCACGAGGGTTCAGCAGCGAGCACTGATAAATATATAAAAAGGAAAAAGCACAACGGCATCGTGTCCCTTTCGTTTTCCAGCCGACCTACATTGAAATGTCTGCCGTTTTGCCCGAGCATTCAGTCAAGACAAAATAGAATGGACACAACCCACGACACCAGTATTGAAAAGAATCAAACAACACTTGATTTCGTTCATCAGGCAGATATCATAATAGACCACTACGTAAAAGTGAGTCACATCAACATGAGAAAGTTCCCCCATCCATGCAAATTGGAAAACGTTCAGACTCCTCAAAGGGAAACCGATTGTAATCAGCTGATATTGAAAACCTTATCAAAAACGCAAAAAACTCTCTGCATTCTCTATTGAAAGTATCTGGGAATGCAGGGAAATAAGCAATCACAAATATATTTATGCCACCATCAGCATCTGCTTAATTCCTGCACTTAAGAAAATAATCCCAATCCTGAAGCCAAAAAGATCTTTCGGATCCAGGATCTATAAGACCAATTTTACTTGTAAAAAATGGTAAATCAAAGAAAATGAAAATATGATGAAAACAACATAAAATAGATAATTGCGTTGATTTGAGGTAATTTATAATTTTTTAACTAAAAATAAACAATCAGCCAAGAGTAATATAGTAGCCTATCTGACTGCGTGGTTATTCTCTCTCAAGATGCCGATCGAGAATCACTCGAATAGCCAGCAGCGCTCACGGAGATCTATGCAATTACTTAAAAATTGTAGAATGAATAACGATGCCAATAAAAAAGATCCCTTTGTTCCTCGATCAATATTTGGAAGCATTGGATCTCCTGTACAGCTGGCGGTGGTTACTTCCACCTCCTGTCTGTAAAACTCTCTCAGTTCACAGTTGCGCACTCGAAGTATTGCACTGCCATTCCTGCTTCGAACTGTTTAAAAAGATTCCTCACGTTGCACGAGTTTCGATTATGAATGGACTTATAATCTGTTCTACGTCTAGTTTCCGAACACCATTCTTCAAGGACTGTCCCAGTAAGGTTCCCAAAGGCCGATGCTATTCAATACAATCGACAATGCATCCCATCTAACTCAATAAAGGACTGGGTTGTCTGTTCATAAAGAACAACATCTGCACTTTCAGAAATGGGATTCACTTCCAGATTATCCTATTTGCAATAAAATACTGGAAACTCAGAGTTCGAATCGTGAAAAAGAAGCTCTCCGCCTCGAAAGGATCGTTTGTCCTAAATTACTAGAAAGAAGAACCCGTGCTGCCCTTAAGTAACCAAAAGAACCACACAAACCTACCTGACTTCTCTGTCTGTCGGAGACCAAGCATGCCGCACTTGTTTTATCACCTAGAACACGTAAAAGCTTTAATCACTGGAAAAGATATTGAATTTTTAAAAAATTTAAATCAAACTATGACAAATATGACTTCATTAATACTGAAAAACCACATACTATTCATGAGTTTTGTATTCATACTTAACGAAATTCTTACCAATACAGGTTTTTCTTTATTTTATATAATAATCCTCATCCATGTTGTACCTCCCCGTTTATAATTGCTTGCAATTCTACAATATTACGCAAAGGGAATCTTCCTAATTAATTCCAGTCAGTGCCAAGAAGAATGTCGGAAGATCTCGAGCAATATTTAAGAGACATTTCGACTTAGTTTGAATTTTTATTTATAATATTATTAAAATTCGACACAACAAAATTTTCAAATTTCAGCGTCTTTAAATCTTCCAACTCCCATTCCATACCGTCCACTTATGCTAAAACGTCTATTCTCTCCTGAGACTACAGTTGACTATGTGCCGATTCCGGATCTATTACAAATGATATGGGAGATAGGGAGTCTCCTTGTAGTTCTGAATAGTTTCGATAATACTTTCCATCCTCTGACTGAGATGAGGCACCCTCACATGTTACGTCTATTTGAAGAGAAAACTCACACATAACCATCTGAAACAACAAGACTTGCGTAAAACAGATTACTACCAAAAAAGTAAAATTATTGGCAAGAAACCATTGGAATTAAACAAAATTATTAATTGAAAAAGTTATAAAATAGTTGAAAACCATGTTTACTTCGGAAAAAAGGTTGGGGAAAAAGACTGTCACCTTAAAATTGGACAACATTGAAATCCCTTTCAGCAAATGTCAGAAGATCCTGGGCGTGACACTGGATACGCACTTATGTCTGTCACCACACGTGGCAAACATTGTTGTGAAGTGCGATAAGAAAATCAATGTATTTCCAGAAAGTGTAAACAGTTTATTTGGAGACTCTCCCCGTTGTTAGTTTTCGAGTCGCTAAAAAATTAATCGTGATTTCATGGCTAACGTGACAGAAATCAAAAATTTTCACTTTTCTAAGTTATTTTCAAAATTCGATACTTAATTTCATCGAAGGACGAAAAAACAGGAGAGTCGGGGGATAGTTAAAAGATTTAATCAGACGATTTCAGTAATATCCAAGAATTTCAATTGGTCCTTTCGGATACCAGTAACAAGGTTTCCTTGAATTCTTGGATTAATGTTCGAAAGACTGTTGAATTTAAACTCCCATACGAAGAAAGAGTTAAATTAAAGGCCTGCATGAATGATCACGAGTGAAACTATAATAACGATGGTGATATAGGGGTTCTTTACTCAAATAAAATCTTGTATTGCACGTTGTGTAGTTTGTATGTAAAGACATTAATCAATATGCTGATGAATATTTTAAAAGATGTCGAAAGACGATGGTTTTACAAATCGTATACAAAGATCGTCACAGAAAATCGATGTATCAAATATTTCTTTGAAAAGGCGACAGAGGAAATTTATCAAAGAAACATTTTTCTCAGTAAAAATTATGAAATTTTCTAATCTCAATAAAATTATTGCAGAATGTGGGTAGTCCAAGACCAAACAATCGGATCCCAACTCAACTGTATTCTCTTACCCTTTAACCTGCATTAACTGAACACATTGATGCTTGTGTTTATCGTGTTAGAGAATATCTGAATGACAGATCTAAATGATTATGTGATTCAAGTAAATAATAATTCTAAATGAGGAGCCTAAAATTATAGAGTTGTCCAATAATCTCAAATCCCAACAAAAAGAGTTTCCAATTTTAATGAGTAAGTCCTCCTATTCCATGCACGTTGAATCCCAATATCTTTTCGAAAATGTAGCAGCATAGTCCGACAATGATATTAAAAAATTAAATGTCCAGCCAGAGATCGCAAAAAATAGAGAACAAATTATCATATATAATAAAGTGTGTCATATAAAAGTGGAGGTTTAGTAGTGTATACATTACTACCCCGGAGTCATTATCGACCCCAGGCGGTGTGCTTCAAAAAAGTCCAAACATTCCGGAGAAAACCCTCAGCTCACTGTGGAGAAAGGAAATTTACAAAATGGATATTAAATATGTGAAAATAATAAATCATCTGTTTGAGACAAATCAAATAGTGGAGAATAATCCATAATTAAGAATTACCAAAATACATACATAATACAGTTTGATAACAGCATTCGACACCATTTGATAAATCCACCAGTATATATACAATAATGAAGAAATACTACAGAAAAATCACACAGAAACAAAATCCAACCAAAACAAAGTGGCAACCACACTCTGAATAATTCGCTAATGTGATAAAGGGTTCGCCATGTTAAAAAATGATTTTAGTAATAAATGAATATTAAGTTAAATAATAAGTTGAGGCCTAGTGATTTTATTTTACTAAAAAATCTTGGAGACGGGGGAGTCACTTTTCTAACGATTATTCGATTAACCATAAAAATGAGAGATCCACGTCTACATACCTACAAACATTGACCGACTTCATTCGAGTCGGATTCACAATCAAGCCGAGACACTTTAACCCAGTGCTCTGCTCGATTAACATACATAAAGTTTTTGACTCAGTTTAGAGAAAGATTCTATCGAGAAAAATATTCAATCGGAGATCCCAGAAAAGCTAAAGCTTTAGATCACTAACTTCTTAAGTAGACGAAGGGGACGTGTTTGCCTCGGAGGTCTGAAATCAATCTCACGGCTCCTGTCAAACGGAGTCCCTCAAGGATCTCCTTTATCCCCTGCTCTGTTTAACTTCTTTCTGGCTGATCTCCCGACTCTTGAATCTGATAATGATGTTCTACTTTCCTATGCGGATGATATTGTGTTGGCTTTGCGAGATCATGACATCCAGGAGGCCACAGAAAGAATACAAATTAACCTGGACATACTTAATGCCTGGATAATGGAAAACCAGCTCGTGGTGAATGCAAAAAAGTCGTCTAGTCACTATTTACCTCTGACAAAAGATTGGGAAGGAAGACAGTCACCTTGAAGTTAAACAAGGTCGGCATCCCTTTTATCAAATGTCAAAAGACCTTGGGTGTGACAATTGATATGCATCTCTGTTTGACACTACACGTAGAAAACATTCTATTGAAATGCGAGAAGAAACTGAACGTATTGATAAGTTTATCGGGAATATGGAAGAGTGGTACTCACCCAGTCTTGATGAACGTATACAGACAATACATCGAGCCATGTTTCTCATATGCATACGCCTCGTGGGGTCCGTCCATATCTTGGACAAATATGAGGAAAATTGAGAAAATGCAAAAAAGGGCTTACAGAGTAACGGAGCGTTGGATTTGTGAAAATCACCGAACCGAACTTACCCCTCTGGAGGCCCTTATGAGACTAGACTATAGATAACAGGAATGTGGCCCTGAAAATTCAGGCGGCCTGTACGAAGGAAGAACACCAGGCAAAGATGAGGTCTCTGTTAGAATGCTTTGAGATCACGTGATAATTAGTTTGGTTTTACCAAAAAAATAAGGCCCCTTCTTCTTATCGACCATCCCTATTATGCACATTGTCAAAAATTCTTGAGAAAATGGTTTCGGACTGGATATTTCCATATTTACCTAAAGTTGGGGAACGAAACTTGGCAAAACAAACATGGATTAGATCATCTCCCTCGATCCAGTATGACCAAAACAATTTCTCAAATCACATGACTACCAATAAAGCAACCCTATTCTAGGTCCTTGTGAGGAAGTCTAGAGGCATTTTTATAGCCTTTTTACGAGAGCCATAATATTTATAGCTCCGCATAGGCAGAACACACACTTTATTTAAGTAAAGAACAGTTAATTTTAACTAATCGTAGAACAAAGGAATGATCTTCACTACTTTTTTTTGTGTGTTGGTCCTTTCTAGACAATTCAGTTCCTCAGTCAGTATCCACTGATGGCGGCGTCACTCGTCAAACCCTTTTGGCATCGTAGATGCGTGGAACCTTCCACCAGGTGAACAGCATCGAGAATCGAACCCGTAACCTAACCACTATGCCACCCGGCTAGAGGCATATTAACCCAAAACGGAAAACCGCCAGAAGAACGGTGTTATCTAAAATGTGTCTGTTCCGATAACAACACCGGGAAAAGATGAGAATATTGCTAAGAGAAGCCGGGATCACCTGATGGCTTTCTCCTTTTAGTTAGAGTTTACCTAGTAATATGATGGTGCTGCAGTGTAACGAGTGCAGGGCAAAAGGTCTCAAAGCCCCTAGTTCGAATCTCGCTGCTGTATATTCCGGTTGAAGGTTCCACGCATCTTTGACTTGACAAGTGACGCCGTCATTAGTGAACATCTCACAGCGGAACCGGATCGTCTACAAACGGACTCACATCCAACAAAAATAAAAAAGAAGTGAAGATCATTCCTTATTCTCCATCATCGATTAGTTATGGCACTGTTCTTTAATTAAAATCAAGTGTATGTCTTGCCTGGGGTGGTTGGCACTTCTCTAATAATGTCTATGTCTTTATCGTACTCTCCCAGTCTGTCTAGTCTACCATCGTTTACGATTGTAACTTTCAACATCAGATGACTCGGTTCGAACACTAAGCAGGAGACCTTATGTGTGGATCGATAGAACGGGTGGTGAAGAGCGCGGCACAAGTAGAACCCTAAGTATTCATATGCTTATGGCTAAAGCGGATGTGCATTTAACTAACCAGTAGAATGAATCAATGCTTTTTTATGTTTTTTTCTATCTTACTTCGTTAAATTAGGGTCGCGTGATCCATTTGTTTCAGGAGGCGTCTCGTGCCAGGACCGTTTCAAAAAAATTATTTGTTCTCCCCTACTCCACTGGTTATATCTAGTTGGGTTTCCACATGTGAATGGATATTTGCACGTGTGAGAACTTTTATTAGAAATTACAAGATTAAAGTTTTTGAAATTAACAGTAAAGGTCGTTCAATATCTGAAAGTTGTCAAAGTCATCGAAAATTTTTTCTGAGCACAGTCTTATTATCTGTTTTCTATAGGACCTAGGATCCATGTAGGTATGACGGACATCTGTGCAAGTCTAAATCGTCAAGATATTGTCCAAGTACTGGTAAATCCTCATAACTTGTATCTCTTAAGGCACTAGGAAAGTGCAACAGGCCATGATTGCATCAAAGCCAAGATGTTCAAAGAAGACCCGTAAATTCTATTCCATGCACGTTGAATCCCAAACAAGACACCTCCATCGCCTCCATGGCAAATTAATTATAACATATATTCCCATGCAAATGTTCAACAGTGAAGCTTGTTAGACTTGTTTTATGGTATCACGGATCATCTTCCGTTTCCCTACGCTTGCTGTAAAAGTGTACAAAATTAAGTTATTTTTGAGATTTTACTTTTTGTAGGATAAGTGACGATCTGCTAAGGGAATTTGCGATAGATGTTGATATCAGATTCCGCTAAAATCAGAGGATAGTTAAAGACGTTGATCTTCCAAGAAACCCACTTGGGAAAAGGTTATCCATGCGGAAGAATCCCTAGCAGTTCTGAAGAAGGAAACCTCAATTGAGTTTCCCCCATAAATTCAAGAATACACTTCTGGAAGACGGTTGGATTAATCGAAGAGACTCTGGAAATTACTGGGATCAGGATTGGTCGAATATGTAAACTATGGATTCAGATGACAACTTAGACGGGACTTTAACACTACCGCTGTTCTCCCTTCTAAAAGTGGTCTATCGAAAACCACACCTTTCACGTTTAATTTGTTCCTTTTCTTTACTATCCAGTTGACTGTACAGGCGATAAGCCCTCGACATCACTAGTCATTTTTCCAACTGTGGACGTAATCCCTTCCCAAAAAGTTCCTATCGTCGATTTAATCTCCAAAATCACATTTAAAGATAAAATAAAAAATCTATTTAGGAACCAGCCCACGTGGTTCCTTGATAATAATGTATTTAAAAGAACGCCATTACTTATTATTTTAACTAACCATCCACATCACTGGCAATCACTCTCCTTTTAGAAAGTCTAAACCAACTCATCCTTTTCCCTCTCCACATTGGAACCACTCACTTATCTTCCAGCATCCAATGTGATATTCTCACAATTAACACAATATATTCAAAAAGACTGCCTATTCGAGAATACAAGATCAAAGACATTTAAAATTAATAAATTAGTGTTAACATAAATTCTTTCCACTAACCATATTCACAGTGACCATGTAGGTTAGCTTCAGTCCCCGTTCAATAAAATTGATGAAACTTGCACAACCAGGAATACATACTCCGCATGGGCTCAACAAAACATACAAGAAGGCACAAAAGAAGGAGATTGGAAATACAAGCAAAAGCACTAAAAACCAAACAATACTTGAAAGAATCTTAGTATCAGCCATCTGAAATTCAAATTATCGTAAATTTTATAATTATAGTAGATTATCGATAATACTCAATGATCACGCAGATAAGAATAATGGACTGGGCTATTGATTTTATAAATAAATTTGAACAAATCTACTTGGCCTCTGATTTGACAACTAAAGTATCATTTTTACTTGATTTTTGAAAAACCAGATCGACCCCCTTTGTCATTACAATCGATTTCATATGAAAATATAATTTTTATCGTATTTTAGAAAATTCGATTGTGTTTAAAAATCAATAGTCTCGAAGACAAGTGCACACGGTTTTACTGAAGATAAGCAGTATGAGTTCATATACAAAGTGGTTTAATGCTCAGTTTATTATAAATTAAGTGGAAAGATAAAATTGTGATTTACTCACATACTTTTCTTATAACAGATTGTCAAACACGAAACTTTTCGTTTATTCATGTTTGTTCTTGATTTATACTTTAAAAGGGAGAGTTGAAGGAAAATATTTTTAAGACATGTTCTAAAAAGCTGGAAGATCCTCGATAGTTCCTGTTATTTGCCTCTTCTTATTCACATACCCCCAGGGGAAAAGGAAAAAAAGTAGTCAAATCTATTGAGAAATAGAATATCGACAAATTCCCCTGGGACAATAGTGATTGAGTCGAAAGAACATCCCTACAGGAAAAAAAGTGAGAAACAAACATCAGCAATTTCCGACATTAGGATTCTTTCGGAACAAAATTATACATTGAAGATACCTGATGAGTACCATACACATTCATTGAGCGACACTCTCTTCCACCAAACGACTTGGAGAATCAGCTAACTTATTAAGATTTAAGAAATGGGGTCTTTTCTATCGCTTCAAGCAACAGTGGGGTGCTTGAAAGTCTCCGTCCAAGACATTTTGAGTTCACATTTCTCAGAACATGGGAATCTCTGGCATCCGCCATATCTGTGCTATCACAAAAATAATCAACAGAATACTTTCAAAGAAAACCACAAAACAATTCCCCACATGTCTTTTCCCGAACTACTCGCTTTCGATACAAAGAGAATAGAAATACCCCCAATTACGGTTTTTCCGTCGCTTAGCCTCAAACTAGCGGAAAGAGCAATCCCTTCCACACTCATCAAACACTAGTAGCTTAGGAGTACACGCTTTTCGACATTGACTCTTAACAACAGGAATATTCCCTATGTCACAATAGCATTTCTACTATTAATATCGTTGACTATGATAGGTGACTCCATCCTGTAATAATCAATTTGTAAATGGAATTATGTCATATGGGTGTTATTCATTATCTCGGTCTTGAAGTGTTCATGGGTGGGAACCACTTGCCTCGTTGATCCGGCGCTGCTTCTAGCAAATGTCAGAGTTTTTCCTTTCCATTTGAGGCAAAGTCCACATCGTCAGCGTGCCGATTCCTATAACGTTATCTTTTCCAATACATACTCTCAACTTCATTTTGGAGAGAAGTCAAGTTGACTGAATCATTGACCAGAAAACATTGAGTACTTCAATCAGTTTTCCGCGGTTACAATGTCGAATGCTCTGGTGAGAACATCCCTAGAATAGTTGTGGCACTTTGAAATCTTAGCTGAAGAGTCCGATGTTATCTATGGCTGCACACTATATCACCCATAGACCTCCAGATTCTTAAGACACTTTGACGTTGTATGCTGACTTGATCCAAATGAGAGACAATTTTTTAATAACCCCAGATATAACTAACACGTTTTCAAAGTGAGAGCAACCTTTATGTAATAACCTCAGATATACCGAAAAGAGGTTAAGAATAACAATAATTAAGTATATTTAGTTCCCACGGTGAAGTAAAACGGATCATGTCCAAGCATCAAGTCCATCCATATCCGCCATTGTAAGATCCATCCGGTTGAGTAGGGAAGAGAGTTTATGGATGCCGGCCAGGCACTGAGGATCTCCAGAGACTAGCAGAGCACATGATGCCTCTTTGATTTATTTATTTTATTAACCCCAAAATCACGAGAAAGAGGATAAAAGTTATCGTCTAATTAAGTGATCCCGGTGTCCATACCAGTCCTTTTCATGCGGGGTGTTTTGGAGTCCTGTTAGATTTTGAAGAGGACACAGAGCAGAGATGCATATTTGTAAATATTTATTGCCTCAGGATCACCAGTTAAAGTTTTAGTTAGTTAATTACCCAGACCTCACATCAAGCGTCTAGCAGAGGGTGTTGGGCACTTCCACAAGTCACTTCGAGTCACCGGGTTATTATTTATTAACCCCGGATACACCGAGAAAGAAGTTAAAGTAAACAACTAATTAAGTGTATCCAGTTTCTCTTCTACAGAAACAGAGTCCATTAGGAATCAGCATAAAGGGTAAAAGACGTCTATAGTTGCAGATGTGGAAACCCCTGCATTGAAGTGGGGGAGAGCAAATAATCCTTTTTCGTACCGGCCTGGCACTGGGCGCCACCTAGACAGGTGGATCACATGACGCCACTCTAATAGGAAGAGAGAGGAGGAATAGACAAGCAAGCATAAAACTTCAACAAATTAACAACGCAGCACCACATGGCGCCACGCGGCTTATTCATCAGTCACCGGGTTAAAGATAAATAATTAATATTTTATTTAATATTAATTTAATATATAATAAATAATTAGAAGGCAAACCAAATAATAAAATTTAATATAATAATCAAAATTGTTAATGCCTAGTGTTGTTTGCGGTGATCCTTTCACTTATAATTATGCCATTGTGCGACGTCTTCCGTCCAGTATTCGCGACTATTTGAAAAACTCAAAAATTCCTTTCGACTTTGAGGCGGCCGAGGCAGAATTGGAGAGCTTTGTGGATATGCTACGACTTTTGGGGGTCACTATAATGGAAATCCCCGCGGATGAAATACATCCCTTCAGTTCCTTCATCGAGGACCACCTGGTCGTCATAAACAACACAGCTCTTATCTGCAACAGTGTTGACAATTCGAGGATCGGCGAGGTTTGTTTACTTTAATCTCCAGATCTCTGTTCTGAGGTCAATCTTAAGTCGAGAGTTCAACTGCATTGTGATTGACGTGGACTCCAGGGACGCACGTGTGCTGGGGGGAGATGTCCTCTTCACGGGTTACCACTTCTTATTACTCATAGGAAAGGAGATCTTTGTGGACTGTCAACAACACAAACCTAAATGGCGTCAACGAGGTCGCAAAGGCCTTCCCTGATTACCCGACCACGTGTTTTCAGCTCCCCAATGGAAACAAGTGTCTAAAGGACTACGTGATGATGGCTCAGAGGGACTCTCTGTTAGTGGGGGATACCAGCGAATCTGGGATTGTGTTGGAGGTATGGTTAATTAGTTTGCATATTGTCTAATCAATACTGGGCGATTAATCAATATATTGTGTTTAGAGAATAAAGGAACATGCGAGCTTTACGTACTCGATTCTGTTGATTCCTGAAGACGGGGCTGTGGACTCTGTGTTTGTCAATGACTACTTGATTCACCTGCCGGAGGATCAGTATCCTCAGAGTTCAAGGGTTTGGGAGGTTTTATTGGTAGTTGTTTACGAGTCGATTGAGTCGTCACTATCAGGTTAGTTTGAGACAACTTGGTAAAATTAATGGGAGACTTTCACGATTGTGTACATTAATTTACAAGTCGAGGATTCCTAGGACATTTCCCACTACTTTAACTAATTTTGACATTGATAATTTTATGTTTGTTATTAATAAATGATTATTTGATCATGTTTCCTTTAATCTCACAATCTGAGGTCACTCAGGTCTTTTATGTTTCTGCGCTTGAAGATAACCAGAACATCACCTGGCGTAGGACCCATCTTTTGGTGGTTGTCTACATGACGTACATTCTTGGTAAAAAACCAAGTGATACACATCAATGAACTAATAATTAAAATTTATGGCTCAGACGGGGTTTGAACTCAGAATTGGCGTATTCGAGTTTTGAACAGAAAAGGACGAGAGGTTATGTCTATTTGATAACTAACTAGTGTGGTATGTCACAGGCATTTTCTAAGTGTTTTCTGATGACACATTGAATAAATTATTATCAACCATCACGTATTGATTGACGTTTTGTTGATAAGCACCATATTATTATTTAATTATATTAGCAATGTCGCGGAACCAGAAAAGTTAACTAATTTTAGATTCAACTATTGCCATGCATCTCTGGACACACGCTGTAAGTCGTTTCCATCCTCCCTGTTTTCGCATCTGCCCTCAGATCATCCAGATCCTTTGGTGTTTTCAGTTTTCTTCTTATCAAAGTGAGTTCTTTGTCGACCTCGATACGTTGTTTGTTTAATACAGAAAAGCATGATTCCATGGCCTGATTGGCCGGTGCCAATTCCGAAGCTTTTAGAATATTTCCAAAAAGCTGATATTTCGCAGAAGTAACTTTATTCCCAATCTTTGTTGTTTGATTAATTCTATATAGCTCGTTGTTGGCCATCCGGTTTGGCCAGTAGACTCTCAAACGAAGTCGCAGTTGTTTTCTGTGGAAAGAGTTGCGGTTTTCCAGTTCTTTGATGGTTAGGCCCCAGATCTCCGCGTTATAAAGTAGAATTGGTTCAATAAAGGAGTTGTACAACCGAATTCGAAGGCGAGTGCCTATGTACTTTCATCGCATCCAGATCACCCACATTTTTTATAAGAAGCAACTGGCAGAACTTTCCTGTGAATAACGTCCTTCGAGTCCCCGAAGAGAGATCCAACTTTCTTGCATGTTATCCACTTATCCTAGTTTCTCGTCGTGCAAAGGGATGTGCTAGTTCTTTCCATTTATGTGGGTTACTATTAGGGACCAGCCCTCCAAACCTTGAGGGATCATTCCTGCCGTTATTAATAATTTTCTGTATCATCAAGAATTGTGATTCTTTCCGGTCTGGTAGTTCGGGATAATTGTTTAACAGCTGCAAACATTCTTGCACCAAGTTTGTACCGTTCGGCGTCTTTTGCCAAGTTATCCAGTGTATGCCGGCCTAGTTCCCTCAATCTTCTCTTTATTTTGTATTTGATTCTGTTGCGTTCTCTTTTAAGAGAGTCAGTTTGGCTTGTCAAGTTTGACGACTCGATTAAGAGTCTGAGTTTTTCCTTTGGTTTTTTGACAGTTCTTCTATTTCTTTGTCAAAAGTTCCCTTGAACCTCCTTGGGCGATTTCCCAGTACCATCCTAGCAGCCTGCCTGACTCTGATAGAAATATTCTTCCATAACAGCCCGGGTGACATATTCGTGTCGACATTTTCCAAGTTTCGATATTTTCTCGCCATACTTTTTAAGGGTATTGTCATTAGCACATAGAGCCTCCACGGCCAAGGTCTTGCTTGCTCCGCGTACATTCTGCCAGTGCTCCAGAGATTCCAAAGCGTCGCTTTATAATGAGACGTGCCACTAGTAGTCTGTGATCACTCGAGGTCATCATACGTTCAGGAGTCCGTGAGTAGCCCCTTCTGTGTTTGCCTGCATAGTATGTAGTCGATTTGGTCAAATATATGGACTCGATTTCCACAGGAGTCTCTCTTCTGTCCTGTACATATGTCGTGCTGCATGTCGAAACTCAGTTTTACAAGGAATACTCCAAATGACTTGCAGAAATGTATAAGGGCCTCCTCGGACAGATTTCTGATCTCTCGAGCGTGGCTGCCCAAGCAAGCTGATTCGTCCCGCTTTTTCTTCACTTTTGAATTCCAGTCTCCCGCTATAAAGAGCATGTAGGAGCTTGACAGGAAGGAGTAAGCCAAGTTCAATTATATTATTATTTAATGTATTTTCTAATTAACTTTCAAGTTCAATTATAATCTGGTTATATACTATTTCTACACGCACAGGAGATCTCCGTGAACACTGCTGGATATTTGAGCGAATCTGAATGGCTGCGCAGTTTACTGTATCCTCGGTTGATTGTTTGTTTATTTTAATAGAATTAATCTTTTAAAATTATTTCAATACTTCCAAGAAAACATAAAGATGATCCTCCGTTAACATCATATTTAGTGGCTCCCTACTTTATCAACCACCGGTCCCTTCATGTGGAGAAAACCAAGTGACTATAAAAAGTAATAACGAGCGTTCTTCCATTGTTTCCGAATATGCGGAGTGAGACTTTTTTCAAGAAGGAAAATTATACAAAATATTAATTGATAAAAAATCATTTTAGTCCTTTTAAATTTGCTTTCTCAAAATATTTTTAATATTTGCTTTCTCAAACTGGGGTCCATGGTCCTTTTTGGACCGCGGAACAATCTTTAGTAATTTATATTAGTCTATTTTTATATTATATTTTTTTAAATTATTTTGAATTAAAAACACGTTTTCAACGAAGTTTAAGCGATTTTAAATTCAAATGGCTGATTCCTATTAAGAATTGGCAAAGATGAAGTGCTTATTCCATTTGCAACTACATATGAGTATGAGACAGCGTTTTCAACACTACTTACCATCAAATCAAAATTCCGCAATAGATTGGATGTGTCAAATGAGGGTTGCATTGTCCAAAACACAACCCGACTTAGAAAAACTGGTGATGGTTAAACAAGTGCATCCATCTCATTAATTATCATTCTTTAATTTTGCACTAATTCACTAATTTAATGAAGGACCGCAAGAAATTAAAAAATAAAAGAAGATTGCGATGTCTCAGTTTTTGTACAGTAAATCTCTGGTGGAGAGTCGAAGAGAGATGATAAGGGACAAAAAAGGAGAGAAATTTCGGCAAGTAGCCAGTGAGGGGAATCGACCAGGGCCAGTAGTTATAGTAAGCAAAAGCCTGATGGCCCCTGGTTCGAATCTCGCTGCTGTAAAATTCGTCTGAAGGCTCCACGTATATGCGATGTTTTGGATTGACGATAACGCCGTCATCATTTAATACTTCAAAGAAGTGAAAAGCATTAGTTCTCTCTTTCCATGTTTAGTTTCAAAATCTCAGTGTTGAGGGAATCGCTTTCTTAGCAATCATACTTAGCGTTTTAATAAACAGACACCATCCTGGATATATAGAATCGCCCCTATATCAGACAATATGGAAGTTCCACTGAAACATGGGGACCGAAAGACGTTCCAGCTTCCTATTGACCAGTCTCGCTCCTCTGGTTGTCGTCCAAGGTATTGGAAAAACTAGTTCTTTCAAAATCAAGCTCTTTTCTTCTGATATACCTTTTTCAGCACGATTTTGGAAACCTTTCTATTTCCACCCACCAAGACTTTTCTACTTACATCCAATTCCATCCGTTCAGGGTTTTCACACAAACCCAGACTCAGGTCTTCAATTCCTACCTGTAAAAAATTCAATCAGAAAACACGGAAATCTAAAAAAACTACTTAACTTCCTAAGCGGGCGGATGGGACAAATTTGTCTTAAACATATCTACTTATACTATTTACAGGAGACTGGAATTCTAAAGCAAGGAATGTGTTGTGTATTAGAATAATTGACAAAAACAAAAGAATGAGTACTAGTGACATGTATTTGCAGTATTATCAAACTCAATATGCAATGCGGTGTTCACTCGTGCACCACTTCATAAAACATCGTGGACTGGGGTTGGTAAAATGAGAGTCGTTTACAACCACTCTATAACACCCTTTGCAGACGGAAAGAAGTAAGTTGACTGATGGACGCCAGGTCTTATGGGGGAGCATTTACATTCAACAACCAAAAAATTCACTGGCGCTCGACTAAGAAGATTCCTCGAAAAACAAAAGAGAATTAAATCATGAAATGAGATAATCAGTTGAAAAGTTTACCTCAGAGATTACACGGGAAAATTATTTGCACTATCATTAAAAATAGAAGTATACCAAAATCCAAACGAAAAATGGAATACTTGAATATTCAGAGAGGCAGGTGCATACAGTGGAACAACAATGGACAAAACCGATTCCAACCTATTAAATCATAAAGTTGTTTAAATGGAGAAAAAGCTACAAATCGAAAAAACTAACAACCAGGAAATATAAGAGAAATTAAAAATTGAGCTTAAGCTAATCTCTAAGGGTATCAAAATCACATTTTCTACACCTAAAAACTCTCCTCAACTCTCGAATATCAGTGGTGGAAAATCATCGGGATAGGAGACAGATGCATATGGTGATCAGGTTACTTGTTCGACGACAACAGAAAACAAGACAAAAATGGGAAAACAACCATAAGCCAATTATAATTGTCAATCACTTTGTAAAACAATTATCTTTGATGGGAAAACGAACCCATAGTTTATCTCATAAGTGTACATAGTGCGTGTGATCCTGAGGCTACAGAGATACATCGGGTGTATTCTGCGTGGAGCAAAACTCGAAGGCAAAAAATAACAAAAAAGGTCCCCCCCTTCTGGTTGTCTAGAAGGCAGAAATGGCATAGCAACACTAGTAGAAAACCAAAGGCAGTACGCCTTATGGTCTGGGAGTTTAAATAGCCAAGAGATTGTAGACAAGCATCATGAAATGATCCATGGTTATAGAATTTGTGATTATCAGTGTTGGGGTTCAACAGGAGAAATGCTTAGACAGTCGTTAACAGTTATTATGACAATTATAAATCATATTTATTTAAATATATTAAAAATACAAAATTTATAAATTACATCAAGTCATAATCATCCCTCTGACAAATAAATAAAACCAAAACCATATCATTATATTCAAGCATATTTCTCTTCACTGCTGATCGGTCACTCCATGTTATGAAATCCTCCAAACTACGAGTCACCAAGAATGCTGGATCAGTTACTACTTCGGGTCCCACTCTCACGTCTAATCATTATAATAACCCATAACGTCCTTGTTCCACATATGTGGTGGCTGTTCGAACATCCTCTGTCATAGAAGATCGCTTCATTACAACAGCCAAACGACGCCTACAGAAGGAACTGGCTGAGACCTTATCACACAACTCCAAAGTGCTCTTGGCTGGGATAAGTCCCATCTGATATCTAGGACATGCTCATACATTTTTACAATTTTTCTAATAGAAGACTGGTAGACTGAGTTCTGAATGGGTCATTTGGAGAAAGTTGCTTTATTTGAGTGGCCACTTGACGCACGTGTCTTGATAGTTTGTTGTAACTAGAATTATTATGAATTGTTACATTGTATAGTCCTCACGTCTAGTAAGGCCGTATTTTTTCATTATTCCCAATTCATGGCCCTTATTATCAGCCTCCCATGTCATAAAGTCGACTTTTTTGAGTAACTTTTTTTCGTGATATTTCAGTTTTCTAACCATCACTTAACTCTATTTTGCACGATATACTAATTTTAAATTTATATATTTATTAAATTATTTAATTAAATTTTATTAATAATTTAAGTATTAATCGCCAGAAATATTATTTTTTGTTGTCAAATATTTTTGTTTATGAAAAAATCATATGCAATCAGACTCCACAGTCTCCTTTCAAAGGAAATGACGGTGTGAAATGGCCAAGGCTTCCTACGTATGTGCAAGGAGCTAGGAAACCATTCAGAGAGAGGACGGTTTATGTAGAGGAATTCAGATCGGCATTAAAAAAAGTGCACTCCGATAGAATTCTTCTGCAGAAATAAAAGAAAACACTTCAGGAACGCTATTGGTTCACTGGCGAGCATTCGAAGAGAATTCGAGAGATGTTGGAGGCTGGGATCACTTAATTTAGCGAGTTAATACTTTCTTGGGGTTTTAAAATAAATAATAAGAATAATTAGTGTAGTAACATGGCCTAACAAAATAGTAAACAGTTATGTTAGATGCTCAGCGATATTGGGCATAGATATTGTTAAATCTCGATGGAAACTTATGTGACATATACTACGCCTCGACAGACCAACTCCTGCCAACAGACTATGGAAAATTACTTCATGTCAAGAATATCATGGACGCCAACGCGTAACTTACCATCAGTGCTGGAAACTGATCTAAAGCCATTAAACGGCAACATAGAGCAGAAGATAATTCACTTTCAACAGAGGGAGATGGAAGAGGATTATTATTACCCCCAGGATCACTGGGTCAAAGAGAAAGAAATAAAAGTTCTCATCTAACTAAGTGATCCCAGACCGACAAAGGAGAAAACGAGTCCGGCGGGGTCGAGAATCCTGAACAGCTCTTCTCATTAAACATGACATCGGCTCAAAATTTCTGTATGATGGAAGAGGATAGAAAATAGAATCGTCTGTTTCCGCAGAGTGGAAATGTTTCTACATTATAATTCTAATAATAATATGTTTTATGAATAAATGGAAACTGGGAGTCAAATATAATTTATTAATGATTCTTTAAACACTGAGAAGTCTCTTTTCATTTGTAAAATCATCAAAGACTCTAAAAACATTAAAACTGACAGTTCTAATGACTGCAATTAAGTTAAGAGGCCGTCTTCATTGATGAACTCGTGTGTACCAATTGACTCTCACCAAACCAGATGTCTAAATCCCCGTTCAATAATAAGATACCCCAGTGAAATATACTTTTATTAACAATGGATCACTCGAGTATCAGTGGGTTGTAAAAACAAATAATTAAAAATGCGTCCTACTCCAAGACATAGAGGTGAATAGAGATTTATTTAACTGATCACTTTGAAAAAGACTAAAAACTTGTTGAGAAAAGAAGATATTAATTCAATTGATGGCTTAGAAACGTTTAGGTGGAAGAATGTGAGAATAGTCATATATTTGGTCGTTAATAAAAAACGTTTTTTTATTTTTAATGGTTGCTCGGAGACCCTCGGAGCTGTGTTGGTTTAGTAAACGCTTCGGGATCGCACTCGTTGCGGAAATGCCATGTCTCTTGGGGAGCGGTGTGTGACTTTTTTTAAAATAAATAATATTTTAAATGAAAATGAAATTAAAATATATAAAATAATTATAATTTATATTGTGGGACAAGAATTCATTCGTTTATAATAATGATTAGCACAGAAACAGAATCTGCAGAATTTATGTCCACATGAGTGACAAATAATCATTCGACTATATTCATTTATTACTGATTTATTCAAACATAGTGGACATTCTATATATTCATTGCTATCATTACATATCTACTATTATATTAAACATACTAAGTAATAGTGGTTTTCCCTCAACGGAGATGACCTTTTTTTTCTTATTAATTTTGATTTTTTAGTTGTTTTCATTACATTTTCCTTTAAATGGTAAAACTACTTACTTTATCACTTTCATCTATTAGTAGTGATTTTTCACTCATTCAGTCTTGTTTTGTCGGGAATTATTATTTATTAGTTTCGTTGATAACACAAATGAGGTCATTATTATCCGATGGCCCCTAGTGGGAGATAATCTCATTAATTATTGGGTCAACGAGCCATAATAGTCACTACAACAAAGTAACAACTCTGCACGGTAATTCAAAGTGACAATCACTCAAACTAATTATTTTAACATCTTTGATGTTTTTTAGTCCTTCAACTAAAAAATGCATTCGGAATTTCTTCAACAAACGGAGACTATTCCTTCCGAATGGTGTGCCACAAGGATCACCGGTCTTACTTGTTTTTAAAGTCGGTGAAATACCTTGATCCCATTCCTTGTTGACAACAAAATCTTTGCATTCTGGGATCCATGATTACAGACAGCAATCGGATATCTGCAGGATCTGTTCGATCATTTGATCAGATGACTGGATATAAACATAGACAACAAACACTAAAAATTGAAGCATAGCCTATTCGCATCGAACAGAAGATTGACCCAATCGACTCATTCTGGGAGTCACTTAGACTTTTTCATGATTTTTGGACAACACGTGAATAAAGTATAACTTTTTTGTCAAAGAAAACTCAACTTGGTGAGATCTCAAATTTCCATAAATTTTTGTTATCTTATGAGAGATCTTAACTCTAAATATCTAGCATTGGGTATATGAAGACGAACCAAGATAGGTTCCTTCTGAGGATTCTCTTCAAAACTTTAACTTCCATTGTGCCAAATCATTTCTTCCCGAATGGTAAAGTCAAATACAAAGTCTTCCTTGTTTCCTCACCACCCCTGACATTCGTAGAATATCTGATGATTCTGTATGACATCACAAGTGACCACATTAACTTTAATATGGAGGTTGGAAAATGGTCAATATTTTCTTCAGTTTCGACATTGGGTGGGTGGATTGAATCACTACCAAATATCCATCTTTCTTGGACTATAAAACAGGGCAAAAACACTCACTACAACTAGCGACATCGATAGTTTGAGTGGATGCATCTCAAATCTCATGAAGACTAGTCACAACGCGACAGATAACCTCTCACATCAGAAAGAAATGGCCGAAAGGAAAAGAAGCAAAGAGCTGCAGTGATGTTCATGATATGTCCATAGGATTCGTAGCTCAAAGGTGCATTGAACGACTATATATTATTGATTGACAGAAACTGGAAGGATCATAACTTTTTAAAAGTCCTACAAGAAAATCACGTGCCGCATACCAAATCCATTTGTATTTCAGACTTTGGAAATTCCTTAGATCGGACTGTACACTACATGAGATTAAGAATCCACCATCTGAGCGTAGGAGAGACTATAGAAGACGATGAAGAACAAAAGTTTTTCAAGCAATGTTGTGCATCCTGAAACTCCAGATTCGTGAAGACCCTTTTCTTGATAATTTTCGAACAGTCACTCTGTCTTGGCTTACTTATGGACGCAAAGAATGGTTTTTATCTTCACGGAAGAAAGAATCGTCATAAAACAAGAAAATCAAAAAAATCAGGAGTGAACTTTGTATTCCGTTTGAGATCAGACACGAAGCTGAATATGGATCAAAGGGAGTTACTGGTGAATTAGAGGAGATGATCGCTTTCCATAAGAATTCCTTCATGTGTTCACCTTACAGTAGATTGAATAGACTGGGAAGGGACACGGCTGTTTTATCACAGACAGGAGTAGCCACATAACTAATATTGATTAATATTACGATAATCTATCAAATGTATTGATATAATTCAATTAACAACCAAAGTTCACAAATTTTCGGCGCTAATTATTGATTAATGACGGTAACAAGATTATATTTAAAGTTACAAATAATATTTAATAAATTTAAAAATAATATTTGAAGTAATGTCATTATGCCAGTAAAGTATTTCCTGCACCCGAATGGAACTTCCTTCTACCAATGCAAAAAATGTAAAGTCCCACTTTCCAATAGAGAGGACATTCAGTCTCGAAGATTCACTGGAGGCACTGGCCAGGCATACCTATTTAAAAAGGTGGTGAATATATATACTGGGGAGGTGGGTCCTACAACCTGAATTTTAGATCAAACACCAAGTAATGTTGACAGGACCTCACTTGGTTGAGGATGTGTTCTGTCTGGGATGTAATACTAAGGTTGGGTGGAGGTATGAATATGCCTATGAGGAATCACAAATTTACAAAGAAGGATCGATAATATTAGAAAAAGCTTTGATTGAAAGTTGTGATGAACCTTTGGATGGGGGATTCACAGTCAGCCCAAATGGTGCTTCCAGCACAACATTTTGATTTATATCATTATTTTTAATAATTGTTTGGGGGACTCTACAAGTATTGTGGTTTAGTTTGTTTATGGATTAGTATAATTTGGTGGAATCAGATATTCAAGTCATTTTTTGATTAAGAGTCAATATGTAGTTTTACAGGATAACATGTCCGAGTATACAAGGCTTTTCAACAGATTCTCCTCCTCTTTGGACCGAACCCTTTCTCGGCCCACTCGATTGTTCCACTTGAGATGCAAGTCTTGTAGCTAAGCGAGATATGGGGATATCTGTAAATTTATTCACAACACCATCCCATGTTAGGACTACGTTTACTTTAGCATGACAATTTACTGGAAAGTCATACTTGTCAATTCATCAACTTGATTTGCTTCATTTCTTGTTGAAAAGTGATTAGACTTGGATCAACGTGATGATGTGTGAAAATATCCCGTTTGTCATTTTGTATCTTTGTATCTATGCTTATTGCTGTATCCATTCGACTCTCCACAGATTGTAAATTGATCAGTTTTGAGTTTCTTTGACCTCTTTATTCCGTATTACCGACATAGATGCAGATGTATACGCCTCACTGTTTCGTTATGTCGTCGTAAGTAGTCACTGTTCAGCATCCGACCACACCATGTTGTCAAGAACACTTTACTTGGCGAGTGATTGTAATTTTCCCCAACAATAAATTACCAGTTTGTAAAGACACAACATCCTCCAGATGTAGGGAAGCTTCGTATGCTTGTCACCAGTATGATGTCAGTAATGTCATTCGAACCTGCAAGAGAGTGAGACTTGATGTATTAATTCCTAAAAAAACTTCCTTTTTAAGAAGCTAAGGAACCTTTTGGTAGACTTTTTTAATCCATGGTAAATTGAGTTTACTTGTTTACTTAATCACAAAATTCGTTGGAACAATTTACGAAACTGTAAATTTCTGCGAAGTGTTATTTGCTCTTTCTTGATGTCCCTCAGGTGGGACAAGTGAATCATATAAAGACATGCTAATGAAGGAATAAACAGGAACAGAGCAAAATGCGATAAGACACGACTTTCGGGTGATAGTTGGAAGCATTGGACATTCGAATAGGTGATTTGCTGTCAACTTGGTTAGGTTTCAACAAAGACAACTGAAGTCATTCACATGTCTGTAGAGAGGAGTGGTGTTTACAGCGTAGACGAGACAGGTTTACCTAGATGACCTCGATAGAAAGGATTTTGATTGGTCGATCGGATGAGGGGTAAACCGATGGAAATGACAACTAAACTACCAATCCCAAAAATTAATGAATAAATCGAATAAATCTAATTTATTAACTAATCCGTATTCTTCTTAGCTTCTAAATAACTCCCAGGGACATATCCAGCCCTTCCATCCTTATTAACAACCTTCATGTAAATTAGACAAATACATAGCACCATGCATTCGGATCAAAGTCTCCAGCAAAACTGACAGTTTCTCCAGGATTAACAGATAAATATTTATCCCCGTCATTCTAAAATCAGTTGAGTTGGTACCTCATATTTATGCAAAACAATAGCCTCATTTAAGTTTGCAGAGGTAGTAGACTACATTAGAACAGACTAAATACCTCATCATCAGAATATAAGACTTGGTATAGGCTGGAATAGTCACTCTAAATGTGTAATTTATGCTTGTTTACTGAATTCTCCTTGGGACTTTCATTTATGGACTGATAGGTTGGGTCGAAATCATAGGGGTCGTCTTGGGGGATGCTTATTTGGGCAATCACTGAATCACAAATGTTGATTGTTTGCTAAATATTATGGACTTGTTACTTTGGCCTTTATTATCATTTCTGTCTTCTCAATGGTAGTCTCTCTCCCAGCCTGAAGGTGGTGTAATAGATCCTCGGCCTCCTGTTTGCTTTTACTCCAATATTCGATGATATCCTTTGTTGGTTTATTCGTGACTATGTGCATGTTGGGTATTCGTGGTAAGTTTATTTTAAGACTCGTAGAGAATGGGGGATAATTGTCGATCATTATTTGAGCAAAGTCATCCACCTTTGTTACCAAAAATGACAACATTTGTTAGTTGGTCTTTCAGTGACTTGAGCTTCTGGACAGAGCCGTCGTAGTTCTTCATTAAGGAATCAACAAATCCAATGACCTTTTCGACGACAATGTCATCATTCATTATAAAGTCCTGTAAGTGATTATTCCAACATACATTAATAAGATTGTACAACTCCTCAGTGTACAACTCAATCTGCCGAATCAAGGCTGTGTGATGCGATATGTACTCCAGTTTGTGCTTGTTTAGAATTTCCTGGGAGTTCTTTGACCTTTCACTGAGCTGGAAATATTTTAGTTACTTTACCCTTTTCAACTGTTTGCTACGTTTTGATATGGTCATGGACTCACTGAGTATGCGATCCCTACAATATAAAGACTCTGAACAACCTCCCAATCTTCGTCTGCAAAGCCAAGTTTTTCGCCTCGTAGTCTTCGAGTTGTTTATAAATCGACGTAACGAATTTAATGTTGGTCTCCACATCCTTCTGTCTCTTTGCTAACATGGCGAGGACCTAAATTGACAAATAAGACTACATCTCTTCTATTATCAACGATTGTCTTTGTGATCTCTTTAAATTGGCCTGTATTGATCTCATATAGATTGAGGGAGTCCTGGAACTGATTTTGGAATGACTTTAGTGTGGTCTTGACTTGTGTTTCAAGATATCTTGGATTATTACCTTTCCCACCTTTTGTCGTTGTCATTGATCTTTTTAGAGAATGACTTTGTAATACTGAGAATTTCCTTGTTGAATTTGTTGAATACTTTGTTGTATTTGGTGAGATATTTTCTGCAATATAAATATGGAAGTAATAATGTCCATAATTAACTATTGTGTACTCACTTTATGTAATTTGTTATGGCTATTGACTTCAATCCTTCTGAAGTTAGGACTTGGATTTGCTTTGAAAACATTTTTAATATTTCTGATTTTTTGGTCATTGTGAGGTTAATGATCTATTAAGGATCTAAATTTTTAAATTTAAACATTTTATTACATTTTTAATTAAATTATTATTAAATTAAAATTTTATTTAAATTTTTTGAAATTAATTTTTAATTTATTAAATCAAAAAAAATATTCAAGAGGAAATAAACAGGAATTTCTATATTAAGAAAATTATGACAATGACATGACTCGCCTTTTACTAATACATTCTTCCTTAATTCCGCTAACACATGAGGATTACTTGAAGAAATCATTATATACATTAAGGTTTCAAATGAAGGGTCCTATCTCAAAGAAGACTGTTAGTAAAACATAACCTTTTGAGAAACTCTACGTATATGAATATGGTTAATACGATTATACGTTTTTACTATCCACAGGGGGTACTTGAGAGAAGTGAAAGTGAACAGAAATATCCGCGTTTACATGTAACTAACTGTGCTCAAGAGTACCGTCGAAAGTGTGTACCGGAGCACATCAGTTCTCTTGTTTAAGAGGAAATAGAAAAGATATGACTGAAAGCTTCAATATGTGGTGAAGCAGAGACATATGAGAAGAAATTTAGACAATCTTATCGACTAGCTGGTCAAAGACCAATTCTAATGTCATATATCTCTTAGAAATATGTGACCCCATGCTAGATAAATCCAAAACGTTTTCGTTTCTTCTAAGCAACAATGAATTATAAACAGAAAGTAAAGAAAACCGGTGATTAACAGAAAGTAACTACTGAAAGGTGACACTTCCAGGATCCGCCATGAGTATATGGTGTGGTGCAGTATTCGAAGGCGAACCTGAAAGAGAGATCCTGAACATGTATGATCATACTAAGTAGGATCACATGATGTTTACAATAATAGTGTTCATAGCATTTAAGTTACCATAAAATACGTTCAGTCACTTCTCCAATATTTAAGTGTCCAAAAATAGAGACTAACTCTTTATCAAATACATTCCACAATCTTGTCTAAATCTCTTCTATTTTGAGATAGGCAAAAATTTAACCTGGAGAGATAGTATATCAAACGATTCCTCAGTTAAATAACTTCATGCAGCCTATTTCTCCTGAGTCAATCAGTTCGTCTATTCGCACGAGAAGACGTCACCACATTGTTCAGTATAATCATGATTGTTCGTTATACATTCACTGTTTTATTATTTTATTATCCAAGATATCAGGGTTAATGAGAAAAGAGTGACCTCATCTATTTAAGAGTCCAGGCTAGTAGTGTTCCTTTTGGTAGTCACTTTCCTGTTAGTTGTTTCATTCATTTCTAATAACTGTGGGGTAAATAAATAATAAGTACCAGGAATTACAAGGGGAGGTTAATTCCATGTAGACGAGGTACTAATCTTCATTGGGGATGATGTAACTCAGTAGTTCAGGAGTACTTTATAGAGGGGAGATTTTATGCCCTTAGAAAAGTTTACCGTAGTCGTGACAAACAAGAAACTCACAACAAAGTCACCTTTTCCACTTACTTCGTCATACGCAAACTCACATAGTTCATCCAGATTTTCTCCCTCTCTTAAACGTCTACCAAAAATTTGTTGGTCCCCGTCGAAGACCATCGGAAGGACAGTCCTAGGTCATCCAGGGAATCATGAACCGTCAGAGGCGAAATAGTCTTCCATGTCCTAGGGCCTCCAGGTCCATTCACATTACGAAAGAGGTTTCATTAGCAAAAAACATTAAGTTAAACTTTCCAATAATTAAAATATAATATAAATATTAATGCGAAGCTCTACGCGACCGATTCGCGTTCTATTCCATTATGGTCGAGGATCTCTTATTAGCCGCGTGGCGCCATGTGGTGCTGCGTGGTTAATTGATTGAAGTTTTCTGCTTGTTTGTTTGTTCCTCCTTTCTCTTCCTAATAGAGTGGCGTCATGTGATCCACCTGTCTAGGTGACGCCCAGTGCCAGGCCGGCACGAAAAAGGATCATTTGCTCTTCCCCTCTGGAAGGGTTTCCACAACTGCATGTAATGGACGTCTTACCTTTTATGCTGATTCCGGATAGACTCTGTTTCCGTAGAAGTGGAAACTGGTTACACTTAATTAGTGTTTACTTTAACTTCTTTCTCGGTGTATCAGGGTTTAATAAATTAAATTAAATGGTCGAGACAACTGGAGAAATAAGTGGAAAATAGCTTCGCTTCCTAAAGAAACTTGGACACCTAGCCACACTAAAAAGCCACGACGCACGTGAGATCCGGTGGCTTCTCCAGTTGATCTCCGTTACAATTGTGAGAGGCAACGCAACGTCGATAATGTCGGCAGGGTCCACTTTGGATTGATGGCTGTGTTAAAAAAATAAAATTAATTCCAAAGACCACTGTTAAACCGAAAAAAACTAACTAAGTGATCCCGACGAATTGGATCAAAGCTCTCATCCTTGTTCAGTGTTGATCCTTTGAGCCTACACAAGTTTGTTCCATTTTTGTTTTTTTTGATTAGTGTCTCCATGGGCGTCGATGATTTAATGTTTTCCCTGTATACAATCTCTCAGTTAGTTTGAAGGCCCTTTTCTGGGTTGCGGAAATTTTCTGGATGTTCGTATAAGAGGCCAGTGGTCCCCATGAAGTACACGCATATGAAATGCATGGTTCGATGTACTGTGAGTAGAGCGTTTTAAGTATAGGGTGATGTCCAATTTTCCATAGACCTGTTAGGCATTTCAGAAAGTTGATTTTCTTCTCACATTTGTTCAGCTCGTTAGTGACATGTCTAGAAAAGTTCATGTGCGTATCGAAAGTCAGACCCAATATTTTTTGCCATTTGCTGAACGGCAATGCTCTTCCCTCAGCAGTAACTTCTATTGTCTTGTTCGACAATCTTTTGTCCGAGGTATAGAGAGTTGTAACAGATTTTTCAGTATTGATTGACATCCGATTTTCATTAAACCACTCGAGTAGTCGATCCATGTGGTGTTGTATTCTTCCCGTCGCTGTTTGGGTGTTCTGATCTCATGAGGCTAAGAAGATATCACCGTTAATTAATTATTAATTATTTGTTGATTAAAATATAATTATAATTAAATATTAATTTTCTAACTATAGTTGTAGTATGATGTCGTTAATCACACCTGAGATGGCTTCAAAAACTCTGTAATTAATATAATAAATAAAAGCTACTTTGGAAATCTTTCTCCCCACGTGAATGAAAATCTATTAATATCACTCGTTGAACAGTTTGGCGTCAAATGTCTCTCATGCAAAATGATTCGTGAGGTATCAAACAGAGTGCTCAAATCAGACCATCAACGATCCGTACTGCTTCATTGAGTTTTCCTCATGCGAGGAGGCCCGTCTTGTCCTCTCCCAACTCAACCAAGTCACCATTTTTGGAAAAGTCGTGATTTTTACAAAACAAACAGAAATTGAAGGTCAACTGGGCTGCTGTTCCCAAAGCTGACTCATCCACTGAGTACTTCAGCATCTTTGTGGGAGATCTTAGCCCTGAAATTGACTCTGCAGGTTTGTTAAATGCTTTTCGTCATTTTGGAGAGATTTCGTACTTATTAATAGTTTATAGTTCAGAGACTGCAAAGTCATCACTGATCCTCACACTTTTGTGTCCAAGGGATTTGGGTTCGTCTCATTTCTCCACGAAGAGGACGCGGCGAGGGCTATTTCTCAGATGAACTGTCAATGGATTGGGGGACGACCTATAAGGACCAACTGGGCTGCCAGGAAGGTGGGGATTGGTTCCACTAGTAATGACTTTGTTTAATGTAGCTCGGTCCTATGCTGAGATATCAGACCAGACGACCTCTACGAATACAACTGTTTATGTTGGGGGCGTACATCCTGGGTTGATGACTGAGGACCAAGTGAGGACAATCTTCACCGTGTTTGGACACATTTTGACAGTTCGAGTCTTCCAAGATAAGGGATATGCATTTGTGCAGTATAAAACCAAGGAGAGTGCTGTGAGGGCAATCCAAGCCGGTGGCAGTCACTCTATTGCTGGATGTCCCCTCAAATGTTCATGGGGGAAGGAGAACCCATCAAATTTTCAAGTTCCATACAACTTTTACGGTGTTGGATATGAACAACCACAGAGTATGCAGTATCCCCCACATGGAAATTACCCTCATTATTATTAATTTATGATAATTATTTTTGTTAATCTATTATTTTTGATAATCGGAAGCTACTTCTTTAATAACCCAGGATATATCTTAAATAGACTTTATTTAGTTCGCATGCTTTGAGTGGGATGCATCCTTACCGAGTATCACGCCCATCCATTATTGTTATTGTGATAGTAGAAACAGGGGAGGATGGAAACGACTCACAGCGCGTGTCCAGAGATGCATGGAAAAAGTGGAATCTCAAATTAGTTAACTTGTTTGGTTTCACGGATATGCTAATAATAACATTGTGATAGCACCTACACTGGAGTAGGGAAGAGAGGGCTACTTTGCCGACTAGGCACTGAATTAGTTGTGTCTCATTACGTTCATTAGAAATTGAAAAAGCGACAGCAGAAGTAAATCCTTATCTTTTCAAAAAGGGTAAAACTAGGATACGATGGTTTATGTTGTCGGGAATCACTTATTATTATCAACATAACAATATAATCAATTAAATATCACCATTCACTTTCAGACACGTGATTCTCAAAATTCTTTCTATTATGGGACAGAATTTGAACATGATAAAGTCCTCGTATATGAAACTAATAACCTTAAGATGGCTCCATGCTACGTGGTGCATGTCTACCTGACTTATGAGAAGCACAATGTCTGTATGGCTATTCAAAATGATCCAACTCTTCATTCCATTTGGACAGTTCCGCTTCGACCTCAGCTTCCATGCTTATGTCCTCTGGATCAACTGTGCCTAGATGAGGGGTCTACTAGAACGCGTCAGGATTACGAGTATAGTTAGCTACCAAAGCTGAACGCCCATATAAATCTGATGAAGGCAGAACCCAAAACGAACCTAAGAAAAGAAAAGTCCTCTAGTTCCCACCTCGCATGAAACAACACGTTAACCAACTCATGCCAGAATATAAACAAATCAAATAGAACAAATCATTAAGAAAAAGTAAATTATCGTAATCTCTTTGTTTCTCGTTCACTCTCCATAAGCAGAATAATATCTCCGACACGAACAGATCCCTTCACATTTCGAATGATTGAACGATGAGAAGTGTTCATCAACGTCACCCGTACTTGAGTACATTGTCCCTGAGATCCAACTCTACCAAGAATTTTAGTGACTTGTCCTGAAGCAGCGGGAGCCTCCATCACAAAATACAGTTAAGAAAACGTGTTTAAATAATTTTAAATAATATTAATTTGATTAATAAAAAATAATTTTATAAATAAATATTTTTTTAAATAACAGAATCATAGTTTTCATCAAAATAATAAAAAATGTTAGAAGATCATCGAAACTGTAAAAACAGGCCTTACTTTTTGACCACATAAAGATGAAAATGCTCAAAGAAGGTTCCAGGACTTTATTGGAATTCCTGTAAGATATAATTACACAATTTTGAGTCTTAAAATGTCTCCAGTCTCTGCAAGAACATGGTAATGCGGATGGTAGAAAGCCAGGAAAATCGAAAAGGGGTCCACTAGTTATCACGCTCGCCATCGAAGTGGAGGAATGGATAATTTCTACAATCTTGAACCAAGTCGAAGAATGAGCTCATTTTTCTCCTACAAAAAGCTCCATGTTTTACGGACATGAACTTTTTGAGACCCATCGACGAGAAGCTGAGGACTGCCGCTGAAGAATCGCTCAATATTTCTTTTGATAAAACTGGTTGGATCCAATGCAAACTACCCCTTCGCTGCGGAGGAATCGGAATACGCTCACCACTAGAACTTGCCCTCTCGGCTTTCCTTTCTTCGACGTATGCTGCCAATGTTCTCACACGCCAGATCCTACGATACATTAACGGATCAGACGCTGAACCGGTGGTATACATGGCTCGGGAAGTCTGGACGCGACTGGGAGTTCGATTCCCTAAAAACGCTAATAAACAACAAGAATGGGACAAGATTTTATGCCCAAAGATCATAAATGAAATAAAACCTGTGCTCGATCAGTTTCGTCTGGATTGTCTGGCATCTGCATCAACAAACGAAAGTGGATCCTGGATCAGAGCTTTACCATGTATTTCACTTGGGACACTATTAGATGATTTCCGCTGGAGGAGTGCTAGAAGGAGTCCTAGACATGCCGCAATCAATGGAGTCATTGATTGAGGACTTGAGGCTGCCGGATTTCCTGTCCAATTGGAGCCACTTGGACTTGCTCAAGCCAACTGAAGACCGGACGGAACCACTCTATTCCCATGGGAGAGTGATAAATACTTTGCCTGGGACGGCACCTTTGTCGATAGCCTCTCCCTACAACATTTCAACGACATCAACAGACCAGGCTCAGCAGAAGTTAGTTAGCTGCCGCCCTCACAAGGACAAAACAGAAGTTAGTTAGCTGCCGCCCTCACTGCGTGGCTGTTCCCTCTCAGAATTTGAGCGAAATTCGCTCAAACAGCCAGCGGCGTTCACGGAGATCTCCAGTGCATGAAGTGATCCGGTTTCCAAGAAGTCCAAAAAACTCTAGTGTAGAGGGGGAGTAGGATCCGGAAGTCTCCATAGCAAGGGGAACAAATTGGAAATTATCAAGAAGGTCGCCGTATTTTTCGAGTTTGGCCTTCTCCGCCTTGACGGCTGCAGAGCAGGCCTTTGAAGCGCACTCGTGAATATTGTTCGGGCGAACGTGTCTGTACATGTCAAGTCCCAAACAAGTGGTTTCCCGGCCTCAAAGGGAAATATGGTCAGCCCGTCCGGTTGTTTCCCGTCACTTCTGCATAACCCGACCAGTTCAAGAATGGCCGAGTATCCAGAAGCATCCAATGCTCGCTTGACAATCTCATTCAGAGCCTTGTACCTTGGAGATCTGCCAGCGCTACCTCTGGCAGGCCATAGCAGTCTATCAGGATGCCACATCGGCACGGGTGAGGTATACATACTTTCAGTCCCAGCCGCAGAGAGATACAACTTCTAACGCATTTATTATCCAGAAAAGTGCCCAGAGCTCCGTTGGCATGGCGTTTAGCCAAGCTCCGCTCTCAGGGGAAGCCCCCGAAACAAACAAGCGCGTTGGTGCTGATTGGCTGATTCCAGTAGGAGTCCAAATGATTTCCAGCACAATAAATTGTCCAGGAGTCGCTGGCAGTCTTGTGAAGGAGGCAGGGGAAGGTTGGTGTCATTCCAGGCTTCTCGTGCGTGGATTATGTCTTGGTCAATTGAGAATTCGGGTAGGGAGTGTAGAATCTTCCTGACCAAAGGTTCGCAGGTCGTGAGTGAAGTACGACAGATGTGTAGGAAGTGAGACGTCCAAAGTACAACGGATTCCAAGACCCCCAAATCTAACTGGAGTGTAGCTTGCTTCCATGTAGCATCGTCGAATTTGACATTAAATATTTGTTCCGTCGAGCTGAGGAAAGACAAATCAAAATGCTCAAGCTGCTCCAATTGGGAATAGTACAGGGCTGTCTTGAGTAAATAGGCGATCCTCTGAATGTTAAGACTTCTTTTCATGAGGAATAGTGCTCAGTGTGAGTCAAGTAGCTGTAATCTGTTAGCGATTCGCATAGTTGTTTTTTGTCAGGAGGACAGCTTCATCGCATTTAGTGATCGGGGATCCAAGAAAAATCAATTAGTTTTTAGGGGTCGAAATCTCACCAAGAAACAAGGAGTAAAATTTTGGAACAATTGAAGAGAAGTCATCGTCAGCAAGACCACAGTTTGTTACTGCACATTTCGTTGTATTCAACTTAAGACCCACCTCGGACAACGCGGGGATGAGTACTTCTAATCCTGGAAGACGTTTCCTGGGACCTCCTAAGACAGCGTCATCGAGGTACCAGATGTTGAGTGGGCATCAGAGAGCTTCGTAATCCTCTCAATTCAGAGGGAGAAAGCAGTGGTCCGAGGGGGTCGCCCGTTGAACACCTGAGACTATGGAACCATGAAATCCCCGTGCAATAAAAATGTAGGCTTTCCGTATGAATAATTGACCAGTTCAAATATGTATGGACATCTTTCTTTGCAGCATCCAGCATAATATGCCTATTAAAGTCTTGAATGCTGCGGTTCCTGAATGTCTGACGGAGTGAACGGCTGCCTCACATCCAAGACGAACTCCGACTCCAACTTGACTGGGAAGTAAGGATTTTGACAAGATTGACGTAGAAAATCTGAAGCAATCTTGGCTGCTAGTCTCCTGAAGGTGAATCCGACCGCGATCGGGCGGATTCCACCTCCCTTCTTGTCGACTGCAATCAGACTAGTCGAAAACAAGATATGACGTATCAAATCAGGCAAATGTCCAGATAATATCCTGTTCATAAGAGGAGTGAGAAGGAGAGACGACATGCTTGGTCTCCAATAGTCGGTGAAATAAGGTCTTTAAGATGGCCGGGCCTTAACCCATCGAGATCTCTACTGTTGCTTGGTGCAAAGTTCCAAAACGCCGTGATGACATCCTCTGGCTACGTGGACAAAGGGGTCACTTTTGATAGGGGTGAACAGTGGCGTAGTCATTCGGAGAGGGTGGATGCTTCTCCAATAGAATCTTGTAAGTATCAGCGGTTGGATTGCGTGGTCCTCCTGAGAGTGAGAGGGCCTTCAATGTAGAACGGATTCCTCCTTCAAGCAACTTCGATCGTACGGTCCTTCTTAGGCGAAAAATCTGCATTTCCCGAGTTGAACTCAGAGTCTCAGTTGAACGGATGCAAATGGACGGGAGGTCCGTAAAGTTAGTTCCATTATGAGAGATGCCAGCAGTTAACTGCTAGTTTTTGCGTTTTCATCACAAAATAAAAATATAGGAAAAATATCTTTAAAGTACACATGAGGCCTACATGTTTTGTAGGAAACCACGTTTCTCTAATGCTCCTAATGCGTTCACATAACCACCCCTATTTTATGATACAGAAACGTGGGAATGTCTAAAAAAGGGTTTTAAGAGAATTGAAGAATATCAAAGAATCACTTGAGGAAAACGTAGATATCATTGTCCTAAGGATATTTATACGAGACCCTTTACAAACAAATCCAATAAGTAGGAAGCAATAAGTTCACACTGTTTTGACATTCTCTGGATGTGACACTATGGAAAGTTATTATGGAGGACTTTTTCAACCAAAATGGCTTTCGTTGAAGAGGGAGAATTGCATTTCCTCTCTGTTAAAATAGGGATTATGGACGAATTGGAGAACAACTGAAGACACTGGAGCAAGGAGAAAGGTTGGATGGAAGAAACTAAAAAAGACAATATGGAATAAGTCACAAGCGAAATTCAAATTATTCACATGGTTATGGGAAACGGGGGAGTGCTATTAATTATAGTGAGAGATATCTCAGTTTATTTATTTATCCCCAAGGTCCCTTCAAATAAAGGAAACTTGTGGCTAACAAAAAGTAACTACCAGAGAAGTCAGTCAGGTGTATCTGTTGTGATACAGAACTATAAATACGGACCCGGACACCAGAAGTAAAAAGGCAGAAAGGGTAAAGTGGAAAAGCTCTCTTTTCAAATAGGCTTGTAAACCCTTGGATCAATCTTAAGTCACGTGAGATTTAACATCGTGGCGCACCCAATTTGAGGACTGAATGGCAAACAATGTGGATAACATATGGGATCACTCGTGGAAGCCTGATGTTGCGTGTTTAAGATGACTGTTGTGGAATTCATTATACGTTGGTGTGAAACTTGTAAACTTACTTAAGATGAAAGACAATTTTTTCAGCAGGAAGAAAACCACATGTGAATCGAGGATCCTCAGCTTCTCGGAGAGAGCGTAGAAGAGAGTTCTTAAAGGAATGGGGACTTCTCAGACCTTCGTCTCCAAAACAAGTCTCGAAGAGAGACTAATCACTCATGTCTTTGATCTTTGCTTTGATAAACTATCTTCAAAAGATACGGCAACGAAAACAAATTTGATTGGAAAGAGATGCTGACAATCTCCGTTTTCGAAGTATTAAAAAAACAAACCAAAACCTCTCAAAAACGGAACAGTAACACGGAGGCACTCAAAAACAGAATAGTGGGAACCTCGATCGTAACGCTATCCAGACTCTGAAATATCGAACGAACGGCCGTTGCTCCTCCTTCCCCACGTGGACCCACCGCGAAAATTACCTCTAGCTTCTACGAGCTTACGCTAATTGAATTTTGCTTAAAAATTATAAATTATGATCATAAATTTATCTATTTTTAATTAAATTATCTTTATAATTTTAATAATATTTCAAATAAAATATTTCCACGTTTAATTAAATTCTCGTGTAAATGGTGGCTGTTAAAACTGACAAAAAGTCAATGAGTAAAACATTCTAATAATCTTAAGAAAATACTAGTAAATCTGAGAACTCAAAGAAAAATAAAAATATCCCCATAATGCCTGAGCCAGATTTGGACGAGAGTGACTCTGGTTCTGAGGAATCAATAGAAGTACCAATTCCCTCATGACATCGCAAAAGACGAAAAAACCAGATTTAGGGGAGTCAGCCAACAAAAGTAATATTAATAGTCATGTGTAGAACAAAAAGTGGAGGAGTCAGGTTTACTTACAAGTGGTTATTTTGATAGATGGCGAAAATGAGGAGGAGGATTCCGGTTTGCTGTGTAATTATGCTAGATAATAATATGGAAGAGGAAACTGAGGACTCAGAAGAAGGAGAGGAGTCTGATAGTAATGTGGCGAAGAATGAGGAGTCTGAGGAGGTAGAGGATTCGGGTTTGTTAGTGAATATATCATAGATGTAAGTGAGGCTGTGGATATATCTGATAATGATAATGGTAGGATTACTTCTTTATTGCAGACTCTCCTGTCTCTGTGATGCTTGGGAACTTAGTTCCAGAACGAGTGATGAGGACATCAAGGATCTGCTCAAATCTGCCTCTGTTAAATACTCTAAACTGCAGAGGAAGGAAAGGTGTTAAGTTTGTTCATTTAAGGACTGCCACGTTGACTGTCCTAGCTGGGTCTCTCCAGAAAGTAATTGATTTGATCGGAACTTCATTAAGCGACAGAAAGTTGTCAGTCCTAGTCCCAGAAGGAGGACCTAAGGAGACATCTCCCCAAAATATGTCAAAGAATTCTACTAGTGAAGAAAATTGCTGCGTGTTTGTAAAGAACCTTGACTATAAAACCACAAATGAGAGTCTTCAGGAAGCATTTGAAGGATCAGTGTCTGCTAGAGTCATTTTAGAAAGGGACACTGGGAGATCAAAGGGGTTGTGGGTTATTTGATGTCTTAGATTTGGATATGTTGACTTTGAGACAACAGAAGAGGCAAAATATGCTATAGAGACCGTTAAAAGTGTGGATGGGAGGAATGTCTTTACTGACTTTGCCTCTGCACGTGGTTGTCCTCGGTGTGCTCATTGTAGGTTCTGGTGGTCCCAGGTCTAATGACAACAGGGGAGGATTTAGAGGTGGCCGTGGTGGTTTCAGAGGAGACCCTCGTGGTGATCGAGGAGGATTTAGAGGTGGTCGTGGTGGAAGAGGAGATTTTCGTGGTGGACGAGGAAGAGGATTTGGTGACTTCCGAGGGAGGGGAGATAGTTTTAGAGGTGGTCGAGGACAACCTAAACATTTTACCTTTGAAGAGTAAAGTGTAATTAATTTGATTATTGTTTTTGTTTTATTTCTGTCGCAAACATGACTTATTTGAGAGTGTAGGTGTTGCCCAGTCACCTGGTACTCTAACAATGCTTTGGCTAACGAGATTATTGGGGTTGTCCTATGGGTTCTGGTAAATACATGCAATTGTGGGGAGATGGAATTATATTGGGAAGTAGGCAAATAAGGCCTTTACCCATAAATGAGTTGATTGTATGTAATGAAATGGGGATAACAATTGTGTAATTGTATAATGCGAGTTTGTGTCAGGGGAAATCTTAAAGCATTTAAATGCTGTTGTTGTGGCACTAGAGGGTTTAACATGGTTATATCTTAAATGATATTTGAGTCTCCTTTTGATGTTGCTTGGGTTTCTTAATAAGACGTTACTGGAGAAGTAATAAATGGAGGTTAAGATTTGTAAGTGAAATTTAGGAACACGAACATTCCTATCTCAGACATGTGCCATCAATGACTTAATGCTTAACTGTATTGTCAGATAAACAATTAACACGTCCTTGTGTGCTAAAAAACAAGATAAATGACCTTAATGAACTTATTATTGTCTACCCTGACAAGACGACGCTCTCCACAATTACGGATTGACTGAATTTCGAAAACTTGGACTTGACTGCTTCTTCTGCTCAGCTATTTCCGACTCTTTTGTATCCGATTGTCTACGGCTATTACCAGAACTGTGTCCGGAAATTCTGAATTACTATATCCCTCATACTATTCCATCCACCCGCGTGATGGAACATTCCCTGCTGAGGACAACCTCCTGTTGTTTTTTAAATTCGATTCCTTATCCTGTTTATACGTTTCACTCGAATCTGCGGAGGAACAACAATGGACTAACCTTATGTTCTTTTCTTCCTGGTTCTTAAACTACCCGAATAGGGACCAGTAGAATCGAACTCTCTCATCTGTCATCAAGTATCGCTTTTTTTGTGTACTTTACCGTCTTCCAATCTTGTTGACAGTCCCATATTCCGAGGCATCGAAGTCAAATGATGCCCTCGTACTTTTGTGAACACAAAACGCCGGCCATGTGCTCTGAGCGGCTCTCTGCCAACACCCTAAACATTGATGAGGCTCGTAAAGCTGCTAAAGTCTCTGGGAATATAGACGAGATAAGAAAACTTAACTCTGAATTCAAAAAGGCAGCCAGGAAGGATAAAGACTACTGGAGGTTACACTGCAAAAAATGGAAGATGACTATAAGAGAGGTCACACTAGGAATGCGTATTTACAACTGAAAAGATTACGAACCCCCTTTACGAAAATGATGGGCAAAATCAAGGACAAGGATGGTGTAGAATTGCTAGGCTAACAGAACATTCGAAATCACTGGGAGAATATACGAAAGTGTGTGCCCACCATATGAGTTGATGAAGCAACGTAGAGTGAGGGGCATAAAATCCTTGAGGAGGAATGCGTGTGGGTTACACGGCAATTAACGGGGAACAAGGTACCGGGGATTGACAACATCTCAAACAAATTGTTGAAGGCTATACCAGTGACAGCTATCACCAGTCTATGTCAAAAAATTTGGGAAACTGGTATTTGGCCACGTGAGTGGAAAAGATCTATATTTATTCCAATACCGAAAAAAGGGGATAGCAAGGACTGTTCAAACTATTGTACAATAGCCTTAATTCCCCATGTCAGCAAAATACTTATGGAGATAATACAACATCGTCTAATGCCGAAATGATTCTACCGGTGTCCAAGCAGGATTCAGGAAGGGACGAGGCACACATGACCATATAGCAAATGTCCGGTGGATTTTGATTCCGTTATACATGATAAGCTGTGGCCCGTTTTAAAAGAATTTGGGTTCGATGTCCATCTGATATTGCTTATCAATCTCTTTAGACCAAGAAGCTACTGTTAGAACAGTGTATGGAGATACCGATTGGTTCAAAATTTGTAAAGGAGTAAGACAAGGATGCTTATTATCTTCTATTCAATATTTATGCCGAAGTGATCATGACTAAATTGGATACTGTATCAAATAACGGGATTAAAATTGGAGGCAGAAACATCAATAATTTGCGCTATGCTGACGATACAACCTTACTGGCTGAAACAGAAAATGGCCTCAGGGAGTTGATTCTAAGATTCACAGAAGAGAGCGCCGTCTTTGGTTTATTGCTAAATATCAAGAAGACCAAAATTATGACTACTGCTAATAACGGAATAATAAAACTAAAAATTGGGAATGAGAAAATAGAGAGTTGCAATAATGTTGTCTTTCTGTGATGTCTAATTAATCGGAATGGTGACGGAGGCTTGGAAATCATGAGGCGAATTGCCATGGGACGAGACACCTTCCAGAGAATGAATAGAATTTGGAAAAGCAAAAATATTTCTTAAGGACCAAATGCAGACTAGTTAATGCAATCGTGTTCCCGGTTTTTCTATACGGCGCAGAATCATGGATATTGAAAAAGGCGGATAGACGAAAAATTGATGCTTTTGAGCTGTGGTGCTGGAGGAGGTTACTAAGAATCCCTTGGAATTCCAAAATAACAAATCGATGTACTCAAACGGGTGGAGACGGACATTTCGCTAGAAGGAAGAATCGTAAAACACAGAATGGCGTTCTTTGGGCATGTTGTCCGCTCTGATTCACTGGAAAAACCATTATGCTGAGCAATATTACTGGAAGAGAAGACCTGGCCGACCAGGACTCGGTGGCTATCCACGGTGGAAGACGTCACGGGAATGCTATATCAAGGCTAAATTGCAACGGATCGGGAAGAGTGGAGGAAACTCGTTCATGAAATCTCCAAGGGTCGGACACGACTTAATTGGACAACATAACATAATTTTGTAACACTGACCCGGCAAAAGGACGCTCGAATTGCTTAAAGAAATGCATCCCAGTTCGCCGAAAGACCTACTTCATCTGCAGTTTTATCCGATCACAGAAGAATGGATGCAAGCAATCATCGGAGCGTTCAGCTACTGTAATGGAGGATTCCTTGTTTCCTAGCCACGCTAAGGGATATAGATGATGCCGAAGAAAATTGAAGGATAGTGACTTTACTATCTATGTCAAGATGTTTTCTTCTTTGGAGCAAACCTGGTAATTTTCCACAAGTTCAATGAAGGGGGTGTTTGTCTCATCGATTTCTGGAATTATTCCGCCGCTTATGATCGATAAGACGTGGTTTCACTCTATTGCTTAGGAGTTGCGCCCGTTTCAAGTTGGTCATCCGGTTGTAGGAAAAAAAGTCAAGTGGAAAAAAGGTCAAGCGGAAAAAAAGTCAAGTCCGTAAGCGGAAAAAAAGTCAAGTTGTCTTTTTTTAGTATATATCCCATTTTTGTGATACTACTAGCATCTTTTAATTTTTAAAAATTTTTTCAATACTTGACTTTTTTTCCATTTTTGAAAATTTTTCCCTTATAAATTTTCGAAATTTAGCGCAAAACGGAAAAAAAGTCAAGTCCGTTAACGAAATTACGGACTTGACTTTTTTTCCGTTTATAAATTAAGATTTTTATTCATGATCGTTTCATTTTAAAGTAAGCGAGTTTAGAATAACAAATTATTTAAATAGTTAATTTTGGATAATGTTAATGAATTAAAATGTCCCGCCACAACTAAAACTACACGTGGTGGAAATAAATTCTAAAAATAAAACAGATTTTTTCTATTTTTAAAATTTTTTAAAATGTTATAAACATATGATTTTTATTTAACGTGAATCAAGGGATTATTTAATGTGAATCAAAAGAATATTTAATATTCCATGCAATTGCTTTTAGGGCTTCTCCTACTGTTTTTTTCCGTCCTGGCGATCCAGACATATATTTAAAAGTTTTTTTGTCCATCAATCGTTTTTTTATTTGTTCTTGTTGAAATTCTTTTTCCAAAGGAATCCTGGTCAATAATAGTTTTCGTCATTTTTTCTTCTTTTTGGAATGACGATATAATATTCCATATCGATGGATGACGATATCCCGTCAAATTGTATAATTTATTGTTCCACCCTTCACAATAGTTATTTGTTCTTTGTTTATTATTGAGTGTAGCTTCATACACATTCCATAAATTTGGAGGAAACAATGGAGCAATGTGCTGTATTCTATCAGCTAAGGGGTTTTCTTGATCATTTAAGCAACGATAATAACCGCGAACATATGTTCTATCAAAATAATCTAATATATATTTTGGATCTGGAATATTTTCTGGCATATTATTCATTAGGAATTCTATTCCTTCTTCCATATCTTGAATGGGTAAAAACGCAAGAGCGTCTATCATTGCGCAAAAAATGTTAAAATTAATATTTTCTTTATATTGTTTTACTAGATGCAATTCTTGAATTTTTCTCCAGGTTGACTGTCTTAGATGATAATAACATCCTCTAATATGTATTCGTCTCCCAAATACTGCAAGGACAGCTCGAAATATCGAATCTTCAAAGTCTGCCATAATAGTTTCAAGACGAAATGGAATATCTCAAAGATCGAAAATATTTTTTGGAATATGTAGAGACAAGCGTTGATTCCTTAGTGTTCGCTTGAAAGAATCTGCAGAAGGGAGAATAATTCTGGTTGCTGTTTCACATTGAGACACAATTTTTGAATAGATTTGTAAGGGATTTTTTTGACTCGTTCTAGCAATAAGTTTTGCTTCGTTGCACAATTTCATCAGTTTTATTTGACTTTCGTCAAATTCGTGATTGTGAGAAATTCCTTCTTTGGGAAATTCAACTTAAAATCCGTATATTGATTAAGTCAAAAAGATTAAACCAAAGCGAAAAAGTCAAGGTCAAAAAGATTAAACCAAAGCGAAAAAAGTCAAGTCAATTTTATTATATTAGGAATCCTTGGCCCCCAAGCAGATGAGTTGGTTCGTAAGATCGGCTCCATGATTCAAGCTGTGACCAAGGATCTGCGAGAGACTAGTTGGTTCCGAGAACGTATCTAGTTGGCTATTGTTAGGGGAAATAGCATGGCCATTCAGATGCCTTAATTTAATTTTTATTCATTTGATAATAAAAAAAAATTTTATTATTACCTTGAAATTCTTAAATTGATTTAGTCAAAGCGATTATACCAAAGCGGAAAAAAAGTCAAGTCCGTGATTTCGTTAGCGGACTTGACTTTTTTTCCATTTTGCGCTAAATTTCGAAAATTTATAAGGGAAAAATTTTCAAAAATAGAAAAAAGTCAAGCGGAAAAAAGTCAAGTATTGAAAAAATTTTTAAAAATTAAAAGATGCTAGTAGTATCACAAAAATGCGATATAAACTAAAAAAGGACGACTTGACTTTTTTTCCCCTTACGGACTTGACTTTTTTTCCGCACTCCGGTCATCCACCAAGGAAACTCGTTAGGATTTCCTTGCATTGGCTATCGACGGCGTCTTATGTGATAAGAATCTTTCATTTGGTGGTACTGACGATTATTGATTGCTCATCCCCAACAGTGTGCATGTTGGTAAGTGATCCTCTTACGAGCGCCCAACTATGTATAAATTTATGTTTCCTAGTCAAAAGAATAAATGTATTTAATAATAAAAAATCAAGAATTAATAACTTTTAAGTTATGATAATTATCAATTAGAAAGACTACAAAGTTGTTAATGTAAAACAGAGAGGCCAGTCCATTAACAGGACGGAATAAATTACATCCCATTACAATCCCCAGATTCCCCGATGTCATCAAGTTAACAGTGCTGTGTCTCTGAACCTGTCACTATTTAACATAAAACTACCAAATCAAGCAAATCCAACAAAACAAGCAGCAAATTACGGTTTATCTCGGGAAGTTCACCCAAAATTTCAAAACAAGCCTGTAATTTGTCAGTTTTGTCTAATCCCACTAATAACACCAACAACCATGAAAGTCGACGATAAGTTGGTGAAACGAATCAGGGAACAAAGCTGGTTCCAAACTCCCAAAGAAACGTTTCAGTACAACACAAGCGAGATCAACGTCCCCAATCTCTTTAAAATCGACAGGAATGCCTAAATATGTAAATATAGTCCACCGTGGTTTACATTATGACAGACATCATCAAGCAGAATTTTATTAGTACATCGTCTGAAGACTCCCACCTGGTCAAGTCCTGGGGGTAACAAATTCAAACAACCGTATTTACTAATGTAGTCAATACACTGAGTGACGATGGGAGGACACGTGCATTGGTGGTTCTCATAAATGCTAGGATTACATACAAATGAGACAATTCAAGCGACACACCGAACTGATTCGTTTTCATGGGAGTTTCGATGACTAAATTATCCCTGTTTCGAATGCTATCGTCGAATCTGTATGGTAAAGGACAGAGGACTCACATTTTGACATCATAGGGGATTTTGAGTCTGTCAATGATGAGATATGGTCCCATCTCAGAAATGCTGTTGATTCTCCGTATTTTCTTGGCAAACTTGGAACTACGTCTATAAATTAGACCAACTTGACGATTTTCTGAAAGGAGGCAATGATAACGTTGACTAATTGGGACGGGTGGACTATGAATAGGGCTTTGATGTTCTTTTTGTATCTTGGGAGTAAATAAATCCCCACTTTCTGTCAAGTTGTCTGTAGGCAGAGAAGAGAAATTTGAGGGAAGGAAACCTCGTCATTTTCATCCCATAGTGAAAGTACACAAGCACATAATCCGAGGTCACATATTTGTCGAGAGTAAATAATAGATAACTAACAAATCATCAGTCAAATACTCCAGAACACGCTGGTGGGCGACCTCACTTGTGGGAGGTACTCTGCAGGCTGAAAATGTTATAATTTTGTCCCCATACAAGTCATCCCCTAAAAGTAAGAATGTAGGGCTGCCTGCAACTTCTACGATTCCATATTTGGCAACATCGGCATATTCCCCAATTTCATTATTAAAGTGAAAATCCTTTATAGTAAGTCCATTATACATTGACTGGAGGGAGTTGAGTCTCAAAGTCGTCGTTGACTTCTTGTATTTCCGAGACTTTGAGGGACGAATCTATTTCCTTAGTAGTAAGGTCGCACTCAATCTCATCATATTCGAATTCATTATCGTCAATTATGTCTTATAATAGTATAATTAATACCAGGCATATCCATTATAACAAATATTTATTATGGATTAATTTATATTTAAAATAATTATATACTTATAATCAATTTAATAATATATTCGCTTTATTTTAATTTTTACTTAACGTAAATTATTGTTAAAAAAAGTGGCATAGTCTTTTGAGTCGCGATTAGCTGAGGTTTCGATTCTCGCGATCGAATGATTTCAATCTGCTCTGTAACCTTCATTAAATCCTAAGGGAGATCATATGATTCGTCTGCCTCAGGAGTACCTGGACGGCATTTAAAAAAGGATCTACCTCTTCCCAACTCCACTAGAGGGATTCCCACAATAGCCAATATGCATGACGTTATGCTTGAACAGGATCTGCTTCACTCGACCATGGGCTCTAAATATACTTGGTGTTAATTACTTCTTAAAATCTTTCCTGTATATCCGGGATTATTAAATATTTTTTAAATCTTTAAGATTAACATTTGGTTAATGAAAATGAAAATTCCAAGGACGGTGGTGCCCAAAAAACTAATATCCAGTGATTCCGACAGAGATCTCATTTGGTAAATTCAAACATGACAAAACTGTTATGCCAAAAAATGCTGAAAGTACACTATCCAAATCCTAAAACCTACATATTCCTCCATTGCAAACGGAACACCAAGTGTAATCATCAAAACGTGGACTCCTATGTAATCAATGCCCTAACGCAAATTTATACCTTATCAAAAAACCTTAAAAAATTGCAACTACCATAGAATCTCCTATCTCATACCAATCATAAAGCTTGGAAGAGCAAACTTCTTTATATTGGACTTATCCTTCTTTTTTAATCTTTGAAAATCTTAAAAAAACTTATTCTCGCCATGATCCGCTCATACCTTCCAGTAAACTCCTTTCAACGAGGATTCAAAAAAGGTATATTTACGACAACTCACCTAACAACCATATCAATTTATGAAGGCCTACGATAACACTAAAGTTCTTAGTATGCTTAATTTACATAGGGTTTTGATTGGTAGAATAATTGCGAGAAAGATTTTTAATATAATAACAAAAATAAAAAAAGGTTTGCTAACTTATCACTTAATGAGTGTTTCTTTCTCTTAATAAATGACGGTAATTCCTTTGAAATTAATAATTTTACCAAATTAACGGCTCACGTGATCTTGTCGCACTCCAGCAGAGATCTTATCTTGGCTCTATGCTCCTCCCTCGAGTCCACACAAGCACGTATCGGCCGTATTACCGGATTCTCGTAACTGCATGGGCGCGTCCTTTGTTTTACGGATTAGGAATTGCAGATAAATTGGAGAGTGGATTTATTCTGGAAAGGAATGGACCCCACAGGGCATGACTCAATGTACTGCTTTTTAGATAGCTTTCAGGATAGGGTGATTTCCAATTTTCCTTAACCCAAGAGACATTTCAGTACGTTAGACTTTTTTTCGCATTTCTTACCTCAACATGAAGCGATAAGCACATGTGATGTCACAAATCACTCTAAGGGTTTTTACCGTCCGATTCAAACAAGTCACCTCCGACCCATAAGGGGTTAACTAGTCAGAGTTTAAAAGATTGAAAATGGTCGGAGAAAGCGGAGAACCTTAGGGTACGGTTCATGCTAGATAAAAATATCACTTTTTCTACAAATTTTTGAAACACGTGGGTCTTATTTCCTAATTTAATTTGTGTCAAAAAATCGAAAGATGGAAAATACATCACAGGTCTAAACTGCTCCAACTTAACAACCTGTTATCAAGTCGCGATTATCTGTGGGTTCGACTCACTCGCCGTTACTTACCTGGTTGAGGGGTTCTGTTCTCTTCTGTGTTTTCTTAGATATTTTTATCCAGCATGGCAAACGCCGGCTGTGGAATATGTTTTTGTTGCGTGGAGATTTGCGTTATCAACAACTACGCTCCACAGTCTCAATTCGATATACCGAAAAATTATTCATGTGTCGGCTTTCATATTGGATCAACAGTCAGTTCCCTACTCACGGATAAACGACCCGTAATCGCTGCTCAGGATTTCTTCTGGTCTGTGAGGAGGATGTAACCTGTTTCACCTGTACATTTTCAAGGCAAAAGAAACCCGATTGGTTAAAAAGTTCCCTTTTCCAATCGGATTCCTCTACAGGGATGAGAGAAGGCTCTTTCGTACGGTAGTTGGAATAATGAGTGACCACAGATGTTGGATTGATTAGGGTAAGTGGGATATGTAATTGTTTGACGTTTTTCTGTCTTTCTCGGTGATCCCAGGGTTCTAAATTATTAAATAATTTTATAATATACGCTGTCTTTATACAACTATGGACTTATGTGGAGCCATATGAATATGAACTACTCGATACAGCTTTCCCTAGTATTTTGAATAAGTATCGTCTGCATCCTAGATCTGTAGAACATTCTCAAAGGTCGGAAGCCTTATTGGTCTATGTGTAGACATGAATTTATTTCTCGGTGGACATTACACAATGCACTTATATAAGCAATACTCACTCCATGTAATCCAGTCAAGAATACTGGAGACCACAATTGTCTCATGTACTCCCAATAGTAAAACTCATTTTTTTATTTAAAAAACCCAAGGACCACCAGGAAAGAAAGTGTAAAAATAAACTAATTATTAACTTCCTGCGTCTCCTCGTGTATCAGCCAGCAATTCCACCTCCTTGTGAAAGTGTATCCTCGAATGTCCGCAGAAGAACTCGACCCAAGTATCATCTTTTGATCCTCCGCGTTGATAATCCTTCTTCAAGCGGAGCGATGATTTGATAATAAAATCTATTGATAAATGCCACAAGGATGGTGGTGCTCTTCAAAACGTTTCACTTTTAAATCCCTTAGGTTGCGTCTTCCTCAGTGTGATGAGTGAATGTTATTAAGGTCTCGAAAGTGACACTAAAATCTTCTGAAATCTCGTGAATAGAAAACGGGCATTGTCAAAGAAAAACTAGCATTCACTCTTAAACTCAATAACAGTAGTAAATAGATCGAACTGAGATTTTTCGCCGATAAAAATAACACATTAAGGCGTGACTAAGTCCAGCTAAGGTGTGAATGGACAATCAAAACAACCATAAAGAAAAACTATCCATAATAAGATCGTCCACGTTATATTCGGAAATGAAGATTTTATTATCAGAAACGTGCTTGAAACAGATTTGAAAACCGATTGATACTAAAATTGTCCATAAATAAAGTTTTGAAACCACTCATGCAATAATGAGTCGTGGTAGATCACCCCACTCTAAGCCATGTTTGAACACAGGCATTGGTAAAGCAGAAAAGATTAGTGTTAGAACCCCCGGTATAAGGATAGGTTGGCTGGAAAAGACCGTCCTTTGGCTTTCCTGCCTTCATAATTGGCAGTTATTTAATTCTTCCAGATATTCGGAAGTGTGTGTTAACCAATCGAGAGGTTATATAATTCCGTAACACGATATCTCTAACCTTGATGATATAGTGTATAGTGAAGACACCATGGAGACCAGAGGCATATAATGAAGCAATGGACTTATGCAAATTGAAGAAAGTAGTCTGAGGCGTGGACTTTGGTTGTATGTAATTAGTTTAATCAATATTTAACGTTTCATTAGTTTATTTGCCAATTTGCGTGCAGATTGTTATGAATTGGGAGTAATTATTACGTCATGTGTTTTACTCTCAACATCTTCCAAATACATCGTACGAGCGCATGACAAAGGCATCAACCAGGCGACTCTATTTGTGCCTATGGTTGTCGCGAATTGATTCTTTAGATAATCAGTCGACACATACGTGCTGAAAACAAGTAAATCCGCTTTCGAATAATTCCTGAACCTTTTAGAAAACCAGGGTACGCAGAAAGGTCTTCTGAGTCGTGACACAATCGGCTGTGGTTACCTGAGTAATCATAAAGGAAACTCAGATGGAGTGAGAGTAAGTTACATAATTCTTTGTTTAAAATAATTAGTTAGTAGTCACGACCTCGCTATCTTTTAGGATGCTGTTCGTCCTCAGGCGTAATTTCGACAAGGATCACCTGCTCGCGGCGAAATTTGTAAGTTGTTTTAGGCAGCAACTTAAAGATCCACTAACTTATGTTCATTGAAGCCGCATTTCCCGATGTGATGCTATGTGGCTAATTGATTGAAAATTTCTCTTCCTTCCCTCTGATGATGTCATTGGACCCACCTTAAATAGAAGACACTCAATGTCTGGCCGGCATTTAAAAGATTACAACTAATCATAGGACAATTCGTTCCCTCGCGACAAGTTCTGTAATTGACCACAGCTCCCCTGGACAACGTCCTTTGTATGGGTTATATTGCGTCGGGATAAAATAAATAATAAATATAATTATTAATAGTTAAATATGTTTATTAGTTTTATGAAAATGTAATAATTCATTGACCTCTGCTTGTAAATTATTTCTTATCCAAATTAAATTAGCCTTTCTTTCCTCAAGAATGTCAATCTCATTCGCATATTTTGATATTTCATTATTTTTCCGTTCTCTGCAATTTCGTGCTGCCATCTACTCAATTATTATTACTGACTACTCGATTTCTCCCACGTCTTCGGATTTCATTCAAGTACTTTAATTGAAAGTCCGTGAATGAATTATTTTTTGACAAATTTTTTAAAATCATTTTTATCGTAATTAATGACAGCCTCATAGTCAAAGTTGGCATCACGTGTGAAGGTTGACTCAGCAAAGTGGTCCCTCCATTCGTAATCGTCATAATAGTCAATGTTATTGTATTGATACTCCATGGGCTGTGAATATGTCATGTTACCCCAATTTCTGTCTCTTATGTCCGGTGGATTAAGAGTATTCAGCTAAAATAAGACCTTAATCTACGTAGTAGTCTTCATTATAGCTGTAATCCTTGGGCATCATAATCTCCCCTGAAATACAAACTCAAAATGTACCAGTCTCGTGATTGACTGTGTACTGAAGGTCATTCAGTGTTTCATAGTCCATCTAACACATGATTGAACAAACTACAAATGAATGTTCGGGAATAAAGGAGTTTTGCATGCTATGACTCACTCCAAAGTCCATTCCATCGTCAAAGAAGTGATTATTCTAATATCTTAAAAGTGATCAGACCTCACCATTTTTTTATTTGCGGTTAGTCAATTCTATTATAACCCAATCAACCACGGCACTATTATCTGCCATGGAGAAGTGGTTTAGTAAAATTACGAGTTTTAATATTGTTAGTCATCCATTCAACTGGGTTGACGGATTTCCCTTGTCTTCGGAAGTTAAAGAATTGTTATCTCAGTCCATGTGGGTGCCACCGCAACAAGTTAACCGCATAGACTATTCTAAGCCTAATTATGTAATAAATAAAATCTGGGGTATCATTAAGAAGTAGTCTCAATAGCCTAATATATATATATTGGTGGGAACTTGCAACTCATTTATCATTAATTGAGTGAAGGTTATATTGTGTTTATAACTCTGGATATACAGGAAAGAGGCTAAGAGTACATTAACGCATAATCAAGGTGTATCCAGTTCCCTCGATAGGGGTGAGACCTATCCTTTCTAAGCATCACGTCCATCCATAGCCTTCATTGTGTGAAGCCCTCAGGTAGAGTAGGAAGAGATATCTTTTTTCGATGCTGGCCTGGCATTGGGCGTCTCTTGAGATAGATTGAGTAACTGACACCCCTTAGGATTTGCTCACATCATTGGCTCAAACTTTCTGTATGATTGTAGATATTTTTTATTATATAGAACAATGGGCAGCTCGGTAGACTACCCCCTTTAAGAGTTTTTGCTGCAATTCTATTAAGAGATTTTCAATGGGCTGGATTTTATTTTCTGGTCCAATTAACTTTATTGCAGCTTCCTGGGCTGCGGATAGTTTCATGGACGAGGAGCGTGAAACCTTCATTAAAAACAGCATGACAAAGGACTTTGTTGCTGATGTGTCGAACCTCCACTTCGAGAGCTATAGTTCCGGCTTTTCAAGCATTTGTTGGGCGGACTGAGCCGCTGATTGAATGCCTCTGTCCTTGGAGGCAAGAATGATATCGTCGGCGTAGGAGAGATTAGACAGTTCTCATTACAGGTTTGTGATATGCCGTTTATGTAAAGGTTGAAGAGTTGGGGTGACAGTGGGGAGCCTTGAGGGACTCCATTTGGAAGGTAGTGAGATCTTGATTTTGTTGCAGAGTACTTGTGGTCGTCTTCCATTTAGGAAGTTTCCAAAGCTTCAAGTTCGGTTGGATGTTCGTTTCAAATATCTTATTTGTAAGGAGTTTTCTGGAGACTGAATCGAACGCTTTTGTGATGTCCACGGATATTAGTACTGTCCTTCGATGTGGTTAGGGGAAGTTAAATCCTTCCGCAATGAATTGTGTGAGGGTTGTGAGTGGTCGAATGGTTACCTCGGAATCCGTGCTGAAGGTATTGAGTCTTGTACTTTTTCCAAAAGCCTTTCAAAGATGGCCTTGGATATGGCCCTGCGGACATCCTAAGTAGTAAAGAGGATCCAGTCATTTTGGTTCAATCTTTTCCAGGAATACTTGGTGTTATTTTTTTGCACTGAGCATACTGTTATCTAGTCTATCTATTTGAATTTTTGGCCTTGATGTTCTTGTTGATCTATCTGTTCAGTTCTCGTATTTTTCTGACGTTCTCTTTTGTTGGCGATTTCATCCTCTTATGTCCTTTGATCAATCGCTTCGTCGTTGTGTCGAAACGTTTTGATGACGCAGGTTTCCTGCCCACTGGAATGTATTTCCTTCTCGCAGCGATTATGGTGGAGTTTAACAATTTCAATAATTGTTTGACGGAGGGAGGGTGTGGTCGCTTATTGTATCGTATATAACAAACCAAAGAGAGCTGAGTGAAAATGTGTCCGAAGTCGGGTGCAGAAAAAATTTTACTGGATAAACCAGACGGGGGAGTTGCATAACAGAGGAAAACACCTTCGATATTCAGGGATCAGCTCCAAAAAATTCAGGGTGTGGATCCGTGGAGTTTGATCCCTGATAACAAAAAGAAGGTGTCTGCCGATATATTTAAACACTCCGACGAGGAACTACCAATTGCTGATAGCACTGTCAGCATCTTTGAAGTGATGACAGCAATCAGGGAATGCAAGGTCAATGCTCCAGGATATGACCACAAATCAATGAAACTTATCAAAGAAGGTCCGGATATTTTGTTTGACTATCTGCGATGTCTTTACGATGGGTGTTTACGACTTGGCCACTTGCCTTTAATATGGAAGAAAGCTGTTGTGAGGATAATTCCAAAACCAGGGAAGCCAAAGAGAGATCCGGCAAGCTACAGACCAATTAGCTTAATATGTTCTTTCGCGAAAGTTATTGAACGTATCATTTCAAAAGGCTAAGCAGACATATAGAAGAAAACGACTTTCTGATTCCAGAGCAGTGGGGTTTTCGTCCCGGAAGAGGCTGTGCAGACTGTTTCTTTCTACTGAATTCTGAAATCATGAAAGCAAAGGATTCCAAGAGACAAATAAACTTATTATGTCTTGATATCTTGAAAGCATTCGACAGTGTATGAAGCGTTGTTAAAGCAGCTTGTATCAGCATGTGTTCCAAGATACCTATTTGTTTGGCTAAGAAATTATCTTCAGGAAAGACAATCTTTTGTGAAGGTGTGTGGATATATATCTGATGCAATATCATTCAAAAGAGGAGTACCTCACGGTTCAATATTGAGCCCTATTTTGTTTAATATATTTATGGCGAGTTTTCCACGTCCGAGGAATATTAACACTAGTCTTCTTATTTATGCGGATGACGTCAATCGTTGTTAAGGAGACATAAGCAAAAAGCCTACTAAATACAACCATATGTTAGGAACTGGCAACACAAAGCAGACAAACATGCTGCATCGGTGATCCTTGGATATGAAAATTGTCCCCACCAAATCGACTTTCTTGAGACTACTCTGATTTTATCCAGTTCTCCGATCATAGTGGAGCGCATCTTTTTCAAGCATTACATCCATCCACCATAGTGAGGACCATTCCATAGGGAAGAGAGGAATCCTCTTTGGATGCCAACCAGGCACTGGACGTCTCCCGAGTTAGGTGTGACGTCTCTTAGGAATTAAAGAAAGCAAAAAAAGAATTATTCGACCAAGTAGGTAGCAGTGTGAGACTCTAACCCTCAGCTAGACAAGTAGGAGATCCTACGTGTCTCTTATTATTATTAACCCCAGGCTTACCATTGTATGCCCAGCACAAACAGTCATAACTAACTAATCCAAGGAAGGAACCAAAGTGAAATCATCTGCTTTTGTCTCTTATATAGAATATTAATAATAAAACAAATGCCTTACTACTCGCTGAACGTGTGGTATTTGGATGATTGCACCCTGGGAGGTCATCCTAACAATGTATATGACTGTCTACAGAGATTACTAACCCAATTGGATACGCTTGGTTTAAAGCTAAACGCATCCAAATGCGAAATCGTTAATTATGGATTCTCCCGATATGAATGGAATCGGATCCTATTAATGTTTCGGGGGATTTTTCCTAAAATATCGGAAATCGAGCCGGATCATTTGGAAATACTTGGATGCCCTCTGGCTGAAACTGGAATTAACGACACTCTGTTGGCTAAAGAACAGCAACTAAGAAAAACTTTTTTACGCCTTGGGATGCTGGATGCACATACCTTTCTTTTTCTCATGAAAAACGCTTTATTAACGCAGAAATTAAATTACGTCCTTCGAGGAGCTCCATGTTACCTGAAAATGCAACAACTCGGGGCGATTGACTCCCTATTCCGGTCTACGACCGAACGTATTACTAATGTCGAATTCGACGAACAAGGATGGGAACAAGCAACCTTGCCCGTTCGCTTTGGTGGACTCGGAATTCTCTCACCATCTGATTTAGCACACCCGGCATATCAATCCTCATTGGACTCCAATCAGAATTTGATCATGATGATTCTCCAGCTCCCATCAGAGTCGTCAAAGATCGAAGATTTGGTACACCCTAAAGTCAAACAACTCGGGCAGAGAGACCTTTATGAGTCTGTTTGCGAGGATAAATACGAGAGGCTTTTGAAAATATCTAACCAACACCGACGAGCTTGTCTTTTAACTGCAAGATGCAAGTGGAGCGGGGCTTGGATCAATGCCCTACCCATTGGAAACGTGGGAACTCACCTAGACGATGAAACGGTCAGTCTCCATCAGACTTGGATTGCAAGTTTGTCAACCCCATGAGTGCCGATGCGGCCGGAAGGTCGACTGCTATGGACATCATGCCCTTTCTTGTCGAAAAAGCGCAGGTCGATTCGCTAGACACAAGGCTATAAATGAAGTGGTGAAGCCGCCCTCGAGTTGGCGGGATATCCATCCATTCTAGAGCGAACGGGCTTGAGTAGGGATGATGGGAAGCGACCCCATGGAATTACACTCTTCCCCTTCTCTCGGGGCAAATGCTTAATTTGGGATGCTGCCTGTACTGACAGCTTTTCCCAGTCGAAACTTTTGAGGTCGGTAATGAAAGCGGGAGAGGCCTCCCGTTTATATGAAAACTCAAAAATAAAGAAATACAGCAGCCTCTAAATTGTTTCCATGTACAGCCAGTGGTCGTCGAGACGAGCGGAGTCTTTGGCCCCAAGACGGTCTTTTTCCTTAGAGCACTTGGGTGTCTATTGACCAAAGCCTCGAGGGAGCGTCGGGAAACCGAGTGGCTTTTCCAAAGGATATCCCTGGCAGTAATCAGAGGTAACAGCCACTCGATCATATCCGCTGGACTCAGTAATTAACTACTCATGTTTCCTAATAATAAATTATTAATTATAAAACAAAATATAAACAATAAATATTATTTCATGTCCAACATAGTAGATGAGGTATAAAGTGAGTGCACAATATCATAAATAAGATCACGTTCATCACATCCTGGCAATTTTAATAAATTTATTATGGCCTCTCTGACTTTATTATTTTGATTATCCTCCCACAATGAAACATCTAACATATTCAAAACACAAACTCTATTAGCGATAACAAAGTTCCACCCAAATCTCTTACAGGCAACACACAAGTCCAAATTACCACTAAGAATGGGCAAAGACTCACAAATTGACGCAATAAATGACGCCTCTCCCTCAAAGTCATACTTTTCGCCATTCTCAAACCCCCACATCATAAAGTCAGCAATCCCATTGGAGACAATCACCAATATCTAAGAATTAGTGAATTATAATACATCAGAGTGTTTGAGGTCAGCCAAAAGCAGAGAAACCCGAGAAAGAAGATAGTCTCCCAACAAAATCACAGCACCTTTCTGCTGAGTCGGACAATCGACAATATTTTTGTGGATGGAAAAAGCCAGGGGAATCAACTCACTCACTTCTGTCAAAATCCTTCCTCTAATAATACAACAATTCAATACTTTGAGGGAAACCCCTCCACTTGTGAGTTTTTTGACAACACTTTGCACAACAGTGAAGTAATGAGCGGGTAAATTCTATAAAATGATAATTCCCGCTTCGTTTTTCTATGATTTTTAGTATTTTCTACCCCATTGAGGTCAATAAGTTGGGGTAGGAATTTAAGAGATATTTGGAAACAGTTTTAATCTGTTTGTCTTGAAAATACTTTAAAGGGATGTTTGTAATGTCATCTTTAACATAAATTAGTGATTTTCTGATAATATTAGAATATAAATTAGATCTGGACATCCATGTTGACATGAAAGAATTACTATTTAATAATTTAAATAAATTATTATAAAAGTAAATTATAAAATAAACAAATTTATCCTTGTATGGTTGGTCTTTGGAACTATGTGGTTATTTAATCTGATGGGGAAAAGTTGTTGGCTTTTTTGATGTTTTGAGAGTCAGATAACACTAACATTTCACTGTGGATTTAAATAAGAATGTTTAAAAGGTGGAATTGCCAGTTCATGGCCTACTAAACACCGCTAATTTTTTGATAAATTATGTTTTGTTACATTCAAGTTAGTTTTTAAATCTGCTATCACTCGTTGTTATCTGTGACTTAGTGAATCCTCTAATCTGTTGAATTGGTGTCATCTTAAGTCAGAAGAACAAGCTATTCTCAACAGATTGGTCAACGAGATATATAGGGGCTGGATTTATGTTAAGATTCGACTCAGTGAATTCCGAATTTTTAAAGGATATGTTGATTAGGGACTATATATTTTCTTTGGTTTATCCGGGGTTGATAAATTAAATTTATAACACTTTATTAATAGACTATTGAGAGATATCATAATGTGGGTATGTATTTCTCATAAGGTTAAAGGAGTGGTGGGTTTCATGTATTTCTCATAAGGTTAAAGGAGTGGTGGGTTTGTTGGAGGAGGACAGCATTGTAAAATAGCAAAACCATACATTCAGTGAGATTGGAAAAATAGAATCGTGAGTCTAACGAAACTATAGTAGTTGACGCTTAGCACCTAACTATTTTGGGCAATCCATGTAACTGACTATTTTAATGAAACAAGGACAATCACATGATTGTTTCCATTTCCTTAATGCGTTTAATGTACATGCCAAAGTAATTGTTATGGATTGTTACCAAAAAGCCTGTTAAGAATGTAATATTAGTATTAATCCCCTCTTCAAGATCAATCTAATAAAATAATATATTGTACTTCATTATAAACAACCGAAGGCGAAAATTTGTATTTTCTGGCTAATATTAGTTCAGACTCTAAAATTACTACTGATAATACTCCTCTTCATATCCTCACTTGTTGTTAGATTCCGTCTACTGCGAATGGAAACGAGTCCTAAGATGACCAAACTGTCAACCCTTTTTGATAGATTGCATTCTTTTCATGGAACATAATTATAGTTCAAGTCTTTGGATATTTCAATAAGCTTTTTGTCGTCGAATATGACGACAATGTTCTCCAAATAGCACTCACAACGTCGAACATTGATTTTCTAGACTGACGTCGAATGAATAACCTCACTGTACAGCTTTTTAATAAGACTGCTGAGATTTTTAGACTTTTTGAACTTGTCAATCTCATATTTAGCCGCCTTCTCGAGAGCCTGGGTCATTTCCAGGTCAAATGCAGTCTAGAATACAAAAATTGACAAACTTTACGATCTCTGGATTGTTCGGTTACAGTCCGAATGTATTTAGAAAGAATCCTCCATTTATTAAAGTTGACCAAACCATCGACGACAGAGCATTATTAAAGTTGATGTTATAAAGGTCTTTTTGGATTATGGGGAAGAAGGGAATCTAAATTAAAGGAGTGCCCAACCGCTTGGTGGTCCTAGAAACTTGTACTAACTCAGTTCGATAAATAGCCATATTTCTTAGAGGACTCATCAACTGCGTGAGTCTGTTATATATTTTAATAGAATTGGAGGGAATCATATTCCATATTTTGGGAGTATTGGCTATGGCTGGGTGATTCATTCCAGACACAAATGTAAAGGCAGCATTATAATTATGTTTCCTTTCAAGCAAATCTGAATACAACCAAGCATATACGAGATATTATGATGAATTTGTTCAATATTTTAGCTCTCTGCTCAATCTCTCTGTTACAGCAAATTTCAGTGACCATCCACATCATTTGTTTATTACTGAACTAAATAATTATGACTATAACTAACATTGATGTATTCACGTAAATATTCACATTCTATTGGGTAATTTGACGATATGTTGGCCATGTAATGGTAGTTGCTTATATTTAACACGTAATTCATGTCTTTGCTGTGAATACACTCCGCAAGCAATATCGTTATTTGGCTTAGAAAATCATTAGAATCACTTTCCATGTCCACAATCTTCAGTTCCCCCATAAAATCCTCATTCTGGGCAATGTAATAGCTAATCTTAGGCCTCACTCATACCGAGCGTTTAACGGGAGAATTGAGGCTAATCCTTTGATAGACAACGAAAGCTTATGGGCAGTGAATTCACCATCCATGATTACTTCATAGAACGAGTACTCACTAAAACTGAAATTCACTAAGATCACACTGCAAGCCCCTTTAGATTGAATTCGTAAAGTGCGGCCAAAATGACATCCCCCACAGCCATATCCGACGTGATTGGGAGTATTCGACTTCCAAGTTGTACATTATAGACTTTAATCAAGTCCACATTCCAATTTGGGTTGTTTTCCAGTAATTTCAAACACGTGTAGTATTTTTCAATTTTATAGTTGTTTTGGGTTTTCCGTAAAGATAAATATCTGTCTTTATTTTCATCCACGTGTTTTTTCCTAAAACATAAATATATACAACTTTAGTTTGAATTTTGACGACTTCCTCTTCTTTTTACTGCTAACAAATACCATTTCTGACTGAAGGTGGGTGGTTGTCCCCATTAGCTCTACGTTTTAGTTTACTCGTCACCTTCAAAGTCAGGTTCCACGTGGATAACATAGTCATTAGCCATAGTTTCTAGTATTAAATTCACGTCATCGTGGGAAAAGTCGGTTACTGACATTCCATTGATTCCCTTTAACTGAAAATAACGGTGATAACAACCACGTCATCTGGTCGTAAGCCTTCTACTTGTTCAGTCGTGTCCACTGAGAATTTCCCATTAAATTTAATGACAATTCCAAATTTGATATTAATTTTTCTCTCCCATTTTTTGGATTTGCAGATTTCATACAACTCCCATATCTGTGCTTTTATATAACTAAAGTGCTAAACCTTAGGCTTAATCAATTGCACGAATTCCACGAGAAACTCCCACAACTTAATATCAAAGACAAAGTCAGAGTGATTGTGGGTAATCCAGAAGAATACAATTTCAATTGACTAATAAATACTCATGAATACTTTATCAATCAACTCGGGGTCAGTAAACCACTCCCTGAGTTTACTCAAGACAACAGTTGGATCCACAAAAGTCCGGTAGCAAAGGAAAAAATCATATAAATAGTCGTTATCCATCCCAAGTAACTCATTTATCAGGACATCGGTCGTCCCCTGAGATTACAGCACATTTACCTTCAAAATAGAGAAACTCAGTTGGTCATTAACCTTCCTGGACTCCTTCACACATATTAAATCCCCAGAATCGTTGTATAATTTTACTACATTTTGTGCAAACTAATATAACCACATAATAGTACTTCTTTGAGAACTCGCACATACTCTTCCTGCATAATTATGATGAACTGTACTTCTGGTGTTTTAGTAATCATTGTCCCCCTGTGATGCTGTTTTTCCAATGTTGGGGTCACTCCGAAGCTGTTTGCTTTAATACACATTAACCTATCCCCCACTCCCAGTTCCACTGTTGAACCATCTCTCTTCTTCACCAAAACAGTTCCATTCATTATAACACTCCAAGAGTCCATCTCTTCCCCATCTTCCATAACCACCGTATCAATGTTATCCACTTCCGCGAACATCATCAACTCACAAAACTTTAATTTCGTGACATCAGTAAAATTTGAGAATGCCTTTATGTTCTTAATAATAATACATTTATATTCTGAATAAATTCAAACAGAATTTCCACACTTTTTTCAGTACGTAGATGAGGGTCCTCTTCTAATATTTCATATATTAAATCATTATGTAAGTTCTCTTAATAAATACAATATTACGATTGATGATATTTTGGTATCTATCACATCTAATTCTAATTTATTCATTATGCATCTTTTATTACTTTTTAATTTAATATTATTTTTAATTTAAATATTTATAATTAAACACTTTTTAATTATTTAATTTAACTATTAATCCCCACTGACATAATTGATTCACCTCTACCTATTGCAGGGACGATCTACGGACGCTATACTTTCTGAGTGTAGTGAGATGTCCAAGTCTATTGAGAAAAATAGTGATTTTGAACACTATATTTTATTTTTACTATTTTTAGCACTTTACCAACAAGTGAAAATTGTTCCAGTGGTTTTGACTCAAGATGCTTCAAGAATCATATGGATAAATTATCTATTGAAGAATCAACGAGGACTTACATCCAATCGGTTGTGCTGAAGAGAACGCTCGAAAGTATGCTCATTGAACATAAGCATGGAATGAAGGTATACGATGAAAAGTACGCCTCTGCTACCTCCCAACTTGTGGAATGGCATGCCGTGAGGACAGCCCACTGGACTCTAACGGAGATATTTTGACTGAATCTGATGTGGAGATGCGGAGTAACAGGGAGGTTATGGCACACTCTTCTTCTAAGAGAAGAAGAGGGATTACCAACAATCTGGATCAAAATCCGCTTAATTATTTAATTTACTCGTTATAAACAAATATAAAATATTTTAAATTAACACTTTACCATTTTATCATAGAAGACAACTGAAAACAGGAGAGGATCTGGATGATCTGAGGGCAAATGCGAGAAAAAGGGTGAGGATGGAAACGATTCAGAGGGCGTATCCAGAGATGCATGGCAAAAGTGGAATCTCAAATTAGTTAACTTTTCTGGTTCGCGGGCATTGCTAATAATAAATTACCATTTTATACAAGCCTATACTTAAAAATATCAATGATGACTAGGGCATCGGAAATTAAAAAAATTTTTTAAAAGTACAGTAAAGTCTCTCGAATCCGCCAATTTCGGGGATCGGGAAAATCTGCGAATTCGAGGATTTGGAGGATTCAAGAAACTTATTAATTTTTTCATCCATTAATAATGTAAATCAAAAAATTGAACAAATTAAATAGGTTTATTATCAAATGAATAAAAATTAAATTAAGGCATCTGAATGGCCATGCTATTTCTCCTAACAATAGCCAAAAATTATTTATAAGCAAAAAAATCAGTAAGTTTTGATTTGTTTTTTTTAGAGTTCGGATCATTGAAGATCCAAGCTTTTCAATAGACTCAAGAGATAATATGTGAATAATATTACATCTTTAAGTTTAATTTTTTGTATGCGAATTAGGGATTTATCAGCTTTTATTTTCTGAATAATATTAGAAAATTTAAGAGAATTGAAAATGCATTTGTACGATTTGATTATAACCTGATCCAATGGTTGCAAAAGCGACGTTATTAATCTATTTATTAACCTCGGGATCACCGAGAAAGAAAGACAAAATAAAGTCAACTAGTTAGGTGATCCTAGTTTCCGCAACCATCCTAAGCCTGTGCGTCTCCATTGTTTTTTTTACCCCAAGATCACCGGATTAGAAAAATTAAAAGTTAACTACTAACTAAGTGATCCCGGTTTTCCGGGTTCTGGCTCTCGTTCGGGGTCCTCGAAGATCCAACAGAATTGGTTGAAACGGGGACGGTCTCATTCTCCATAGATTTCCCGCATTTTCTAGATAGTCAGATATAGATAGTGAAAGCGGACAGCCGGTTTTTATTGCCCACTGTAGAAATGACTTCACTCTCCACCTTAGGTGTTCTTTAACATTCAATACGTTATCCACAGTTTTCTTATTTATTAGTTTCAAGGCAGCAAGTTGTTCAGCTTCTAATTTTTTGAGACGACGATTCAGAAATCATCGAGCTCCAGGAGGGACATGCATATTCGATTACTGGCATATATTGTCTGTAAATTTTCTGTAGTAAGAAGGTGTTGCGCCCGATTGGTGATCGGGACAGAATTTTCAATATGTTGGTCCCCTCCTGACTTTGGTAATAACGTCATTGACATGTTGGCCGAATGTCAGGAGAGGATCTAACTTTAATCTAGTATTGTTGGAGACTTATTCATAGGAATTTCATATCCAAACAATTTGATTTTGGGAGAGTATGATGATCTTCTATATGTAGAGAAAATTGTTATAAACGACTTTCCTGCAGAAACTTCCAGTCGATTTGATGTGAGCCAATGTTCCAGCATACTAATATAACTTTGAAGTTTTATCCCTGCCTTCTCATAGTTAGAGTCTCTCGTTGAAAGAACAATGTCATCTGCGTATGAGAGTATTAATGTATCGGAATCGTCGTTGGTGGAAAGTCATTGGTGTACAGGTTGAAGAGCAGGGGAGAGAGAGGTGAACCTTGAGGAGACCATTCGGCAATAAACGGGATTTAGATTTTCTGTTGTCTGACATCACTTGTCCTCTTCTTCCACTTAAAAAGTTCGACAGCCATCTTTTAATGTTTGGATTTAAAAGAGTGTTAGAAATTTTCTCTATAAGCAGCGTCCGGGAAACGGAGTCGAATGCTTTCTTCAAGTCTATTGAAGCCATTATGGTCCTTTCATGTGGTTTTGGATAAGAGAATCCATCAGAAATATATTGAGTTAATTTTGTTAAGTGAGTGAGTCTCCATTGTTCCCACTGTCGAACGGAAATGTTTTCTTTAATCTTGCATAGAAAGCCGATTGGGGAAGGAAATTTCTTTGCCAACCGATTTTCTTTTGCTTGGAACAGTGAGAGACTTAGTAGGTGTCCATCTTCCTTGCAAATTCAAAGAAATCCGGAACCACATTTACGAGTTGTGGATTCTGTCAGCAGGGGAGGTATTTTTGTTCCACATTGCAAAAACGACGTTGTATTCGCTGGTAGAAATATTATTTCAATTTGGTTTAAATCAATCAAAACCTAATGATCAATCAAACCTAACCAAAATCACCATGGTAATTAACTAATTATGAGGGAAGGCTATCAGGTGATCCCAGTCTCTTTCAGTATTGATCTCTACTTTTCCCGGTATTTCTCTTTGGAATCGATGCAATCCTGTAAGTTCGTTTTATGGCGATTTTTCACATTGAGCGAATTAATTTATTTAAACCATGGTATCACCGATAAAGACAGAAAAAAACGTCAAACAGTTAGGTTTTCCTAGTTCCCGTAATAAATCGAGCCATCCAATGTCTGTGGTCTTTTACAGTTCCCACTACCGTGCGAAAGAGGCTTATCTCATTCCAGCAGAGGAATCAGATTGGTGAGAGGAACTGTTAACAATCGGTTTTATTTTGAATTGTAAATGTACAGACGGGAAGGAATGACTATGTGAGAAACGGGAATAGTTTATAATAAATTGTAATTATAAATTAATAATAAATAATTTAAAGTTATATCTATAGATATGGATTCAATATCTGAAATAACCCATTTCTTTATTTAAGTGGAATTAGTGGAATGAAAAATAATAATTTATCGAGATTCTCACTAATAATAAACTGTGCTGCTGAAATTAACAATCAAACGGATTACAGAATTCACACCATTCATCTTCACCTTATGGATAACCCATCAGCACCAATATCACAAACATTTATGGACTGTTGTAATGCCATTGATAGAGTTTATTTTAATATACACAATTATAGATTAGAAGAACTGGCAATAAGTGCCTCGTGCATTGTGTACGGGGAATCAGTCGATCAGCCACAATCTGCATTGCTTATTTGATTTGGGCACAAAGACTTACTTTAGGGAGACATATTATATCATTAAATTAAAACGAAACTGTATTAACCCCAATTGTGGGTTTTGGGATCAACTCATAGAATGGGAGAGGAGATTGAGTGGACGTACAACAGTATGTATGCTCAATGTTGGATATGGAAGAATACCAGATGTTTATAGAGAAGAATATTCACGATACAAGTGGAGATAGAGAATTAACTATTTTATACTAAATTACTGCATACTTTTCATTTATTCTCTCATCACGTTAACAGGGGACTCAGGATGTCCTGAAGGCAATTCTAAAGAAGAGTCCCTTCCCTCCTGGTGATTACATATCCAGACTGTGTAACCAGCTCATCCTCATCCAAACTCGAAAAACAAAACGGAGAAAACACGTTTGTTTCCAACACTATTACAACTGTTCATTCAAACTCTACTTTTAGAGGAATCCACGAGGGACCATGGCCGTGGTTTCCTATGTTTCTTAAAATCAGGAAACCCATGCGATCGCTCACGTAGAGGAATCCAGGGGGGTCCTAAAGAAAGATACCAAGTTCCTTTTTAGACATTCGCGAGGCTCTACTTTTCTATAACTGAGATATTGGAAGACCACGCAAAAAGAGTCTGGGAATTAATGAAAGCTGGGGTCACTTAATTAGTTGTTTTTAACATCTTTCTTGGTGATCTTTGGGTTTTCAAATAAATTAGAAAAACTTTCTTGAAGAATAATAAACCAACAAACTACTAACGATTGCACATTTTAAATCAAATTGACTTTATTTAAACAATTATTAGTCAATTGGTCCCCACCGACATAATTGATTTGCTTTGCCTCTCACGATGGTAACGCACATCAACTGGAGAAGCTACTGAGTCTCACTATGTCATGGATTTTGATATAGCCAGACATCCAGTTCTTGAGCAAATGAAGCGAGTTCTACAGCAACCCGGAATAACCAATGCTTAAAATATTTTTGAGATTCCCGATACAGACTTCTATGAAAAAGCTAAACGTCGCATCAACCATTGAATATTTCACGCCAGCGAGATTTGTTCAAAATGGCCACGTCTCCTAAACATTCACTTGACCAAAGTCAAATTATATCAGGAAGTCTGCCAAGATACGAGAACAAACCTATCCGTTTGTGGAGATTAATATTAATCCCAAAACAAATAAAGAAGAAAGCTTAGTGTGGATACCGAGATCACTTAATTTAAATGATTACTCTTATCCTCTTTCTTGTGGTTCTGATGTTAATGAATTACATTAAATTATTGTTACCTCGCAGTCCAGAGGAAGAATAGTCAAATGACTCATTCCAGCGAAGTCCAATAGTGTTATGAAGGACTTGCCGTGTCAAATGGCTGCAGCTTGAAAAAGACGATAGATATGCCAACCACCAGCGCCGATCTTAGACCGACACCCCCAAATCCAGAGGGAAGCTTACATTGTTTCCAACCAAGTTCGTCGAAGCGGACGTTAATTAGTGACTCAACAGTTTGCTTGAGAGATTTGTCTATTGAAAGTAGACTGTCGTATTGTTCGTAGCAGGGTGAACATCGAGTGGATGTAAAAGCTTAGGTAGTCCAATGTTGTTTCTCATCAGGAAGAAGGATGTGTGAGAGTCAAGACATGACAATCTTTTCGCAAGGCGTGTTAATTCTTCATTTTTGGAAAGTAGATGGTTATTGAGTTCTTCTTCGCTGAGTGGCATCCGAGGAAATATAATTTATCAACTGCACGGTCGGGATCCAGGAAGCAGTTCGTAAAAAACTCATTGATAGAGAGGAAAGTCGGTGTATGGATATGAGACATTTATTAGCTCTGATTTGTTAACATTGATGTCCAAGTCCAAGTGTTTAAAGCGCGGCTAACGCTTTACGTAATGAATTGTATGTTTCCTTGAACGATCCTCCAATTGTGGCATCATCGAGGTACTAGAGATTTAGCTGAGCATCAATTGATCTCAACAACATCATCAATGGTCAGGGCAAATAAGAGAAATCCGAGCGGATCTCCTTGTTGAACCCCCGTTTTTGATTTAATAATTTCATTTTCAAAAACCTGAGACGTATCGTACCCATTGACAAGAGGGAAAAGCTTTGGAGCCCCTTTTGAACCTCAGCCTCACATCCGTTCTGGATACTAACACACATATTTGTTTAGGAAAGAACTCCTCTCCAAGTTGTCGGCTCATCAGGGTCGATTGCTACCTTTGCTGGAAGTCTTCTAAAATAGTTCCCCGACCGCAATGGGGCGGATTTTTTTTTGACGAGTTGACGCCGTCATCAGTGAATACTCACTGCGGAACTGGATTTGTCTTAGAAAGGACACTCACACAAGAAAAAGAAAAAAAAAAAAAAAAGAAGTGTGAAGATCATTCCTTGGTTCTACGATAGTTAAAATTAACTGTTCTTTACTTAAATAAAGTGTGTGTCCTGCCTATGCGCGGAGCTATAAAATACTATGGCTTCTCGTGAAAAGGCTTTAAAAAAAATGGGGCGGATTCCTCCATTGGATTTTTTGAAAGCAAGTAGCCTTGCGAAAAAAAGCAATGCTCTGGCATATTCGCCGTTAACCATTTTTCTGATTAGGTTAGTAATTGATTTGACAATACAGCGTCCAGCTTCCGAGGTGTAAGTAGACGTAGGGTCCTTAATATGGCCAGGAGTTTGTTCCACTCGATGTTGAAACATCTGGTTTCCATGCGCCTCTGGAATTCTTAAATCATCTAGGGAATCGGATTTCTGCATGAACATGAGATCCTGTGGCCGCAGCTAACCCCTATAACAAAATTTTTATCGTTTTTCATTATCCATAGTGACCCATTGGACTAAACAAAGTAGTTTCTTGATGTGATGATTAAATAACCAATGGCATGAGAGGGCATATCGTTTATGAATAGGTTTGCACTGTAGACTCTGTGATGTTGTTGTGAGTAATCTCTATTTAGCCCTTTATTTCTAAATGAATGAAATTATTCAAAATCCAAGAGTAGAACCAAACTAACTAATTCCGTTAACCTGATGCGTTCCAGTAGAGTCCTCATCCAGGCACAGTGATCCAAAGGACATTGTCCGCGAAGCTAAGATCTAAGCCAGAACTCGCCGGCATGGAGCGAAATAGTCTCCCTGGGGAATGAAGAGATGGATCCTTTGATTGCCTCCCATGAATTGGGCGTCACCTTGATCCGACGACGGAGAAGGAAAGTCAACTTTCAATCAAGCAACAACATTGGACCACATAGCAGCACGCGGTCGATTTTTTTAATAAGTTTATGAGAATTTATTTATTTATTTAATAACCCCGGGAACACCGAGAAAGAAAGACAAAAGAGTCAGACAGTTAGGTGATCCCAGTCCTCGCAATCACTTGTGCCATTCGACGTCTGTGATCCTCCATCGTCCCCACTACTTTCCGGAAGAGCCTTCTCTCGGTCTTGCAGAGGAATCCGATCGGGGAGGGGAATTTCTTATCCAATCAGTTTTCTCTTGCCATGGGAAGGATCAGGCGAAGCGGATTTCCATCTTCTTCACAGAGGCGAAGAAATCCGGAGCCACTACTACGGATCTTAGTTTCCATGAGTAGTGGGTCGACTGTTGATCCATTACGTGGGGAAAGCATACTGATTGTTTTCCGGTATATCGAGTTGATTCGTTGGACCAAAGACTCCGATAGCCCGAATCTTCATGCAACGGAGGCATACTCAATGGCAGGCGCGATTGTTTGTTGGTAGAGTGTAGAAACGGAAAAGTCCATGTTCCTCGTGGTCCTCCGAACAAGGGCGCGTATAACGTTAACTTTCTGGAGGCCCCTGGTGATCATGTCTGTTGCGTGGGAGTTGAATTTGAGAAGGCTGTCGTACTTGACTCCAAGGACAGTGGGGGACCTTGTCACTGGAATCCTAGTGGGACCAATGAAAAGACTCGGTTCATCCTTGGAACGACGGTCCGACGTGAATGTGGAACAGATAGACTTGGTTGCAGAAATCGTTAAGTCGATTGCCACAATCCAATCGTGGAGAATGTTCAATTTTGTCTGAGTTTTAAGGGATGCGACTTGCGTCGAGCGGTTCCGTATTGCAATGACTACGTCGTCTGCGTAGGATAATACAGGGAATCTTCGTCTCCATCATTAGGTAGGTCGTGTAGGAAAAGGTTGAATAGAATTGGTGAAAGTGGAGACCCCTGGGGTACCCCGTTCGGTAGTAATCGTGATCTAGATCTGAGATCACCACTGACTACTCTTCCACGTCTTCCAGACAAAAAGTTGGCCAGCCATAATTTCACATTCGGACGAATATTAGTAGAAAAAATTTTTCCAACCAAGATTTTCCTCGAAACAGTGTCAAAGGCTTTGTTGATGTCAATAGAAACCAAGATTGTGCGTTTGTGAGGCGGAGGATGGGTGTTAAAACCGTCGGCAATGAACTGCGATAAAGTTGCCAAGTATGTAGCGGTGGACCTACCGCGGAGGAAACCATGTTGAAATATAGGACGCGGAAGATACGGAATAATGACTGATAATACAAGTTTCTCCATAATTTTTGACAGTGTGCTGGTAACGGAAATAGGCCTGTAGGATGCAGGTTCTGTCTCTGGTTTCCCAGCCTTCAATATCGGTCTGATGATAGAATTCTTCCAAATCTTAGGAATAATATTATAGTTAATGGACAGATTGTATATATGCGTGAGGTAGCCAATTGCGTAGTGGCTTAGGTGTTTTAGGTGAATAGAAGATACTTTGTCAGGCCCGCACGCCCGTGAGCTCTTTAATCTGGTGATCACATCCAAGACTTGGTCATCTGTGAATAGTTCGTGATAAGGTTCCTTCTTCGGTTTATGGGACGCACCTTAATTCGGTTTATGGGCACGCACCTTAATGTCCAGGTGTTTCGAGAATGATTTGAAGCTAATTCCAGCGTAATGTTTCATAAGGGTGTTAGGATGTAGGTGGCATAAGTGTTCAGGAGAAGACTTTCCGGTTCCGTCTGCATCATCTAGCTCTGACTTGACTTGTTTAAGAGTTTTCCAGAAATGTCGGGATGTACTTTTCCTGTCGAGGTGGTTAACTAGATGCTGCCATCTCTTGTCCTTGTGTTCTTTTATGCTCTGACAGATCCTTTTATTCAGTTGTCTGAGGGCTGTCAAAGACTTGATGTCCAACAGATGGCATCTCTTCAGCCGGTCTCTTTGTTTTATAAGACTTATTGTATAAGAGCTGAGGGTAGGAATAAACTTCTTGTATGACGATATAGGAATAAAAATATGGTCAGCTTTCTGAATGGCAGCGCTGATAATTTCTGCGGCCTCGTCAATAGAGCGTATTGGGGAGGATAATCTCCCGGCCAAGAATTTATCCACAAGGTTACTGAAACCAGACCAGTCAACCTTCGTATAATCCTTGAATCTTTTTGATTCCGCCAGCCATGAGAATTCAAAGATTTATAATTGTTAGTGTTTATTATTTATTATAAATATATTTAAAATAAATTTTAATTTATCGAAAAAATAAAATATTGTGGTCGAATGGAGAATACTAGTTACTGTGAACAATGCACTCTAATGGGGGGAATTTATTCAAATGTGAGTGATCAACAGGGAAATAATATTAGCATATGTCGTTTGAGTGAGACGGGTGAGGTCTACTACAATTCTGAATGCGGAATGTCCAATATTAATGGACTACGAGAAGAAATGATTAGTCTTATCAATTCTAAATTTGAAATGGTTATTAATTTATTTATCATAGCTCTCATCACAAATTGACAATATTAGAAAAGACATTGAATTAATCAACTATAAAATTAATATCATTAGTGATAAAATTAATTAAGTTTTAATTTTATTTTCTCTTCACAGTTAATGTTTACGATTTACTACGGATATATCCCTTCTTACGAATTAAAAGATCAATGTCTTTCAAGCAACAGTCACTAGGACTCTAAAATCGTGGGTATGGTGTGTTTATGACTGTTGTAAGAAGAGCTCCTAAAAAAGAAGATTATTGAAACCACAAAGAACGTGTCTGATTGAAGCCTTTTAAAAAGAATATTGTTGAGAATATTAAGGATATTCTTAATCGGTGTTAAGAAAAGTCTTCTCAGGAACAAGTGGATGACTCACTTATGATCTCTCCTAAGATCACTCCTGCGTCGCGTAGTTTAAATACTAGCCAATTTGGAAACAGCTACGCAGTCAGGGCAGCCACTATATAACCGTTTACTCTCTTTTCTTTTCTTAATAAAAGATTTGGAAATTGCGCGTAAAACTCGAATTAGTCTGAGGAAATCGGTTTCTTTCACACTTAATTTTCCAGCATTAACGACCAATTGCTTTTACTATGGATCTTGGAAAGAGTGTCCCATTTGGTTTAAATGGGCAGTTTCTACAGAGTTTACGTCCATCTGAAGTGGTTCATAAGGGGATCTCTTCTGAAGTGGTTTTAAAGAGGGTTTTCGTCTGTACATGTAAGATGAAAGGAAGGAGCTTCACTCGGTACAGGACATCTCTTTTTTATCGTCGACATTTATACACTGTGACGATGTGTGGATTACCATTGGGAGATTGTATTCGAAGATTCGATTTGTGGACAGTATCATGCAGTTTTTTTATTGACTCTTGAAGTCAATTTTGGTTTGAGATCTTAATTTTAAACATGTTGCTTTTTTGTTTCGAGGTTATGACATCCAAGGAACCAAATCATTATTCATACACGAGTGGTGATAAACTTGGTATTTTTCTGGTGTCTTCACTTCTTGTTGCGCATGTGGATACTCCTACTATTCTTAGAGATATTGGAAGCGACTATATTCCCCGAGTCTGGAATATGCTAGCGCAAACATTTTGCTATGGAAGAGTATTTACATTGTTTTGCTAAACCTGTTATCTCGGGAGATTCTAAAACAGAGGTTCCAACGCATAAATCCATATCAAGCTGGAAATTTCAGAACGAAATCGCCTTTGGACAAAACTAAAACGGTGTCTGGATTATGTGGATCGAGAATATCTGAAGAGAAGAATACAGGATACTCAAAAGACTTCTTATTCAAAAAACAAGTCAATAAATGTGGAGGAATGAAACAGGAATGTTGGACACCAAGAACCCAACATTTTGGAAGTCACATTGGAGAATTTAGCTCATGGATCTATATCAGATGTTGTTGTTTTGAAGAGATCCAATGGCAGTGTTGTCACCGAAGCTAGTGTTTCTAATGTCTTTCGGAGCAGCTCGAGAAAATTCAAGATACTGATCCAAAGGATCTGATTCCTGAAGAATCTCTTCTGAGTATGAAAATCCTAGAAGAGCATGTTGGGACACGTGAAACAAACCAATATGGAGTGCCGAAGCAAAGCTCCTGGAATTATCGTGATAAGAATAAAGCTTTTCAATGAAGGTCTGGATTGTCTGTTTGAAGCTCTCCGTACCCTATCTGAAGCAAATATCAATACAGGATATGTCTCATAAACTTGGTAAAATTCCATTATCCGGATGATCCCAAAGCTAAGGAGAATCGAGGACAGAATCGACAGATCCCCTGGGCTATAGACCTATAAGTTTGATAAACTTAATTTCAAAAGTCATGGAGAGGCTGTTTATAACAAAACTTACGCATCATATCGAATCAAGGAATTTTCTCTGCAAAAGCAATGGTGCTTTTGCCCATGGATTTCATGTGAAGATTGTTTTTTCATATTAAACTTTAAGATTGAGAAAGCCCGGAATTTCATATATGAGCTGAGTGTCTTCTGCCTGGGTATATCAAAGGCTTTCAATAGTGTCAGCCATGACGCACTGTTATATCAGCTAGTCGCAGCTGAAATTCCAATACTTATACTCGATTGATTAAGGAATCTTCTTGCGGGGAGAAAATCATTTATGATGATTCACTTCTAAAGCGATTGTAATGAAGAGGGGAGTACCAAGACTCAGTCTTGTCCGAGTAGCTGAGGTCGAATCAGAACTTGTCGCCATGGAGCAAAATTTTCTCACGATAGAATGAATAGATTAATCCTTTGGTGTCTTCTGAGTAAGGTAGATTCGATGATGCCACTATAAGTAAGAAAGAGAAATCTTGAATCAGATAGCACCACTCGAGAAAGTGAAATTAAATTACGGATTAATTTTGATTGCATCGTCTGTTTTTGGAGAATAAATCTTTTTTTACGGGTTAATGTCGATAAGGATGTCATAACTGAAGGAGTTTGTAGGTTATACCCCAGAAGAGGCCTCTCCTTTCTGTCATCTCCACCAGCAGGTTTATCATCAGATTATTTCTTCGACCATCAGATACTTCTGGAGATTTGCCCTTTCCTTTCGAGGATTAGGCATATCAACTCTCTCCGACGGAAAACCCTGCGTCTTCTTCCTTGAATGAATATTTGGATAAAGGGTTATCCATTCTGAGAAATCCCAAAAGTCCAAGAGTTACTAGAAGCTGGGATCACTTAATTAGTTGGTTTTAAAACAATTTTGATTTTGTGGTTTCTAAAATAAATGTGTGATCATTTATCAGTCAAATATCCAACTGATACGTACTTACGTTTGTAGTCGTATCTAAAGTTATTGGATCCTCTTCTAACTACAAACAGCCCAAACTAATCTAAAAGTTATGGATTCAAAGGCAGAATAACAAGATCGATATAACTCAAAGTTTATAGGTTCAGTGTTATTTGATAAAATATTCAACATTTTTATTGCTTTTTTTAAATTTGTAACAGCATGATTTGTTCCCCAAGCAACATAAGTACAACTCATTATAGGTTCAATGTATTGTTAGTAAAGAACATCTAATCCACTGAGACCTCGGAGGTTCATAAAAGAGCCCTAAAAGTAAAGCTTCTTCGCGCAAGCTGCTATCACACTTTCGACATGAGGGGAAAAGTTAAATGCACGACGAAGGTTACACCCAAGATTTTCTGGGTCTTTTTCTGAGGGATTTTATTTCCATAGAGAGTGATGTCTATAATACACACTCTTAGTTGTGAACAAAGTCAAAACTTACTTTCCTGTACTTGCCTGTAACTGATTTTTGTCAAGTTATAAACTAAGATTGTCCAAACAATCCTATAATCTACATGCAGCATTTTTTCGATGCGCCCAATGTCGTCTGCGTAGGAAAGCAGGATTTGGTTATCTCCATTTACCAGCGGTAGATCGTTCATTATTAAATAGGACATGAAATAGAAAAGATGTTGTGAAATCCCATCCGGTAATTGCCTTGACATAGAACATCGGTTTCCATGATGCCTCTACCCCAACCTTCACTCAAAAAATTCCCCAACCATAGTTTCAAATTTGAATCATTATTCAGGGAATTGATTTTTTGTGTAATAATTTTTCGCGAAACAGAATCAAAAGCCTCTGGATATCAATCGAGCAGACAATTGACTTTCTTGTTTGGGCTTTTTACATATGTCATCATAAATTTCTTTGTAGAAGTTAAACACGATGTAGTCGATAGTACTTTCTTAAAAACATTCTGAAATGTGAGGGGAATGAAGGGTGAATCCGTCACAGAATCAAATTTCAAGAATTCTCAATTGGACACATAAAAGAAATATACCTCTTGGAGCCCTGGTTTTCTTTCGGTTTCTCCGATTATTATTAATTTATTTTATTTATTAATAAATTTAAAATAATTGGTTAATAATTCAAAATTATAAATTCTCGTCATCCTTGTTAATGATTATATTAATAATAATTTCCCTCTCCATTTCAAAGCGAATTTTCTCAATTTGAAGTTGACGGTACTCCATATAGTCATTTATAAGATGTCAATTCACAAGTGGAAATCACAGGAACAACAGGAAAAGTGGAAAGCACTATTTATGAAAATGAGTCTGAGACTGTTCCCGAACTAGAGGAAAATGTAAATATACAATTAAGTGATAGTCCATAACCATAGAGGAGGACAGTGACTATAATATAAATATGATAAAGTCAACGAAAGTAATATTATGAATTATTAGATACCACTCAATTGGGTTGATTATTATGTGGAAATTGGATTCATTCTCTTCATGATCCTCTATTTGATTACATATATTAATGGACGAGGTAACAACAGGGACATTGCCAAGACCATCCTGGATGACTTTAGACCCATTTGTCAAAATAACTTTCTCCACGTGGGTCAGATTAGTTGTTTTACTATTTAGGGGAGAGTCTCAATGAGGAATGGACTCAGGAGAGCGAGAATGTATATTTACTGTGGTGTAGTGGACATGACTTTATAAATAAGTGTGTTGTCTACCTAGATTTACTTAAACGACACGATTTACTGTCCACAATAAAGCAGACTATTCGGCCTACCAGGGAAGATTACATTGTATGTCCTCAGTTTATTAGAGACAATCCTTGGGAGTCTCACTGAAATGGATAAAATGGTGTTTTCTATATCAAGGAAAGACAAAATTACAGAAATGTCCAAGAAATATCCTGATTTAGTATTTTCCTGTTTTATTTAGGCTTTTTTCTGCAGTCTTAAAAATCACGACTTTATTCCCAACGAATTTGCATGTCTCACTGAAAACAGCGGACTGATCCCCCTTATATTCGATCAAAATGTCATTTTTTAGTTAATCACAGATTTTGGCCTTGTTTAAGAGACTAAGTGAGTACGTGGTCTCTGTTCACGTTTCGAATCATTCTGTTGGGTATTCTAGTGATCTTAGGTTGTTTTGTCTGTTTATTAGATCGGGGACTAAGACTGTCTCTGAAATGGCGGATGTTTTGTCTCAGTCAGTGGAAAAGACGGTTTCTTTGACAGTAACAAGAAAAGGGGAGAACGAAATATCGTTAATTTTTGATTTGTTTGTTAAACTTTGTTGTAAAATTACTAAAACTAAGCTCAGCAAAGACGTATTATTTGTTTGATTATTGTAGTTGTTAGTGAAGGCGGACAAAAAGAGAGAAAGACTGGAGGAAGTGTTGATTAAGCAAAGCTACTCAAAACGTCAGGAGAATGACCAAAAGAGAAAGGACGAGCGTCGTCAAAGAGAATTGGAATCTATTCATAATGACGGGAAGGCCTCAAAGAAGATGCAGGTTACTATGATTGGTTTATTATAGGAAAGGGATAAAAAGAAACAAATTCGTAAAAAACAGGGAAAAGTTTGTTTAGTACAATCATAATTATTATTACTCAAATTATAACTAAAATACTTTTTATTTGTTGTCTTTTATTATTGACCGTAGTTAGGATAATAAATTTTGCTATGTAGTAATTGTTGAAGTTTTCTAGATTGTTTTGGCCTGCACCCTCTCTCCTGCAATTTCCCAGACAAATATCCTTGAACGAATTCGTTAGACGAGCTTTACATGTTGCCGGAATCCTTCTATGCCTTTGCAGACGATACGGAAGACGACCGGATGTGATGACCATCTTCCCCTTTGAAACCAGGAAACTGTCATGTGTTGGCTATTCGAACAGATTTCACTCGCAACCACGAAATAACCACTCAAAACTGAGCCTCAATTCTATTTTTTTTAAATAAATTTATTTATTCATTTTTTTTTATTAACAAAATTTTTTTCTTTTTTAAATAAATTAATTTATTCATTAACCCCGGATAAATTTGAGTAATCCATCTATGATTGTAAAAATAGGATTTTTTATTTATTTTTATTTTATTAACCCCGAAATTACGAGATAAAGGATAAAAGTTATTGTCTCATTACGTGATCTCGGTGTCCATACCAGTCCTTTTCCTACAGTTAGTTTAATTACCACAACGGAGAAGGTTTCTTCTCATATCTCGGCAGGCGTCCATATATAGTTTGATGTGCGGCCCGAGGGGATGGTCAGGGACTTTGCCACATTGAGGAAGTCCCGGTGACGTTCCGTAATGTATTCCATGAGTAGGGGGACGTTTAGTGTTCTCCGTAGTAACGACGTGGACGTCTTTTTCGACGAACTAATAGTATTCAGAAATCGATTTTGTTAAACTCTAGATTGCTTTGTTTGTATAGAAGCTCTAACGATGGGCGGGAAGATATTGGAGAGTGAGTGAAAGCCTTGAGAATTCCAATTTTCTTTTGGATCCTCGCGGTTACTAGGTCCACTTGGTGAGTAAATGTGAGGAGGGGATTTAAGATGACTCCAAGGATCGAAAGCGTCTTCTTAATGGGAAGCGGGGAGTCATACAATTTTATTCGTGATGTCTCCCGTTTATCTTTTAGTGCAGTGATAAACGTCATTACATGTGACTTTCCTGGTGATATATTTAGACGGTTCTTCAGGAACCAAAGACTCATCAGGTTTAGTAGATCTTGCACGGACCGTATCACTTCCTCGATTCTTCGATATTTCACTGCGACCACGAGATCATCCGCATACAATAGAAGAATTGTGTTTTTGGTTGGGGATGGTAAGTCACTGAGGAACATGTTGAAGAACATTGGTGACAACGGTAATCCTTGTGAAACTACATTTGGAAGGTATCGCCGTTTTGATTTTTGGTTGTTTGCCACCACTTGGCCTATTCGACCGTTGATGTAGTTAGCCAACCATGACTTGAATTTACGGTGGATCGACGTCGTAAAAATTTTTGCTGTAAGGATCTTCCGGGATACTGAATCAAAAGCATTCTCTACATCCACTGAGACCAGCACGGTTCTCTCGTGTGAATTTGGGGTATTCAGGTTGTCCGAAATGAATTGAACCAGTTTTGTTGGATGAGTTGTTGTTGAATGTCCTTCGCGGAATCCGTACAAAAGATGGTAGAGTTATGAAAGGACGGTTCTTGAGAATGACAAGTTTTTCTAACACTCGTGATAAGGCCCAGATGATGGATACCGGGCGGTATGAGGACGAGCAGTTTGGTGGTTTGTTTTTTTTCAGGATAGGGTGTATCAGAGATTTCTTCCATATTGACGGATTCTTGTTCTCGTTTATTGAGAGGTTGAAAATTTGTGTTATTGCAACGGTCGCGGAAGGACCCATGTGTTTCAGTTCGAGAATGGAGATGTCATCTAAACCGCGGGACGACGAGTTATTCATTTTCCTGATTACTGAGTGCACCATTGATGGGTCGAAGAAAGTCATGTTGGGACATTTATTCCTTCGACCATTGCCAGAACGAACATTCAGGTGAAATTACAAAAAAGTTATTTAAAAATCATAATGCACGATCCTAGTTGGAAGCCAGTTATGATAACTACATACAAATCGTTCGTCTTCAATTTAAATTTACTTGCAAGGTAGCCTCATGCATAGTGTAACTTATTAAGTACATTCGTTGACACTGCTATTATTACAGGAGGCGTTAACGAAATTGGAATTGTTGCATAACTCAGAGATCCTCGCGAACGTGATTGGTTTTAAAGCGCCTGTGATGTTGACTATCACTCAATTAGTTTTTGAGCTCGATTTTTACCAATGTCTTTTTTGGAATAAAATATTGTGTCATTTGTTACAAATATTTGACGTTAATTTTATTTTGTCCTATTTCTTGTACTTTAATTTTTATATTTTATTGAGGACTTTTCAACCGGGATGGAATTGGAGGCCTTCGTGGATGATTATAAGGGAGTTATGACTGCATTCTAATTAGTGGTGACCTATCTTTGTTGGCGAAATGTCCATTTAACATCATGGCGAGCATGGACAGAGCGACAAACTCAGGAGGAACCAAAATATTGGATGAAAGAACTCAGAGATCATCTATTTGAATCCACGTGGCCAAAACACTAATACCAATTTATCGAAATTCTAAGAAAACAAAAATGGTGGTATTTATCCCAAAGTCCCCCTAAGATCTCAACCACATCCTAATCCCTTCTGTTACTTACTAGAGAATGAACTGTGGTAAGAAACTAATAGTCCCCAAATTCCACCCCCTTCCTAGTTTAAGACAGAACAACTTATTCCAAATTGTGATCAAAGCTATTTAATTGTGTTAAGTCAACGAATTTCTTTTTTGAAAAATTTAAGCATTTCAGGTTCAGTTCGTATCCCTGTGGTTGAGAATGTAATCAACCTTTGTATCCCTTGATCCTCTCCTTGTTGATAAACCACAGACTGGATAACTCATGGATGCATAGACGAAAACATAATACTATCTTCTCGATACAGTTAACCTCTTAGATGATTACCCCAAATTTGGCGGATGATTTAAAAAGTTTTGCAAAATCAAGTGACATTTACCTGCAACGGAAACATGATGGTTTGACTGGACAACTAATTCAATCAGATTTTACAAAATTTTATGAAAAAATATCTGATTTCTCCCTTCTTTGGACTTCCAACTTTCATTAATGATCTTTTCTATTCTTGAGCCTACAAAGGGAAGTAGCAAAAAGCCTTATAATGAATATCACATTGAATAAATATATATTATTCTATTTGTTTTTAGGTTCGCCAGTCGTTAAATGTCTATTTTTATTTTAAATTAATGGAATTAATTTTTTTTTTTTTTCGACTGAAAATTTAATTGAAGAATTAAAACAATTAAACAAATATCAGTTGAGGAAGCCTGCTGCGTGGATTGCGAACGAGTTCCCTCGGAGTATGGCTATTCCAATCTTTTGTCTTAGCCATAGCCCTTCTCGTTGATCCCTTTTCTTTCTGGCAAGCAATCCTCCGAGTTCTTGCAAGAATTCAGCCGTCATTGGACCAACGGCTCCCGATGATTCGGTCGCAACAGGAGTAAATCGGTAGCGATCCCCGAGGCAAGAATATTTCTTGATTTTTAGGTTTTCCGCGGTCGAAGCAGCTGCTCCAGGTGTCTGAACAGATTTAAAAATGTTCGTGCTTGAGAACGTGTCTATGCAAGTTGCATCCCAGACCAAAGATCTTCCAGACGTGAAGGGGAAAAGGGTCATCCCGTCAGGTCTCTTCCCATCTCCTCGATCAAGACCCACTGGTTCAAGCTGTGCTGGGAAGCCTGAAGCCTTCAGAGCTCTGACGATCACATCATTCAGAGCAGCATGACGTGGTCCCCTTCCGGCGCTTCTTCTGCAGGACAGCGGGTGCAATCCTTTCACATCGACTGTTTTCCCGCATGGAATTAATTAAGATAATTAATTGTCGTATGTCATAAGAACCCAGGGCGTTGATACTGTCCGTGTTGATGAGACAAATTTATAACTTGAAAACATTAACAACCACTAAGTTTTGTCTCAAGAAAAACAAAATAGAGAGAAGTTAAATCCCCAAGGAAAATAGAAAAGTAAAATCCCGGAGTAAAGTAGAGATGTTAAATCCTCAAGGAAAAGAACCGAGATATAGGTTACTTTAAAGCAAATTCGCCAAAACCGAAACCAATTTATTCAACAGTAAATAAAGTCTTCGATGCACCCCGTCTCCATTTAGTCTCCTTTTATCGTCGGATCCCATCGATCCTTTTCTCTACAATATATTTGCTCGGTGTTAGAATCTTGTCTTCTTCAGTACTGAGAACATCAAAAAACCTTTTCCCCAAAGCCAACTTTATTGCCGACCTTCTGGTTTTTTCCATAAGTAACATAATTCTTTCTCTTTGGCAAGAGAAATACCGTGCTTCGCATCCATATAGCAGCTCCGGAAGAATGATTCTCATGAAGATGAACAAGAAGGTTTCCAGGCTTACAAACAACTTTCTTGTACATAAATGTGCTCTTCGTCTAATGTCCTCCATGAAGGAAGCTATCCCGTCGATTACTATCCCGAGGTAGCGCAGTGAATTTAAGAATGTCAAGTGAGTAAGGCTGCGTATGATGCCTCCTTAGGCGACTGACTCTTAAATAGCTGGACTTCTCAGTAGACAGTTTGACCCTTTGCACGTTTAATCGCTTTATTGAATCAAAATAAATTTTTTGTTTTTTGAGGGAACAAGAGACAGATCTTTCGAAGCAAAACTTAGTTAATGTTTTCAAATGATAAATTTGTCTTATCAACCCGGACAGTATCAACAACCCGGACACTATCACATACGACATTAATTAACAGGGCCATCCTTCCAAAGTGGACCCCGCCGACATTATCGACGTTGCGTTGCCTCTCAATTGTTATGGACACCCAGGCTCAGTAGCAAAGTAGTGACTCGACTGTTTGCTTTAACGTCTGATCCAGGCTCAGTAGCAAATCTCGATGGCCGATGGACTGGGATCTCCGCAGAAGTATCCAATTTCGGCAAACATAAGCTTCTCCTCATGAGGAAAAAAGATTTGTGGGAGTATAGAATATATCTTTGGACTGAAAGTGTTTCCATAATTCTGCATTCTCGAGTGGGCATCCAAGAAAATAGATTAGTAATGTTTCTATTAGTTAAACCTCAGCTAGACAGAACTCACACTTTAGTTAAAAAGTAACAGCAGTCATGTTAACTATCCAAGACAATCTAGTAGTCTATCGGGATCCTATCCCACTCTTAGGCGTCTCACAATCGTTTAGAGGTCTCCAAGAAAGGCTGGAGGCAGGTCGTCACGGAATCGAGGAGCGTTAAAGATGAAAAATTTTTCCTGGTCACTTTAACTGTTACCTCAAAATCCATTCTCTAAAATTTGTGATTTCGACCGAGATTGGATGAAACTTCATCCTTTCGCCTAAAATTCAGTTTGCTATTCTTGAGGACCCACGGAACAACATTTTATGCCTCAACTTTAATATTTTTATCCAGAGACATCGGTCTGGAACATCGAATGAAATTTCTATCTTGCAAATGAATCCTTACTTTATGATTAATAAATGGAAAACGTTATAAGAGTGCATAAGCTAGTTTATGTGAGCAGTAAATTGGCTTTTGACATCCTCTTGTCGGGATTGGCAGATAACAAAAACATTGCAGCGCAAAATAGCTTTCATTCGAGTTTTTAATTCCTTTAAACATAAATTTCCATTTTTTCACCACCTCTTTGATAAACAACATAATTGGGTAACTTGTCCATAATTCATTATTAAGATCAAACCATTTTGAAATATTTATGATGAAGCAAGTGAAATAACTCAAAATTTTATAATCATTATTTAAACCTCCCTATGCCTACCTATTATCCTTTGTTGTCATTGTAACTGGTTCTGTAAATCATTTTTTATATTTAAAACCAATAAGGAATAGAATTAATATATTATTCAATAAAATTGAATAAATAAATGTGTTGGCCTCGTGACGCTATTTGGTGCTGTGTGGCTAGTTGGTAAAAAAAAATTTTCATCTCTCCGACGGCGTTATTGAATCGACCTTACTGAAAAGACGCCTAATGCTTGGCGGACATAAAGAGGATTCAACTATTTTTTCTTCGTGAGAGAATTTCGTTACGTGGAAATAAGTTCTGGGACGATGGAACGAGTGAGGATCAAGGACTTTGTTAGTTTGGTTACCCTTGGTCTTTGTATAATTTTAAATTGAATAAATTAACTAATTTTTATTTCTAACCAAAATCCTCATATTCCATAGTCATATAGCGTAGATAAACCACGCCTGCTACACATGCCAAGCACGTTGTATAGGTGTCCCATGCCATTACACACTGAAATAATATTTATAATTACATATTCGATCTGTTGATTCGTAGTTTTTCCTAATTATATTAATATCAAACAAATACATTCCATTATTACTTATATCTATATAATCCTCATTAACAGGTTTAAATCTAAACTAAATATAATTCTATACGCTTTTGGTTTGCTAAACGGATCAATACATAATACAATAATACTAATTTAATATTAAAAATACCCTTTTAATCGAACATAATCAGAAACAACTACCCTAAAAGATTGTATAATGGAATCAAATGGGAAAATACTATAAATTATTAATATAACTTACACATGTTGTAGATTTGTCAGTGTTTCTGCAAAATCAAGAGGTATAAATATAAGTTTGTAACAAGTTTTGAAATATCTATCAATTAAAATGTATAAAACATTGTTTTAATTGAAATGGGAAAGTATTTGATTCAAAAGTTGTAATATTGTGATCGTGTTCGCAATAACTATATGTGATTTAAATTATAATACAAAGTTATAACATTCATTTTATTAAATGATAAAACATCTCCGGAAAGTATAGTAATGTTTCGCACTAAAAGATATCGTACCTCGAATGGGTAGATCAATTCAGGATTTTTGCCAAGTTGACAGTTAATCCATTCTCTGTAATAATAAATAATATTAAATAATACAATAAATAAGTATCAGTATCGTATGTTAAATTGTTACATTCCCTGATCATAGTGGAGTAATAAACCATTGTTGTGAAGATAACGGAATAGTACATGAGAATTATTACATCAATCTACGAGTTGTGTTATAAACCTATTAATTAATTCATATTTCACCGTCCATAGCGTCGACACGCCATCGATCTTAGCGTTTTCAAAATGTGGCGCAAGAGTTTTTGTGACATAGTCGTCCAACTACTCCATTTGAGTCTGTTATTAGTTCGTATAAGCTTAGATAATTTGGTATTCGCTGAATGTATATAATAAAAGGAGTTATTGGACTGTGTTCTTTTTCTCGTCAGCGCATCTCTTTTCTTGACGAGTGACACAATTTGCGATGATAATATTGGATTGAACTTCTTGCGACAGGCAGAAATAGTTTATCAGCTTTCAAAATGATAGCAGAGAGAATCTTGACCGTCTTCTCTACTGTACAATTAACCATAATGAGGTCAAGCAGACTATTGTCCACATACGCCCTGAAACCTTGCCAGTCAGCCTTTAAATAATTTTTTAACTTTGTAGAACGACACAGTGAACAAATAGGTCTTCTAAGTCTCAACACAATGGGGTTATGGTCGATTGAGGAACCATAACGAACATTCCATGAAATACATCCAGCCATAGAAGGAAAGCAGAGAGACAGGATGTTGGACTGTCCCTTCTGCGGGTCTGACTCCTTGTGTGAGCTTCCGGGTCATTGAGGATAGTCAAATCATTAAGTAAGGATGTACTCGCCGCGACTGTTGGCTGATTGTGTCCGGAGCCAGAGTGAATGTTTGGTATTTAGGTCGCCGCATAATACCAGATCTTTCAGTTCAAAAAAATTTCTATAAGTTTTGAACATACTTTGGAATAAGGGAAGTCGACGAACTCTGAGGTGGAATATAAATATTACAGTGTAAAACGTCTTGAGGATGAGAAAGGAACTTCGATGAAGATTTGTTCCAGAATAGGGTCTCATTCGCAAAGAGAAGATATAAACGGGGTGACATCGGTGAACAAAAGACCCGGCTTAACAAACGTCAATAATCCTCCGCCGAGACTTCTTGTCCGGTCCTTTCGGAGTATATTGTAGCCAGGGAAGCGTGGGGTGGCGGCTGACGTGGAGAGTTTAGATTCCCTGAATAATAGCAATATCCACTTTCAAACGTTGCAGAATGACCAGCGTGGAATCAGGACACGAGTTAGGTTTGATGTCGCCAGCCTGGAGTAGCAAATTGAAGTTGGTAGGCCACCCTTCCAAAAGACGTAGAGGGGTGGAGAACTTCAAACGGTTCTCTTTAGTGCATAACTTGCACCAGGCGCCACCACGACAACAGGTGAACCGCATGCCGCCACGCTAAAATTTTCTATAGTCGTTCAATTTCCCCTATCACCTTTTTCACTTTCATCCTCCGCTCATCGAGTGACACCACCATTTCCAGGAAGTCTCTTCGTTTGTGTTTTCACCCCAAGTCGATTGGGGACTGATGTTTGAGGATAGATCGCCTATTTTCCGATTGTGACACTGATGTAAAATTTTATGTAGCTTCATTCTCTGAAAAAATATATAATCTTTTAACTGTTCCTTCAAATTACAATGATACGTTTATTTGGGTTATGAATTATGTCGTTTACAAATAAATATTTTAAATTGGCAATGTCTGGTGGTGAAATGCTCCGTAATGTTGTAATGATATGTAATTTACACATAAATGGCATGGATTGCACTATCTTTCCATATCCAGGGATAAATCAACGTATACAATCTTTATCACGGACAGAAAAGAAAAACATACACTGGATTTTAAAATTTATAGAATCTCCTTACCACTACAGATTCGTCCAATTATCCTGGGAGTGACATTTGACCCTTTGATGACATTTTCTCAACATATGAAGAACGTTATGACAAAGGGTCTCAGGAAACTTAATATAATCAAACCGCTCTTGAAGTCCAGGCCGTCACAGGAATGCGCCCTCGTCGTGTTCAATCAACTCCTGAAACCGACGATTGAGTGTGCTTGTGCCTCATGGGCCTATGGAGCTTCGATTTCTAATTCACTCAAGATCAATTCCCTAATTGGCAAACTAGCACGTCTAACGAATCTACCCTCGATCTTTTCCCCCCAATGCTTGACCACGCCGCAATCAAAAACAATGGCTCCAGCTTCATCGGTCTGTGTGGCCAAGAAACAAGTCGTTTCTTCCATTCAAGGCTAGTGGCCTCAAATGCACGAAATTTGGGGAAAAAACCCACCCCTCTTCAAACTCTAATGAAAGATGATCGTCGTCTATTCAGGAAAGCCGTGGGTACTCTAAAGGAACACAGGAAAAACCTCTCGATCCTGTTGAGGCGTACCGGATCACTTAATTAATTGGTTTACTCCTTCTTTCTTGGTGTTCTTTTTTCGGGGTTATTAAATAATAATAATCACTATCGGCACAGAGCAAGCTGGAAGTGTTACAAAACCACTGTATCAGAATACTATTGAGATCGTCGAAAGACGTCCATTTCGTTACTAAAGAGAAAGCTAATCGTCCCCCATTCATAGAATACCTTATGGAACGGCACAGGGACTTCCTTAATATGGCAAAATCCCCTGACCATCCTCTCGGGTCGGACATCAAACTATATATGGGCGCCTGCCCAAGATACGAGAAGAAACCTTCCCCGTTGTGAAGATTAATCCAGGACTCCAAAATTAACCGCAGTAAAAGAACTTGTATGGACACCGGGATCACTTAATTAGACAACTCTTGTCCTCTTTCTTTTAAGAATAGCAAAATCCTTCCGATGGCAAACAATTCCATCCAGAACCAACAGAAAGGGAAGAAAATGCCCAGTATTTGAAGTCATGGAAACTCCCACGGTAACGTGAGGGAGAGCAAGTAATCTTTTTTGTGCCACCATGAACTGAGCGCCACCTGAGACAAATGAATGACATGACGTCACTCTAGGAGAACAAAGAAGAAAAGAAACAGAAGAAAGAGAAATCATCAACCAAGAAGCATATGGCACTTACTTTTCTGGAATGTTCAATATCGAGTCAAAATAATTTATTCTCAGTTTTTGTACATCCATCTCCCAAAGTCATCATTTGTGTCAATCAAGATTTTATAAAATCATTAATTGATCGGAAACTTGATATGATGACGTTGTTCTGCTTACGAAATGTCTTTAGGTTCTCAAAATTGATGTGACCCTTTGTCCCTCGTGTTAAGGCATCTAATATACAAAATTCAAAACTAGTAACCGTCGTACACACAAATGTCCCGTTGCGAATCTCGATAACCTCGAATTAGAGAAAATTGAGCAAGATCATCTGTTGAGGAGAAAAAAGGGATAACCAGTTATTATTATTATAAGCACTTATCGCTATGTCATAGGACTTGACAAAGCATGTGCAACACGAGTTAGCAAATCACTGGTTAGTTTCATCCACTTCCTCCTATTCATAGCCGCAGCGCGCAACCAGTCCAGATCCTCTCCACTTGCAAGATGCCGTCCCATTTCTTTAAGGTCCTCGTCGAGAACGACTGCCAGTGTCGTCCTTGGGCGACCACGGAAACGGGGGGCCTCCAACATCAGTAATCCTCCATGGCTACGTTCGCGGGGGCATCTAGGTCCAGTCGCAGAATATGGCCGAAAAGCCTCCATCGTGTATCCAGAATCTCATTAGAAATTTTTGAGGTCTTCGTCCTCTTATAGAGAAGATTAGATGACATCCTCGTATCACTTCTTTCGAACATCATATGCCGTAGTTGGTCTCTATGAAACGCATTAAGCCTCTTCAGTTCATTTCTTGAGCAGGCCCAGGTACCAGCGTTATACAGTAGTATGGGTTTCACTAGCGAGTTGTATAATCGAGTTTTTGTTATAATGTCAAGGCCTTTTTTTGTGAAGCCAGATGTTCTTTAATCTGGAGAGGGCAGTTTGTGCTAGGGTTTTCCTTCTCGTAATTTCTTCATGGTCTCCTAGGAGGGAGCCAAGCTTTTTGCATTTGCGCCAGTACTCCTCTGTCCTTGTTTCTTCCCTCTTGAGTTCAGTTACGTCAGTCTTGTCCGGATTTACTGTTAGGAACCATTCGGCTAGTCTTCCAGACACTTCTTCCATCAAGCGGGTGAGCGGTATTTTGTCATTTGAAGTAAAGTCTACGTCGTCAGCATACGCAATAATGTTTGTCTTTTCACCCATTATCGGTTTTGACTCCCGTAAAGCAGCTTCAAGGTATATGACAAAAAGTATAGGTGATAATGGGTCTCCCTGTGGAGTGCCAACAGTCGTCTCAAATCGGCGAGACAAGGCTCCCCCGACTCTTACAGTGAGCCAAGTATCAGCTAGGAGGGTGGTGGCCATTCTGACAGTTGAAGCGTCTAGGAAACTTTCCAAAACCAGTATTAGCCTCCGTCTGTCGACAGAGTCGAAGGCCCTCGAAATGTCGATTCCGAGGATGGTTGTAGACATTTTGAACTTTTGAACGGCCGCAGATCTCCACTTGTGGGACCACAAAACATCGGAAGTAGATCTTCCTTTTCGGAATCCGCTGTGGTATGGCGACAGAAAAGTATCTAGGCGTCCTTCCATCCTTTGTAATGTTGTGTTCGCCAGAATTTTCCGAAGTGAATTCATTAATATGACCGGACGGAGGTTCTCCACCTTAGATCTTGGTTTATTCGCCTTATGTACAGGTATCAAGATACCCTCTCCCAGGGTCAGCGTGTGACCATAATAGTACATTTCATTCAGGATCCTAGCGATGCATTTATACAGCTTTTGGGTTCCATATTTGAAGAATTCACCAGCGAGTCCGTCGGGGCCAGGAGTCCTGTTGTTTTTCAACTTGGAACTCGCAAGTTCAACTTCATATGGTGTGATTTCCTCGTCCAATTTCCCTCGTTCTAGGATGATAGTGTCGTTCCTTGGATTGAAAAGTTTTCCAAAGTGGGCAGCGATAATTTCCGTCACTTCCCTTTGGTCCACAATTTGCGTTCCTTTGTCATCTCTTATCATTATCGGTTGATGGGCTCTATTTCCTTTCATCTGTTTCACAGCCTCGTAAAATCTAGCGTTGTCCTTGAGAGATTCTATCTTCTTAATCTGGTCCAGTACTTTATTTCTGTTATGCTGGCGTATAGTTTTTCTTATTTTTGCTTTGATAGTTTTTCTTTCTAGCCGCAATTTTGATTTCACGTTCGAATCGTCAGTATTTTGATATAGCATCCATATGGTCTTCTGTTTATTGGCAAGGTCCTTCACCGTGTAAATTTCATTGTGCGATGAAGTTTTCTCATTTTCTTTCAATAGATGCAGATTGTCTCCGATCACGCAGATTTATGTCTGGCTGGATGCATGAAGGCTGTATTGCATAAAAATAGGTTGTTCGTTTGACAGAAGTTAGCTAATAGAGTTCCCGGGAGATTTCTTTTCCCCCTACCATGCCTTCCCATGAATGTCTCATCGGTCGTAACCTGGGTGCCAGCTTTCGCATTTAGGTCTCCTGCGATCATTACTAGTGTTGAGAGAGCATACATGGAGAAAACAACAGAAAGACTGGTGTAAAAGTCATCAATCTCATCAGGGTTTTTATTAAGCCATCCACTGTGAGGGGCGTACACGTTTATTATAGTTAGATATTTCTTCGACGGGTTGAGGTCATCCAGTTTCAATTGCAACACCCCGATTCTATCATTCACATTGTAATATTGGCAGACTCTCTTGGATAGATCTTTCCTGACTGCAAATCCTAGCCCATAGTGCTTGTTTCCACCTGGAAGGAAGATTAGTCGGAAGTTCCCATGTTGTTCTTCGATCCCGTTTATAAGTTTGGTCTCCTGAAGGCAGGCGATTGAAACCTTGTATTTTGAAAGATCCTCGACCAGTTCCTTCCGTTTCCAAACGCTAGAAAGTCCCCTGACGTTAAACGTGAGAAGGGAGAAGTCCAATGGCTTGAAACTGTGTTTTCCAGACATTGAGATCAAGAGCCACGTCACCATCTCATGTGACTTTCCTGGTGATATATTTAGACGGATCTTCAGGAACCAAAGACTCATCAGGTTTAGTAGATCTTGACGGACCGTGTCACCTCGATTCTTCGATATTTCACTGCGACCACGAGATCATCCGCATACAATAAAAGAATTGTGTTTTTGGTGGTTGGGAATGGTAAGTCACTGAGGAACATGTTGAAGAACATTGGTGACAACGGTGATCCTTGTGAAACTACATTTGGAAGGTATCGCCGTTTTGATTTTTGGTTGTTTGCCACCACTTGGCCCATTCGACCGTTGATGAAGTTAGCCAACCATGACTTGAATTTAGGGTGGATCGACGTCGTAAAAATTTTTGCTGTAAGGATCTTCCGGGATACTGAGTCAAAAGCCTTCTCTACATCCACTGAGACCAGCACGGTTCTCTCGTGTGGATTTGGGGTATTCAGGCTGTCCGAAATGAATTGAACCAGTTTTGTTGGATGAGTTGTTGTTGAATGTCCTTCGCGGAATCCGTACAAAAGATGGTAGAGTTATGAAAGGACGGTTCTTGAGAATGACAAGTTTTTCTAACACTCGTGATAAGGCGCAGATGATGGATACCGGGCGGTATGAGGACGAGCAGTTTGGTGGTTTGTTTTTTTTCAGGATAGGGTGTATCAGAGATTTCTTCCATATTGACGGATTCTTGTTCTCGTTTATTGGGAGGTTGAAAATTTGTGTTATTGCAACGGTCGCGGAAGGACCCATATGTTTCAGTTCGAGAATGGAGATGTCATCTGAACCGCGGGACGACGAGTTATTCATTTTCCTGATTACTGAGTGCACCATTGATGGGTCGAAGAAAGTCATGTTGGGACATTTATTCCTTCGACCATTGCCAGAACGAACATTCAGGTGAATCGCTTGAGTTCGGGGCTGTAGCCGCTGGGGCATGACGGTGGAGTGGATATGTAGATATTGACAACTGTCAATCGGAGAGAGGGTATGCAAATTCTCAGAGTTAGATGTTCCAGTGTGTCGTCTTGGCGGGAGGTGGCCGGGATGTCGTCTGAGATATTTCTGGTCTTTATATGCTTCCTGATTAGAGTAATGACTCTGTCTCCCTTTCCATGACCTGTCTCGTCTGAAAAAGGAATATCCAGGAAAGTTGGGGATTGTCGCCGTGGGTTAAGTTTCGTCTTTTGGAAAAGAGCTATATCCACCGAGTATTTTATGAGAAAGCGTTGTAGTTCGGATGTTAATTTGTAATATGAATAGATTTAGTCCACGATTCTCCTCGACATCGCCACAGGAAAGGAATAGGATTCGACATCATTTTCGCGTCCATGGTTGCGGGATGGGGAGTTAGGGACTCTTTTCCAACACTTCAAGTGAGCGATGCCACCACGTATGCAGTCACACTGCATGAAATTCAAAAAATAGGATTTTGTGGATCAATAGTTACTGGGTTATGGAGCATAAGCAGGTTATCGAAACGAACTGTGTTGCCATTATTTTTATAAACTGTTTTTTTACTCAAATTGTGAACATTAGTAATAGCACAAAGAATGGTGACACAATTATGACTCCATTGTTCCACAACAAACAAGGATATATTGCTAATTATAATAGTGAGATTATAATTTTTACTTGACGCAGTAACAAAACACACTTTTGTATTTGTTTAAATTTTATGAGATAAAATTAATAATAAAAATGCATAAAATAATTAAAAGACTAAAAATAAAGATAAATTATTATAAATTAAAATAATATATATTAATTTAGCATAATATTAAAAGCACGATAGCAATCAACCAAACCACTGTATTGCTGTTTGATTTTAAATGTAATTCAAATTTTAAATTATTTTTATTTAAACGAGCGTTTAATATGCTTATTATTTTTATTGTCCTTATTACACATTTTACTCAATTAGAAATGGAAAATTCAAATATCCCCGCTCTTCCTTCTGAAAAGAATCGTCTTTTTAAACGAAAATGCGAATCCGCGGGAGGATCAAAGGGACCTGTCGACGTCTTCTTCTCCAAACGACCTAAACTGGATACCAGTCCCATCAATCAGTCCCAGACATTTACGCCAAATAATCAAAAACCCAAAGGCCACCTTACACTATCTACCACAGGAGATCAGAAGGTCGTAAGGATCGCTTCAGGGACTGAGGTCGTGTGAGTTCTAACAGCAGACTGGTGATATTGCACGTGCTACTCCAGTAAAGGCAGTCATGTCAACATCCACTGATAGAAGAGGAATGTCCGTTATTATAAAGCCCTCAGAATATTCAGTTATCCATTTGTATCATTAAGGTGTCTGATGATGAGGACTACCCACGCACTGTGAGGACCTACAGACAGACGGATGCTGGTTCTAGAAAGCCATGCAACTGTTCAAAGTCCCGCTGTCTCAAACTGTACTGTAATGCTGTGATTAAAGGTATTGTGAGTGCTTTGCTGCGGGATTTTTGTGCGACAATTGTAATTGTGTTGGATGTCACAACACCACTTCTCATTCTGCTGAACGAAATGCTGTGATAAAGTCACTAATGAGCAGAAACCCCTACGCCTTTGCACCTAAGATAGGTCGGCTTAATATTTACAGTAGACGAACATTCTCACCATAAAGGGTGTAATTGTAGAAGATCAGCCTGCTTGAAGAACTACTGTGAGTGCTATGGGGTAACAGATTAGCTAATGTTTAGGCCGGGATCCCTTGTAGTGTTCTCTGTAGATGTGAGGGTTGTAGGAATTCTGAGTCAAAGTTTGATAGGAGGGATAGACGGATGTCTGACTACTCACGATTGAACTATGTGAAACCTCAGACGACTCCTTGGAGGAGGTTAGTGAACTTATATAATCAGTGTGTCGACTATTAAGGATGACAAGAAGTCATTGGAGGAGTTTGAGGAGTATATAACCTCAACCAAGGAGCGTATTCATAGACTTAATGGTTTTGTTTTTGTTTAGTATATTAGTTCGTCAACAAAATATAAATAATAATTAGTATAATTTTTGATTAAACGATATTCCTAATTTCATTCATTTTTATTTTGTCTTTAATTTAATATCTCTCACTGGAGGTTGTGACTGAGTTTGGTGATGACAATTTATCTAACGAGGAGAAAATGGGGAGAGAAGTGACAGATTTCTTCCAACTCTCGGAGAAAATCGCCTAAATTTACTCCAAATAGACCCTAATTTAGTTGCTAAAGGACGAGTGCATAACTACCAGACTAATTTAATTTTACACTAATTTATTAGACATTTATCGATTATTGGAATAAAGTGGTTCTAATATTGTTGAGTTTATTGATTTATAATGATAACCGGGATGGCGCATTGTCTTGATGGCCCTGGGAATGAATCTCGATGGTGTACATTCCGACTGAAGGTTACACCTATCTACGATGCTTTAGTTATGAGGAATGACGCCGTAATCAGTGAATACTTCACTGAGGATCAGATCGTCTGCAAAGGACTCATGCGAAGAAAAAAGAAGTTAAAGAACAATCTTTGACATGTGCCGCACTCAGGTCATTTACACGATAACATTTGTGAATTGAATTCCAATAACTCCTGTGCATGGTGAATCACAGTGTTGAGGTTCTAATGGTATGAAAATGAATCATTATGTAACTTATCTACATGACACTGTAAGTATTCAGTGATGGGATCGTTCAAACCTATGACATTAAATGATAGACGGTCAATGCTCTGAAAGTCTCATATGTGATTAAGGCACAATTGAGTCACTAAATCTACCAAAATGTGTTCTGCCTATGTGGAGCTTAATGGTATCGTGAAGACTGTTATTATGAAAACAAAATTATTTTTTGAAATATTTAATTTTGGAGAAAACATTTGATTGAAATTCTTTTCCCTGTTAATCAATTCAGCTGATAATAATTTTTTTCTTGCTTTAATAAAATTATAATCACAAACTAATAGTCGTCTCACATCATTCTCCAATTCCTCAATACGATTGTATAATGATTTTGCTTCACATTTTAGTTTTTCTGATTCCCCCTGAGTTCTATCCAACCTTCAATCAAAAATAAAGTTAAACTCTTCTTTGAGTTGATTTCTCACTTCTGACTCTTCACTGTGGACTTTATCGTTTTCAGTCGTCATTTGCTCAATCTTATCTCGATAAATCAGAATTAACTCATTTAATCTCTTCTGCAGAGTCTCTTCCCAGGTTTTATTCACTTTTCTGAAATTACAAGTGAAAACCCAACATTAATTTTTCTTGATTTTGCTGACTCAGTTCATTCATTTCACTAACGAGTCGTTCGTTCTGGGATACGTGGTCTGATATTTGTTCCGCATACTTGTTTTTTGAATCAACAAGATCTCTGTTTGTCCTACTCAGTCCATCCATGGCATCTGAAAGATCACGAATCTTTGAATTCAACTCGGATATCTTCTTTACATACAAAATACAACCTCCACCGAATGTGCTTCCCCCTTAATTTTAAATTCTCTGTTTATGCTTTCAATTTGTGTTTTGTGATGATCCTTTAATCTTTGTAATTCGTGATCTCTTCCCTGATTGAAGTCAACTAACTGTCGGTCTCAAAAAGATCAAATAGGCAACCCAAAGCGATCTTTCCTTCTTCCGCTATTTTGCTGAGTTCTTTCGAATGCACACTTTTCAGGGATTTCTCTAAATATGCTACAGTCAACGCATTTTCGTGGCAAAGTCGGGATATTTCGTTCTTTAAATGAAAATATTATCTCTTACTCTATATTGACTCTTTATCGTCCCCACGTGGTCCCTTAATGAGTGATTTAGTGATTTTATTTTGTCCAACTCACTATTAATGATAATTATCATGTCCTTTAGGGCTGTCTTAATGACAGAAAGGGCAGCAGAAGTGCTGGTGGCTTGGTGTCTCACATTGTTCCCCCAAACGGAAAGTTTTGTATTTAATTTCCCGCAAAATGTATTTGACCAATGAACGGATGCCTTAAGTTTTGCAATCAATTCGTCCTGTTTTACAATTTTGGATGATTTATTACTCAGAGTGACTTCAAAGTCACGACACTTTTGTGTTAATGAGTCATTCAGTCTGATTTGTCCGTCTAATTGTGCTTGCATGTGGGATCTATGTTTACTCAGGCAAAACTACAGTCCACTCTGGTACTCTTGTGTCAGTTTTTCGTAATCCACACTTTTTGAACTTACAGAGGATAGAGCAGTCTCAGACTCCTTCAATTTGACTTCCAGGGTTTTCAAGGATTTCTGGTTTATTAGACAATTTCAACCTCCAAAGCATCGTTCTCCAACTTCAAAGTGCTCATTTGCTCCACCAATGACATATTCTCAGTCTTAGAGACACTCAGTGATTTTACCACTGCCTTCAGTCTTTCATTACTTTGACTGATTTGAGTTTCAAATTTATCTCTCTGCTTCTTCTCTTCGTTAATCTATAAAATACTCCACTTAACATACTTGAACTTCAAACTCAGTTTTTTGTGTTTCCAGGGATGTCTTGAGATCTCTAATAACAACATCCCTGTCATTAATCTGACTGCTGTGACTCAGACTTTGCTGATCGTACTTCTATAATAATTTGACGTGGCCACTACCATTTGAAGACCAATTAGTTCTTTATCCGTTGTTTCTTTGTATTCGCTCATTTCCCTCTCTAACCTTGTCTTCAAGTCATCTGGAGATTCGACGTTCTTTAGTTTCTTTTCAAGTTCCTTAATTTGGGAGGATGAAGTTAGACATTTCTCCTTCCACGACTTTGATTGCGACTGCCAGGATTTAACCTTTGTTTCCAATGCTTTCGACTTGTCCTGCACGTAAAAGGAGTGCTAACCTGAAGGATAGCATTTTCTGATTTGATGTTACTGTTGTGCTGCTTTAACTTTACACTTTCACTGAGAATATCGTCAATGTTAATGAGATCTGTCTGCAGTGAATTGTCAGTCATCATTGGAGGACATATTCTGCTTTCCAGTATTATTTTCTTGGTTGAAACCTGAATTTGTTGATTCGACACGTCCCTCACTGAGCATAACGACTTTTTCACAATAATCAACTCATTCTTGAATAAATTGCAGTCCGCGGCAATTTTGCGGAGTCTTTTGTTAATAAATTCCTTGTCTTGGTTTATTTTGCGACTTTGTTGATTATATTTCTTTAAAAGCAAGTCATTCGACTCTTCAAGTTTCAATTTGTCCCTTTTTAGTGAATTGATTGCTGTCCTTCTCTCAGCCTCGTTGATGTCTGTCCTGTTTGAAAAGGTTGTTAAGGAATTGCCAAATTTACCCAAAAGTTGGCCAACATAAGATTTCACTTCACTCAATTTGATTTTGGACTTTGTAAGCTGATTAGACAAGTCCAAAATGCCACAGGGGACCGAGTCAGCTTTCTCGGTTAACCTTACTTCTAAGATCCTCGATTTCTCGTCTATGATTCAATCGGATGTGTTACTTGTAAGAGTTTATGTCATCACTTAAATTCTTCTTCTCAGTCTCTGATTGTTCAATGCAGTTTTTGAGGGAAGCAACCTCATCATTGTGTTTAGTTACCATTTCATCAACCTAATAAAACAGCGAATTACTTGTTTTAGGTGGTCTTCCCTTATTTTTGTAAAATTACTCAAAAAGTTGTACTTTTCTTCATTAAAATTACGTTTGAGTTGGTTTATTTCACTTTGTTTGTCTTGATTCGACTGTTTGAGTTCGTTTATTTTGTTTAGCAAATATTCCTACCGTAAATAATAGTGTCACATTATCCGACAATAAATCCCTAAAAGTTTCAATTTGAGCATTCAAATCGTCAAAAACATATTTATTTTCCCGCGTTAATTCATCATGTAGTGTTTGTACCACATAATCATTGTCATCACTTCTTGACTTTAAATTATATATAACCTAATGTTAACCATCAACTGACTTTGGTAAGTTGAGCTATTTTCTTGCACATTTTGTAATGATTGTCATTATTGGATTCACCAAACTCCATTATGTTCCCATAGTGATAATATTTTATATTCCCTACTATTTAATTTCATTTTAAACATATCATTTTTTATTAAAAATATTTAAATTTTTAAATCTAAATTTTCTTTTTATTTATAAAGAATCGGGCCTGACCCCCTTTTTGAAAAAATCGCTACACTACTAAATGAAATGTTTTCAACTAACTCAACCTTGCCCCTGGGAACGGGATTACTAATACCTATACAAAAACCCAATAAACCCAAAGGACCGATTGAAAACTTACGACCTATTATATTATCAAATTCTCTACGGAAAGTCTTAGCTAACATTGTATTGGAACGAATAAAAGGACCCGCCTATGAATACCCTCGAAAGTCAAAGTGGGTTCAGAGAAGGAAGATCAACAACTGATGCAGTCTGGAGTCACAGATGGAGATGTGCAACACATCAAAGATATTGCAATGCCGCCCACATTCTGGGAATAGATCTATCAAAAGCCTTTGACTCGGTTAACAGGAAAAAATTAATGACAGTGCTGGAAAGTTTTATTGACGAATCGAGTCTAAGAATGATTCAAATCCTTCTATCTAACACATAACTCCTTGTGAGAGTTGGAAAAACCTACTTAAGAAAATTTGAAACAAACACAGGCACTCCTCATGGAGACTCCCTCTCTCCCCTACTATTCACAATATACTTGGAGGCCGCTATGAGGAAACTGAAACCATTATATCAAGGAAAAATAGAAGAAGTGATTTATGCTGATGATGTCGACCTAATTTCTGAAGACAAAGAACTCTTGAGCATGTACTAGAAAAAGCACAGATATACTTGAGAAATGGTTTCTCACCGTGAACAGGGAAAAAACAGAACGGGACAGAGATAAGACGAATGAACAACTCACTCGAAGAAAAATGGAGACACATAAAGAAACTAGGATCTCTACTAGGAGATAGCGAAGACATTATACGGAGAAAAACATTGGCAAATGCGACATTACAGGCTGAAAAATCTTTGGTTAAAACGGAAAAGGTATAACATAAAACAAAGATTATGTTATACGACACCTTCATCAAACCAATCCTACTATACAACTTTGGGACCTGGGCCATTTCTAAAGAGGAATTGGAGAGGCTAGACTCATTTCACAAATCATCTAAGAAACATAACTGGAATGTCCTGGCCATCCAAGATCTCGCGGAATGGACTGTACAATAAGTGTGACTGTATACCATTAAGCCATGAGATCATTAGCTCTTGTTGGAGACTTTTTGGACACGTCCTGAGGTTGGACCCGATATCCCTCCGAATATCGCAATGGAAGATTACTACTCCTCCAATGTAAAACGCTTTCGTGGAAGACCGAGAACTACCCTCCCGGTCGTTCTACAAAACGATCTGAAAGCCGTGAAGAAAACATTGGCATCTGGTGACGATTTGGACTCACTGAGGGACCTAGCAAAGAACAGAAGAGCTTGGAGCAACCTAACTAATTCTCTTATATTTTTTGCTGCACATGCGGGCTATAAATATTATGGCTCTCGTGAAAGTGCTAATAATAATGTTGCTCCCGAGGATCTCCGAGCCTTGACTAGATTGAGTATCCAATCTCTCGGAGACCACCTCTGGCAACAGTCCTATTCCTACGGAGGTTTTGAATTTTACTTATTTTTAAAACAAATCATATTTGAAACATTCGAGACCATTAGCTTCTATACAAACAATTTGTTATGTCGAATATCGATAGTGATAATATTTTATATTCCCTACTATTTAATTTCATTTTAAACATATCATTTTTTATTTAAAAGATTTAAATTTTTAATTCTAAATTTTCTTTTTATTTATAAGAATTCACTGAGCCAATGCCGGTAAAGAATACGAATAAGACATAGTGCAATAGAGATGTCGTCACCACCTCAACCAAAAAATACCGACTTCTCCGTTCACTCTGGGAACTTTCAATTGCAGAGGACTTAAACAACCTCACAAGAAACACCAACTGGTATGCGACCTAGCCACAAGAAGAGAATAGAACTAAACACAAGGTTTAGAATATACAAAGCTATTGTCATCCCGGTATTAATCTAAAACTCTCGGATTTGGAGAATCTCTAAACGGGAGATGGACCGTCTTGATTCTTTCCACAGAGCACGGCTCAAATCGGTAATCAAGATTAACTGGCCTATGAAGATCTCTGATGCAAACCTTTATAATAAATGCAAATACGGCGTGCTGTAAGATGATATTTTCAATCAAGACGTCTAAATGACCAGGTCACCGCAAATTTCACATTGGTCAACTACTTCGCACACACAAGAGCCGGATTTCGCGGAAGACCGAGAATGACACTTCCGACTATCTTGAACGAATACCTATCGGCGATTGGTATGAGACTAACTTCGGCGGACGATCTGGACTACCTAAGAGAAATAGTGCGCATCATGGTCGAGGTTGACGGAGAGGATGATTAGGAATACGGCACAAGGGAAACTTAACTAATTTATGTTTTCTCGGGAGTGCTTTTAATAATAATAATGCCGCTCCCGAGGATCTCCGAGCCTTGACTAGATTGAGTATCCAATCTCTCGGAAACCACCTCTGGCAATAGTCCTGTTCCCACTAAAGTTTTGAATTTTACTTATTTTTAAAACAAATCATATTTGAAACATTTGAGACCATTAGCTTTTATACAAACAATTTGTTATGCCGAATATCGAGTAGAACATGAAAGGCCACGTGGTGCCAACAATATTGTGATGACACTTGATTGAAAATTTCTATTTGTTTCGTCTGCTTTCCTCTCTTCTTTTCAACTAGAGTGGCGTCATGTGATCCACCTATCTTAAGTGGCAGCGTGTCACGAAAAAAAGTCATTTTCTCTTTTCACTCAATTGGAGGGGTTCCCAAAACAGCAAGGAATGACGTTTTTTACTTTTATGTTGATTCTGGATGAGCTTTTGTGACATTATAAGGACTCTGTTTCTGTGACAGTGGTAACTGGATTCACTTAATTAGTTGTTAACTGTTGGGGGTTAATAATATGTATTGAGTACACTTGTGATGCATGGATTGCCAGGCTATCACTATTGGCACAAACTGGAAGTATTATAAAACCGACGTCTCAGAATATTATTGAGATAGTGAAAAAAGATACTGACATTGTTACTACAAAAATACTAAACGACCATTTAATCATGGAATACCTTACGGAACGCCATAGAGACTTCATCAAGAAGGCAAAGTCTCCTAAACATCCCCTTGGCCGGAAGTCAAACTATTTATGGACGCTTGCTCGAGATGGAAGCTTGATACGGACACCAGGATCACTTAACTTAACCCTTGTCCTCTTTTTGTGATTTCGAGGTTAATAAAATAAATTAATTAGAACTAATCAAAGCCATCAGTTCTTGGGCTTCAGAATACAAACTTTTGACCGATGTGCATATAACCTGTACAAGTCTTAACCAGTTTCCCTGGTCGGTTCGACCCCACATTTAATTGCGAACAAACAACAACACCAATCACTATTCTACAAGGTCAAGAAAGATTTTAAACGGATATTAATTTTTGTAAATCTTAGCATCTCACTAATCACTACAACACTTAATTCGATTTATATTCCTTATATACAGTATGATCACTGTTTGGGGGGACCAATTTTAAAATAAGTTCCCTAAATGCTTGGGCACTCCAAAAACCGAAGGTAAATAAAGACTTTTTGGTGAGGCTTTTAAGAGATTTTTTGGGAACCAAAGACTCAAAGTTTATTTCCTCTTCACGGTTCATGTTGCCTTCTCAGACTGATTCAAATGCCTTCTCTATATCGATTAAGTCAAAAACGGTTTTTTCGTGTTGATTAGGTATATTAAGGGATCGAAAAAGAATTGAACTAGTCTGGTCAAATATCTTACCCCGAAGGCACGTCGTTAAGGTAGTTCGAATAAAATAACAGGGAATTTTATTTTATTAAAATAAATTTAATTTTTTTCTAACTGTGTGCGTTATTTTAATTTTTGATATATCATAAAATTATAATTATTTAAATTTAGATGAGCTTTGTTACCCTATTATTGTTCTACGTGCCTTTAATATTGATTGAATATGACCCAAATAAACCATTAATTCTCACTGATTACATAAATAAAGGAGAAATTGAAATAGGGAGAGAACTCAGTGTGGTTGAACCATTTATTGGGGACAACGGAGGATACTCTGGATATTTCAGAGTAAGCGATGAATGTGAGAGAAATATGTTTTTCTGGTTTTTCAAAGCTGAGGTACGGAATCGATTATATTTAAGAATAAAAATGAGTCGGCACCTCTTCTGGTTTGGCTTCAGGGAGGTCCTGGGGCCTCGTCTCTCTACGGATTATTTGAAGAACATGGACCTTATTTTGTAGACTCAAGCAACCAAGGTACAAATAATATATATGAAGTAAATAAACGGGAAATAGCGTGGACTAACAAATATAATGTTATTTACATTGATAATCCAGTCAAATTCATTTCATATTTGTAGGTCGGCACAGGATTCAGTTTTTCAGACAAAAAATGTTATTTAACGAATGAAGGACAAGTCGGATTGTATTTGGCTGAGTAGAATTTTATATTATTTTGATTTATGCGTCAATTTCTTCTCCTGTTCCCTGAACTGCGGGAAATGAACTTTATGTTACTGGCGAGTCATATGCCGGTAAATATGTCCCTTCCATGGTATATTCCATTATTCAGTTGAATAAAATCATGGAAAATCCCATAAATATTGCAGGAATGGCATTGGGGATGGTTTCAGTGATCCAGTCAATGTCAGTGATTGTCAAAGTCTTTAGATGTTGGATTATGGAGGAGTCCTGTACTCTTGGGGACTTATTTCTTACAAGGATAAACGTAAATTTGACAGTTTAAAGGATTTGGCAGTCCAATATATTAACGAGGATAAATATTATGAAGCCTTCCTTGTTATCATTGTTATCTCATTAGATCTTTGACTTGATGATTGATGGGGACATGACCCCCTATCCCTCCCTATTTGAAAATTCGACAGGACTGAAGAACTATTTCAATTTATATGCTGATAAAGTATGGAGGATCTCTTAATCTAGGAATCCCCGTTCATATTTTGCTGAGTTCCTCAAACAGAATTCTAGGAATATACACGTTGGTGATACACCCTTTGGGGATGGTAATGACGTGGAGAAGGCTCTTGTGGATGATATTGCCCAGTCAGTGTCACGTGTTGTAGAATATATATTGAATAATAATGTAATAAATATGAATATTTAGATTAAATGTATGTTTTATAGTGGACAATTTGACATTATTGTTCCGTATGCTGCCACTACGGAATTCCTGAGTAAGCTTGAATGGAAGGGAAAGGATGAGTTTACTAATTCAGAGAGGAAAATTTGGAGATCTAAAAGTGGTCTCGGACGTGTGAATGGATATGTTCAGTCTGGGAGAAATCTGATTCAGGTTCTTGTTAGAAATGCAGGACATATGGTTCCAAGTGATCAACCACTGGCAGCATTGGAGATGATTGATAATTTTGTTAATGATTGGGGCTTTTAGAACATTAACTCATTCTTTGGTTTTTAAATTTGTGGTTTTTGTTGAATTAGATTTTCATTTTGTAAACTTTCAATGAACAATTGACTACAAACTGTCAAAATCTAACAATTTATTAGTTCAATTGTTAATAGCTACAATTTGTACGCTTTGAGGATTGAGAGTTACTTTCTCATGATCTCAAGCCCAAGAGCCATCGTGTCTTTCTAGGGTTTTTGATTCCGTGATCTTGCAAGATAAATTCATAAATTTATTATTAAAAGTACTTTCACAGAACCAAAGAACGTTATATTAACTAAGGTCCCGTTTGTGTCACACGTTTCAAAATCTGCTTCACTAGGCGTCTCCATCGCCCTTTGTTTTGCGCATCTGTCTGTAGATCTTCTAGGTCTTCAGATTTAAGTTTTCTTCCAATTCCATTAAGATCCTTGTTCAGAGCTACGGGTAGAGTGACTCTAGGTCTTCTGAACGATGGTTTGTTCTCATTGTTAAAGTAATTGTTCATTATTATATTTGCGTTTATATCCATTCTAAACACGAATGAATTATTATGTCTATTTCACACATGACGAATTATCTCTTCACAATGGCGTCATTCAACGTCCGAGGATTGAAAGAATTCATAAATTATTGGGCCGAATTTTCCGGAGATCTCTACAAAGATCGGCTGAAAGAAGAATTTGTTAATGTATGGTATTTTTTTTTTTGTTTCTTCAACTACACTAATTGCAAGGTGTCGAGGATTTCGAAATTTTCCATTTGAGAAAGTATTTTATGTGGAGTCCCACACAAGAAACCTCTTTTATTCCATGGCAGTTAAGACATCTGTCCTTTTGGCATCTCTTCTGTTGAGGATCACAGGTTTGAGTATTCAATTGAAAGCAATAATCTCTTTTGATAAGTACATTCATTCAGTAGTCTTTGGGGTCTTCACGCTTTGTTTTAATCGATAATGGACAAAAGTCTTTTTCATCACTGTCTCTTCCGTCATCCTAAAAGATATCTAGACATGACAAATTAGACAATGATTTTGTTAGATTATCAATTGAGTGAACTGACATAAAGTCATGAATCAGAATTCTTTGCAAAAGTGGATTAAGAAAAGAATGTTTGATGACTTTAATTTTTTTATTATTGTTTTCAAATTGGGTTTTGTCCCAATTCATTAGTAAATTGTTACCTAACATCTAACCTGTTTGTCGATCATGTAGCTAATAATACAATGCACAAAGTCAAGATATAATCTGAGGAAGTCACAGTGGATCACATGTCACCATTCAAGTAGAACAAGAGAACATAAGGAACAGATGAAATGAAACCGAATAGTCGTATGGAGAGTCAAACCAATATGTCCTAACTGCTAAGCTACCTGATAGTTAGGGAACTAATGATCATATTATCCCAGTGGTTTCTTCAGTTGATGCCTTTCCTGTCGTAAAAGACTAATTATGTCGGATAAATAGTTAGAATAATTCCTAACATAATTTATTATTAACTAAAACAAAATTAATATTTTCCCTGTTAATTCCTAAAATATAATAAAAGTGAAAACCCAAATTTGATTGTCGTAAAGACATGAAGAGAAATAAATGAAACAATAACAGCAAAGGCGCCAAAAATAATAAAAATATTTTTCTTATACCCACTATAATTGGCATCATATGTTGTCTTCAAAGCAATAAAGCCAATTCCCCCAAATATAACCATAAAACTGGAAGCCAATCCCTCTATAATATATTGGTGTTGAATTCCATCACGTCTACTGAATGTCTCCTACCAATAACAAATAATAATACAATAATCCGTCTCCCATCTCTGTCCTGTCTCACCCCCATTGCTGGAGGACCATTGGAAATGTCGTAAAATATGCCTGCTATTTAATCAAAAATACCAGCAACAATCAGAAAATAAACAACCATTACTACTATAAAAACATGGTAAAATTTAATATCTTCTATGAATTTAATCTTTTTCAGTTTCAATGGAGGAACATTCAATATACTAAATAATAATGAATATGGATTCATTAGACACACAAAATATAGTATACGTTTTTAAATTTTAATTTTAGAATATTTATTGTTTATTATACATTTAATAAATAAATCAAATTAAAGGTAGAAGTTCCACGTGATCAGCTATAAGTTCGATTGCCCCAGCGCTACCTATGTGGTTAAAGGATTTCCTTTCTTTTATGTTCCTTATACGATTTTTGTGATCCATATATCTCAGGAGACGCTCATTTTCAGACGGCATCCAAAAAGGATCACTTTTTTACTACACTGTAGGGGTTTTCTAAATGGCCGATATGAATGGATGTGTATTTGTATAGTATGGATTTCCCTCGACCATGGGAACTGGATATACACTAATAATCTCTTTCCCGTATATCTGAGGTTATTAAACAAATAAGGATTCCCACTGTTACCCATACTATTCTGCTTATTTCTACATAATATTCCCGGATTGATGATCCAAGTACACCTTTGTCCAATAACCCCCGGCAACGGGGCACCCTCTGTTTTGGACATTTTTTAATAAATTCTCTTTCAAAGCATTTTTAAGATTCCGATGCTCCTGTGAATGAAAAGTTCTCAGAGAGATATACGTTGAGTGTTCAAAATCTAGTAAAAGACAGTATTCCAAATGAACCAATTGATATTTTACGAATTTGGACGATAATACTGCGAACCTCCACGTGAACAGACGCACTCGGTTGTTGAGTATGAATATGCAGTAGACATGAGGGAATGACATTAATAGGGAGTATAATTCATTAGTAAGTAATGACAACACACTTTATATAACCACAAAAAAGTTACTATTTAACAATTAATTCCTCACCTGTTTGTCCACCAGTCATTCAGGAAGGTTCTATCATGGTTGCTGGAACAACACCGATAGGGTCTTGTCTAATTGAGCCCTGTGCCAATTTGTGGACTGTGCCTCCTACACTTTAGTGGTGTCTATGGTTGTGTTTGTAATGTAAATAATAATATTATAATGTTAATAATATTTGTTAGCCAGAATGATATTAATTTTGTGATGTATAATTTGTATAATTAACTAATAATATTATAAAATAAATACTGATATATTATTTTTCTCTATAGAACTATTAAGAGAGAATTCATCAACCAATTGCTTAAGGACTTTAATAAAGTGATGATATGCCTTCAATAGGTCATCCTGGACTACACTAACTGATTACATTAATATATACATTAATCCAAAGTTTTCCCTATGTTGACAGTCAATTATAGTAAACATACTACCAAGTTTATTCTAAATACTATTAAATATTAACCTTGAGGTCATATCCGAATCCATAAGCACGACATAATTTGAAGAATGTGCTGTAGTGTACATTAGAGAAACACATGTGCATCAGGTGGTTACTACTGATTGCAAACCTTTGGGAGTTGATCTGATTATTACTATAATATACTTTCTTGGATTCTTGTGCTACTTCAGTTTCGTATGTAAATGTTTCTGTGTTTAATTTCCCGCTGCTTATGAAATCAAGCATTTTATGCTGTACCAGACAGTCGCTGTACTTCAGGCAAATGTCCAACCCCCAAACAACTTGTTCTCCCTTAAAGTGAGAATATTCAAATATACAGTTTCAGAGTCAATAAAAGTTACAAAGTCTACGGATATATAGCCCATGACATTCTCACTCAAACATCCATCTGCTACTTTCTTGCAAAGTTCTCCAAATGTTCGATCATCTATGGAATGTTGAGGATACGAGTAAATGGGATGACTGAATGTACTCTCAATAGCTATTTGGTCAGCAGATGATAGAATCTCCCACCTTCCATTCGGATAAATAACAATATCCACAGTCGTCACCACATAATCTGTTGAAGGGTATGCCTCAATAATTCCACCTAATTTGGTTATTAAAGCAAACTATTAGCAAAGAACAATTCAAAATAAGCTTCAATATTATCGAAGACATCATTATTATTCAATATTGTATTCTTTTTAATAGTCTCCCATATTTCTCCATATATTTTAGTATATGATACTTCCTGCCATTATTAGCCACAATACCCAGGACAATTGACTAGAGCGGGAATTTTTGTTGTTTGTTAGTTCATTAATTATATAATTGTAGCATTTCAGGGAGTTTATGTTGAAGACAGCTATTCCTTTGGAATCAAAGTAATTCTCCACTTTAAATATCCATTTCTCTATATGAATGTTGGATGCTATGAGTTGACCCATTTTCTCACAAAACTAAGATACAGCAATACTTCCAACCAAGTCTCTGTTTGTTATTTGAATCGCTGAGGGAGGCGCTTCAATGCCACAATTCACGAAAAAACGCTTTGCTCCGTTCTTGGACGATATTGAGTGGGCCGTCGACAGATCACTGCTAAAGATAGGGACGTCCAAAATGTCAGCGACTTCCAGGTCGTCCTCATTGATGAATCCTGTCACAATGTAAGAGTTCTCCCCTTCTATTAGATCTTTGATCTCCCTCAAAGCATTATTACTATATTTTAAAAAGAATGATGTCGTCCATTGACAGTTCTAACAGTCACTCAATAAATACCTCCAATAATTCACTCTCCGCATTCTCGGGGACGATTACTTTGAATTTCCAGCCTTCCCTGGTATCTGATTTGAACAACTCTTTAATATTAAATAAGTTATCATAATATTCACTCATTTCGCACGTGTACCGCACGGGGGACACATAGATTACTCTTATATTAGGATCTCCACCATTAATACGATAATACCCGCAATGTCACAAATTCTCGATATTTGCTTACTCTGCCACAAATTAAAGTCAATATAGGATCCTCGGAATTTCTCTGAATACCCGAATGAGGGAATGTGAATGATTATGCGCTTTCTAGACTTTATTTCACCCCATTTTTCACAGAAACGCTGAAATTACAGTTCACCAACCTCTTTCCTAATATAAAAGTTTTTGAGTGCTCTTTCCCGCTTGCTTCGGGCCAACTTTTTCGCTTTAAAAGTAACACTCGATGTAAGAAGGATTGAGGCTTTGGTGAACTCAAAGTTTGATTTTCTAGATTTGAGTTCATTCTTGTAGTGTTTTCTCCCCAAATATCCTCTCCAATATCTTTGTATGGTTACTACAGCTGCGCTAAATCCATTCTTGCTAATGAACCGTCTCCCCTAAAAGGTCATTAATCAACAAACTGGCTGATTAATGAGATCGAGAACATCCCCCTTATTTAAGCATAAATCTGCCATTTGGTGGGCTGTAATCGTAATATTGAGTCGTTGAAGGTTAGAAAATTCAGCTAATCTGCGATAATTATTGACATTTACTTGAATCCATCAATCAAAGCCAAGGGTACCGAGTATTCCTCACAGATGCCTTGTATTTTTTCCAACAAAACAAATATTCTGACAATAAAATGAAACAAACGTGTCCATGTCATCATTCCTTTTTGTGTATTTGAAATAATACATGTCGCTGTTGTAATTTGCCACCTTTCCGTCGATAACACGGAAAACGAAGGATTTTCACTTTCCGTCTTTTTCCGTGCATAAATCTCAATCCATTTCTAATTTTATACGATTAAACAGACGTCCGTTGAATTATCCTTACTCAACTTGTTCTGCGGTTTTTGACTTTTCAGTGAATTCCTTTTCCGTGATGTCTACTATTACGACGACATTACTGATTTTGGTTGATCTTTGATTTGCAGTTTATCAGTGACGCTGAATCTCCCCATTTTATTGTTCCTCCCTAAATAATCAGGATTGATAACCCTTCTTGTGGTCGAACTTCAACGAGATCTACATTTAGGGGTACTCGAACTCTATTTACGAACTGTTGTCTACTTTTCTTACTGTAATCAAGGAACTCTGTGGGTCCAATCTACAGTTAGCAGATTTCACTACAGGTTGGTTGAATTTATAGTTGTTTGACACCTTACTTTTGGGTTTTGGGGGAATTAATTGCTATCATTACAATCAACTTTACTGTTTGTCTGTTTTCAGGTTTGTCATGCATAATTTTAACTTTGTAAAGAGAACTATATTGATTAATCTGCAAACTTGTCAGGTCTGATTATTGGAAGCCATGAACTTTTGTTTTGTTCCTCACATTTGTATGATGGCCGATTAACCTCGAATGGGTATATTTCGATTTGGTTAGTCAAACTACAGATCTGGTCGTCCACACTTCCCTAATTATAATTAAATGGTGTTTCCTTTATTTTATCATTCAATTCGTTTATTTCGTTTAGAATGCTTATTCTATCAACTTTGTCATCTTCTTGGTTCTCTAGTGAAGTTTTGAGTTTTGACAAGTCGTTTTGAATATAATTTTATTTTTAAATTTTACTTTTATTAGTGTACTCATAATTATATGGAAACTCGGTTTATTTAAATATTATTTATTAATATAATAATTAATTTAATTGAATTGGCTCTTGCAAAAATTAGGATGGTGCAGTATAATAATTGCTGGATTGTCCATTTCGGTCTAAAGTTTCACGTATCTACGATGCTTCTGGGATTTAAGATTGACGCCTTCATCAGTGATTCATTTGTGTCTACAATCAAACGTGACTTCACTGAATATCCCGACAAAATCCTAACAAATGAAGTCCAGTGGTTGAGTGTCCCTGTTGTAAAAAAAACATACCAAGCACATTTCCAGTAGATTTTTTATAAGGTAAAAATAAGATCTTCATATCAAAGCAAGGTTGATAATGTTCACGTGGGTAGGTCCTTAATTAAAAATACTTAAAAATGTTAAAATGATTTTTTGTGATCAAATGAGGACAATGTCATAGTCCCCAAGTATAGTTGATGGAAAAATTCAATCTCTAAAAAAGTGCTAAAATGAAAGTTCAAATCAACAAGATGAATCACGTGCTGATCTATAACTTAAAATTGTAAAAAATTGCTGATTATATTGTTTTTCTTCACCTTCCAAACCTCTGGATCGAATGAAAATTTTGTAAAGGAATCATTAATGAATTTGATATGCAAGTTAGAGACCCACGTGAACGAAAATGATTTTCTCAGCGTCTTGGAATTTGCATCGTTCACGACAATGCTTACTGTTTCATAACAGATGGAGGTTGAGTTATATATGTTGCTAATTCAAGGAATTCAACACCAGTATTTCCGGGATTCACAGTAATTCGCCGTGACAGAATTGGCAAACTTGGTGGGGGTCTTCTCACAGTTTTTTGGAACGGCATTCCGTTTGAGGACTTAACTAACAGTGTCTACACTATGCTTAAAGGATATGGAAATCTTGAACTTTTGGTTACCAAAGTACGATTCCCAAGACTATCAATAATACTTGTCAACGCATATCTCCCACCGTTGAGTTCCTGCTCGTCCAGTGCGCCCAGAGTCACTCCTCTCTCATTACTGAAAGATGTGATTATCTGTGGTTACTTCAATGCGAAGCAACCACTGTGGTTGACAGGACAAACCTATGACAAAAGAGGGAAGATGATAATTGAGGACTACACAGCCTATGTATACTCAACGATCCTGCATCCCATACAAGAACACCTACTCGACGTAACAATAAGCCTTCTTCTATCGACATCTCACTGTCATCACCGTCCTTGGCTCTTCTTATTGACTGGTCAGTAAATATGACACCAGGAGTGACCACAATCCAATATTTTTGGAGGTCAAAACGAGGTCACGGATAAAAGGACAATGTCCAACGATAACTAATTACAGCCTTGTGAATTGTGAAGATTCAATTGTATTGGATTATTAAATTTCCCACTCCTCCCTCCGTCGAATAATTAGTGAAATAGTTCAACTCGACCATAAACGCTGCGAAAAAGAACAACAGTAAAGTCTCTCGAATCCGCCAATTTTGGGTACCGGCAAAATCTGACGGATTCGAGAATTTGGTCGAGAAACTTATTGATTTTTTATCAATTAATAATGTAGATCAAAAAAATTATTTATAAGCAGTAAGTTTTGATTTGTTTCTTTTTAGAGTTCGGATCATTGAAGATCCAAGCTTTTCAATAGACTTAAGATTTTCGACATTAAAGAATTCTTTTTTTAAATGTGAAAAATTTATTAACAATAAAATATTATTTATTAACTATAAGGGAGTAAGCGTTTCCGCGGACAACTGCGATACCAATTCGTTGCCTCAGCCAGACCGCTTCTCTGCACGTCTTTCTTGCGGTGGGCTAATTTCCCCCGATTTCCTTTAAGAAAGAGGCTGTAGTACTTCCAGCCGCACCAGACGTCTCGATTGCTACCGGTACAAAACGGTAGCGGTCTCCAATTTCGCCATATTTTTTAATCTTGATTTTCTCAGCCAAATCGGCTGTCGATCCAGCAGACTGCGCCGAGTTAAGTATCATCGAGTTCGAAGAAGAATCCAGAATTATTCTTGCTTATAGAACAATCTATCTTGATCCGAGCATAATATGTAAATAATGTTGCATCCTTTAGGTTTAATTTTTTGTATGCAAAATAGGGATTTATCCCATCTTGAATTTTCTGAATAATATTAGAAAATTTAAGAGAACTGAAATTGCATTTGTACGATTTGATAATAGATGCAAAAACGACGTTGTATTCGCTGGTAGGAATATTATTTCAATTTGGTTTAATTCAATCAAAACCTAATGTATTGCTATGATATTCACCTTATGTGCAAGACACTTAATCTACAACAAACAAAATTTTTCTATCATGTTTCCTCAATTCTATTTCCCATTTCAAAAGAAATTGATTAAAAATTTGGCTATCCGTCCATGCTTTTTTTAAATTATAACATGTAACATATTTTTTAATATCAAATTTTTTGAAACATCTAGGATTATTAAACATCCCAATTAGTAAAGGTGTTCGTTTATCTGTACCGTCCACATTTGTACATAACATGACTGAAACTCTGTCTTTCAATATTTTATACCCTGATTTAAGTTTTTTACAAACACTTTTGGACGGTATCATTTTGTAAGACAAACCAGTTTCGTCGACATTATAATCATTTTGAGCTCCGTAGAGATTGATTTTATTTTTGATTATTTCAATAAAATCTGATACCACATTAGGGTCAAAATTTAAAGTTGGAGATTCTCCATTCATATTTCGTAACTTCAAACCATTCCTCTTTTTAAAATTAACAAGCCACCCCTTGGTTCCTTTGAAACAGTGATCCCTCGTTTCGATGAAAATGTTTTGGCTTTCTCAGTAATAATTTCATCGTTCAAAATGGCTCCTTTAACATCCATTGAATTAACCCAAGAAATCGTATCATAATTGATTTCACTAAACTTTAAATATTCTTTGCGAGAAATATCAGATTGTAAGTTATTTAACATATTTTCAGATCTTCCTTTACTTCTCAAATCATCAATAAATCTACGAAAAATAGGTGCATTATGTCACAGGTGCTACGCGTTACATGATTCTCAAATTTACAATTTCAAGTATTTTTTATAAAACTTTACACATGTTTTTCTCATTTTTTATAGTTAAAATTAAAAAAATTCTAATTTAAATATTTTTGGAAGGCGCAACAGTTTTTAAATTTTAAATAGCATGATACAGGCGTGTTTTATAAAGTTAAGCTGATGGTTTGGTGTTTTGTTTAAACAACCCAGGAATAAATTGATATAATGAAAATAATGGAAGAGAAAGTGATCGTCTATCTAATGACAAGACAAAAAATACCGATTAACTCAAAAGTCAAAGAATTTTTTATCTATCAATGGGAGGTTATACCTTAAAGACACAAATGGAAATCACAAAATTGTAATCTTCTTTAATAATTAGTGGCCTCGCAAATTCATCAATTGACCCATTGTGGACACAACACATTGGAACAATATTGCATTGAAATATATTTTTTTGTGAAAAAAAATTATTTAAAAAGTGGTGTCAGAATGTGATATTCCATGTAAGAGCATTATGTGACTGCTTCAACGTCTAACAAACTCATAGTAGGCCAAACAATCCAAGGAGTCAAGAGATTATCGATCGCTTCAATCAGACAATCACAAGATCACTATCTAAGATGATGTCCGAAGATAAGTGTTGGACTAAAAACATAAAGAAAGCAGTTGGAGTGTAATAATGTATGGACCAAATCGCACATATTGACGGGATCTTCCGTTCGACATCGGAGCGTATCTCCAACTTCCGGCTTGAGGAATACAAACGGAAGCAGGCCAAACTGGCGGTCAGACTCGGAAAGCTTAAATTAACAGCTCTATAGACATTTCTCTACCTGTATATCTCTCGTCGCTAATAGCCTGTAACACCCTTGTCAAAAGGATTCTACACTCACTCACTTAATTCTCTCCATACCAGGATGTCGTCCATGCTCATGAGGCTTGGAGCCGTACCTATTAGTTTTCCCAACCTTCCATGATCATTACAAAAACGAATATGAAACGCATAAAAAATAATAAAAGATGAATAATTTTTACATTTTAATTTTAAATTAATAAAAAAAACTTTTTTCCCAATATCTTTCTAGGAAGCGTTTGCAGCTCTGGGAAATACCCAATGAACCTCATTCCAAAATCGGCCAGATTATTCTCGTAGTTTTTTTAGTTTGGACTCAACGCTAAAACTCTGTCAGAAGCACTTAGAATTGTTTTTATATATAGTAAAAAAATTTGTCAACAAAATTATTATTATATATATATTTAAAGTAAGCTCTTATCAATTATAAATGTAACAAATTCTAAATTTTTATAAAATTCTTACAATTAGCACTAGTTTGGTCAAATTATATACCTTTATTTGATAAATTAAATCAAAAAAATTTTTTTGATTTTTTTCTAAGTCCACTAGTGCAACGCGTAGCGCTAAGTAATGCGTAGCGCCTGTGACACATTATATTTTTTGGGAAAAATTTGAAATTTTTATCGAAGGTAATTCAATATTCGATTCAATAAACTTACAATTGCACTTTTTTATTTGTTTTTAATCGTGTAAAGTTACGTTTCATAAAAAAACAATAAACAATGACAACGTATTAATAAGTTAATTATTTAACTATAAAATTATTTAAAATTAAAAGACATTGTGGATTCATGGTGGATTCATGGCGGATTCATTAAAAAAAATCTGGCGGATTCGAGAAATCATGTCAGGAAAAATGTCGGATTCGTTAATTTATTAGTTATAATTGGCGGATTCGAGAGACTTTACTGTACATTCCTATGGGGAGACACCTGCGTCATCAAAACGTTTCAACACAACGACGAAACATCTGATCAGAGAACGAAATAATCTAAAGATGGTAAAATCGCCACCAGAAGAGAACATCAGAAAAATACGAGAATTGAATAGAGAGATCGACAATAACATAAAGGCAGAAAATGCAAATAGATGAACGAGACTATCAAAGGCTCTCTGCAAAATTCCTCCAATGCAGAGAGTGTGGAAGTAGATCAAAAACATCAAAAGATCCTCCCAGAGAGAAAAGTCGAAGTCTACATAAAACCAGACACTCTGATAAAATATTACACGTCTATCTCCTACAAGAAGTTTTCAAAAGAACACCAAGTATTCCTGAAAACGATTGAACCGAAATGCAACAAAAATATTATTATAGTTATATTTAAAGTAAGCTCTTATCAATTATAAATGTAACAAATTCTAAATTTTTATAAAAAATTCTTACAATTAGCATTAGTTTAATCAAATTATATATCTTAATTTGATAAATTAAATCAAAAAAATTTTTTTGATTTTTTTTCTAAGTCCACTAGTGCAACGCGTAGCGCTAGGTAATACGTAAGCGCCTGTGACACATTACATTATATCCGCCTGTGACACGCCTGTGCCACTAAAGCCCGACACCTAACCACTATACCACCCTGCTAAAAGGCAATGGAATCTTATTACGGAATGGACAGCATTCAATGGCCGTATATCCTTACCAATTTTTCTTACTTCAACGTGTGGAAAGAATTAGAAACACCGATATGCTCAGAATTAAGACCTGCAACCGATGATGGTGAAAGAATTAGTGAAAAGGAGAGTATAACGAGTGGGAGATAAGGAATCCTATGATAGTGCTAATAATAGTAATTAATAGTGAATAAACCAAAAATATCAATTAAAGTGATTGTAGACATGTCTTTAAATAAGAGGAAAAAGCCTAAAATAAAATAAAAATAAAACAGTGGATTGTTCCACTTGGACACGTGCTAATTGTTTAAGTTTATTAATAACAAAATGGTGTCTATTATTATTCCATATAAAAATTTCTAATGATAATTAAAGGCAAACCCTCTTTAACAGATTGGTCAACACTAGTGAATCTATTAAGAGCTCTTTTCTTGTCCTCCTCATACTAGAAATAACGTAAACATAAACAAATGAGAACTCCCTCCCCCTAAGTCTAGCATCCACAAGGTTCTTGCATGCCTCATCATAGACAACATAAAAGTAATATCTCTGCATTATTAGCTGTTTTATTATTCTGAGGTCTTCCGTTGACTGAGTCATTGCCTCAACCAATAATTTGTCCATATTATCACACATGGTTCGTTCAAATGTCCTAATACGACTGAAATACGTACGACTATCCACAGGACACGTGAATGAGGCTCCAAAGAGTGCCAGAGTTAAGTCTAATATTATCATATTATACTTATATTAGCCCTCACTACTCCACAATGTTTCTTCTCAATATCACTCATAAGTTGGAGATGAGGCCCAATATTCTCCTTTTTTTTCTGCATGCACTCATCATTGTCCCTTAGTTTGTTTAGAGACAGCTTTGAGTCCTTCAACTTCTTAAATAATGAATCCAATGGTGATGTACTTTTCGTCTCTAACTGACAATCTATTTATATTCACACGTTTTGCTGAAATGTCAAAAATGCTGACAAATCAGTGTCATCTCCGAATAATGAGGTCACTCGGTCTAAAAACAGTTGATATCTCCCAACAATTTTCTCAAACCTCTTCAAATATTCACTAAACTATTCACAATCTTTACGATTTTATGTCATTCTCTATCTTTTCTCTATCATATTTCTCAGCATCATACACTACATATCCGTAGTCAAACGACACTCTCAAATCTTGATTCTGGGGAAGCCCAGGAATCTCACATCAAATCATAAATTACCCCCAATCCTACGTTCTTTTCCGCCAGTTCATCATGTAACCATATAAAGTCATCAAGAGTCCTCTTTACTTCAAATTCTTCTCCCTCACTGTTCTGCAAGTTTTATTTATTGTCACCCGTGACTTGATTTTGAATTCAGTTAATATCTCATCCTGGAATACGTCCATTATTTTTGCCTTCATTCCCAACAACGATTATTATTATATTTAAATATTTAATCTTTATTATTTGGGTTTAATTAATTACCGTGGATTATACTGCTCTACCGTTATTATTGATTTTTTAAATCTTTTAACATTTTTTAACAAAGATACAAATGTTAGTTGAGGAACCCGGCTGCGTGGATTGCGAACGAGTTGCCTCGGAGTATGGCCATTCCTATCTTTTGTCTCACCCTTCTCGTCGATCCCTTTTCTTTCTGGCAAGCATTCCTCGGAGTTCTCGCAAGAACTCAGCCTTCATTGGACCAACGGCTCCCGATGATTCGGTCTCAACAGGAGTAAATCGGTAGCGGTCCACGAGGCAAGAATATTTCTTGACATTTAGGTTCTCCGCTCCATGTGTCTGAACCGATTTGAAAATAATGAATTATTTAGATTTTCATTACCGTAGTCTTGGGTATTAAATAAATTACAAGCTTCCGTTTCAGAAGAGAAGTGGACAAGTAGATCCGCCCTCTTCCAATTTTTATGAAATGGGAAATAGAATTGGGGAAGCATAATAGAAAAATTTTGTTTGTTGTAGATAAATGTCTTGCACATAAGGGGAATTTTATAACATTTACATTAGGTTTTGATTAAATTAAACCAAATTGAAATAATATTCCTACCAGCGAATACAACGTCGTTTTTGCATCTATTATCAAATCGTACAAATGCAATTTCAGTTCTCTTAAATTTTCTAATATTATTCAAAAAATTGAAGCTGGGATAAATCCACATTCTACATACAAAAAATTAAGCCTAAAGGATGTAATATTATTCATATATTATGCTCGGAACAAGATAGATAGTTCTAGCCTTAGTAAATTAAAAGAATTCGATAATCAAGAAGAATTCTTTAATGTCGAAAATCTTGAGTCTATTGAAGAGCTTGGATCTTCAATGATCCGAACTCTAAAAGAAACAAATCAGAACTTACTGATTTTTTGATATAAATAATTTTTTTGATTTACATTATTAATTGATAAAAAATCAATAAGTCTCTCGAATCCGCCAGATTTGCTGCGACAACTGCTCCTTAATAGTGTTTTTAATTGCTATAATCACAGTGTGTCTTTATGACCTGGTTTTAATTTCATCAATTTGTTTTTTTACTCAATGGTAACTAAGAATGACATAATATAGAACGTAATATGTCGCAAGCGGAGAAAGCAACTTTGACACATGTCAAACCTATCATCCGCCTGTCAATCTAATTGACGACTAATCGATAAAAGAAGAAAAAAGAATCATTATATTTTTTTATTAAATCAGGTTATTCTTGACGTCATTAACATTTATTATTATTTGTTTTATGGAAATTTAAATATTTTTTGTCGGCATATCATAACCAGCCGGTGGCTTAGTGGTTAGGTGTCGGGCTTTAGTGGCTTAGGCTACGGGTTCGAATCTCGCTGCTGTTCACCTGGTGGAAGGTTCCACGCATCTACGATGCAGAAATGGTTTGACGAGTGACGCCGTCATCAGTGAATACTCACTGCGGAACTGGATTTGTCTACAAAGGACACTCACACAAGAAAAAGAAAAAAAAGAAGTGAAGATCATTCCTTGGTTCTACGATTAGTTAAAATTAACTGTTCTTTACTTAAATAAAGTGTGTGTCCTGCCTATGCGGAGCTATAAAATACTATGGCTCTCGTGAAAAGGCTTTATTATTATATCATAACCACAAATTAAATATTATCCACGCTAGAGAAATTTTGTCTCTTGCTTGTTATGTAACACCAGGCGTTGTTTGTGAAAGATCAAGATGAATATAATTTGTTGAGATCTTTAGTTGATAATGAAGATGTCAATCTTCCCAAGCATAGCAAGTATCGACTCAAAAAGAAAGCGGAAAATTTCATGATTAGTGAGAGTAAATTTTATCTTAAGGATGTAAACGGGCTACACAAGCTCGTAATTGTTTCCACGAATATAGAAGAAGTGAAAATAATCGCTCGGGAGATTCATGAGGCCAATCATTTTGGGCACAATGCATTGGAAGTTCTTGTAGAAGATTTCTTGTAATAAAAAGAGAGATCATTCGACAAATTGTTAGAGAATGCAATATTTGCCAATTCTCAGTACCACTAAAACAATATGATGATTTCTATTCATATTGTTGTGGCCTAATGAGAGATTACAAGTCGATCTGATTGACCTTAAAAGGTCTGAAAGTTTATGTTATTTTATAGAATTAAAGATCAAAATAAACATTTTTATTGGTTGTTTTCTGTTGTTGATGTTTATTCCAAATATGCTTTACGAAAAATCTTATGAATAAAAGCGGACGTGAAGTGTCCCAGAAGAAATTTTTATGGAATACGGCCCATGTGTATATTTACAATCCAACAATGGTAAAGAATTCAAGAATTGTCATATGACAAAGTTATGCAAAGAATTTAATGTTACGAAAATACATGGAAGACCCAACAATTCCCATAGTCAAGGTTTTGGAGAGATTGAACAACGATCACAAGTTTGTCAAAAATAGTGATTTTGGATAATAAAAAGAGTGGGTAAGATACATTCCAAGGGCTGTTTTTATATAATCAAACGCCTCACTCATCCACAGGTAAATTGTCTCTTATATTTTTTGTGGAGTTAGTCCTTTTTAAAGATATCGTGGGATTCCAGGATTTAATACTGTAGTAAAAACAATACCAAACGAGACAACGTAGAAAATTCAGAAAAGGTTATGTATTTAAATATATTTTAGATGAATTTGAGTTTAATTTTTTTTAAAATTAATTTCGAGTCCTCATATTATAAGCGGATGAATAGGAATATGGGAGTACATCGCTTAAAATATGATTTGGATGTTAGAGATATCGTATTTTATTTTTGGTTAGTTAAAAGCCTCGCATTCAAAGTATTATGAGACAAACTTTTCTTTTAGATTAACAAGGTTCGAACATCCGTACGGGAATCCAGTTACTATTGTTGCAAGATTGTCCAAAAATTTTGTCAATGTGGAAAATACTGATGGATTGGTAATGAAAATACATTCAAAAAGACTTAAGAAGTTGAATGAGTGACTAATAACAGTTAAAAATAGTAATTATTATTAACCATGAAAAAATTAAGTTAATTTGATTGACATTGACTGGTCGCACGTAGCGCTCGTTTGTTCACTGCGCTCGCGACATAATATGAATAGAATTGATTGCCAAAGTTACAGGTTGAATCAATAACACGAACTATTAATACGTTTTAAGTAAAAACACACTAAGTTTTTATAAGTGACTGCTTGAAAACTCACAGTCCAATCTGTTATTGCAAACGAATTCATCAGGCCTTTGGTTCAGCACTCGTTACACTGCGTCACCAGGTTATTCTTAATTCGTTGGAATATTTCTATCATCAAGTTTAGGTTGAGAGTCATCATTCAAAACGGATATTAAAGCATTTTAGGTCTGACTTTCTTCAATTGAATAGGGTACTTGTCCTCCTTGATTGGTCTTTTCGCACGTGTACTGCACGGGGGACACATAGATTACTCTTATATTAGGATCTTATCATTAATACGTTAATACCCGCAATGTCACAAATTCTCGATATTTGCTTACTCTGCCACAAATTAAAGTCAATATAGGATCCTCGGAATTTCTCTGAATACCCGAATGAGGGAATGTGAATGATTATGCGCTTTCTAGACTTTATTTCACCCCATTTTTCACAGAAACGCTGAAATTACAGTTCACCAACCTCTTTCCTAATATAAAAGTTTTTGAGTGCTCTTTCCCGCTTGCTTCGGGCCAACTTTTTCGCTTTAAAAGTAACACTCGATGTAAGAAGGATTGAGGCTTTGGTGAACTCAAAGTTTGATTTTCTAGATTTGAGTTCATTCTTGTAGTGTTTTCTCCCAAATATCCTCTCCAATATCTTTGTATGGTTACTACAGCTGCGCTAAATCCATTCTTGCTAATGAACCGTCTCCCCTAAAAGGTCATTAATTAACAAACTGGCTGATTAATGAGATCGAGAACATCCCCCTTATTTAAGCATAAATCTGCCATTTGGTGGGCCGTAATCGTAATATTGAGTCGTTGAAGGTTAGAAAATTCAGCTAATCTGCGATAATTATTGACATTTACTTGAATCCATCAATCAAAGCCAAGGGTACCGAGTATTCCTCACAGATGCCTTGTATTTTTTCCAACAAAACAAATATTCTGACAATAAAATAAACAAACGTGTCCATGTCATCAAAATATTCCTTTTTGTATTTGAAATAATACATGTCGCTGTTGTAATTTGCCACCTTTCCGTCGATAACACGGAAAACGAAGGATTTATCACTTTCCGTCTTTTTCCGTGCATAGATCTCAATCCATTTCTAATTTTATACGATTAAACAGACGTCCGTTGAATTATCCTTACTCAACTTGTTCTGCGGTTTTTGACTTTTCAGTGAATTCCTTTTCCGTGATGTCTACTATTACGACGACATTACTGATTTTGGTTGATCTTTGATTTGCAGTTTATCAGTGACGCTGAATCTCCCCATTTTATTGTTCCTCCCTAAATAATCAGGATTGATAACCCTTCTTGTGGTCGAACTTCAACGAGATCTACATTTAGGGGTACTCGAACTTTATTTACGAACTGTTGTCTACTTTTCTTACTGTAATCAAGGAACTCTGTGGGTCCAATCTACAGTTAGCACATTTCACTACAGGTTGGTTGAATTTATAGTTGTTTGACACCTTACTTTTGGGTTTTGGGGGAATTAATTGCTATCATTACAATCAACTTTACTGTTTGTCTGTTTTCAGGTTTGTCATGCATAATTTTAACTTTGTAAAGAGAACTATATTGATTAATCTGCAAACTTGTCAGGTCTGATTATTGGAAGATAAGTTGAACATTAAAATTTACAAAAACTTGATTGAGAATATTGGATATCATTTTACTTCTTCCTACGCTTTTCGAAAAAATCATTCGTAGAAAGATTCCTTTACTTTCGTATTCAACAAATTTAAGATGACTTGGTATGTAACCACTCGGGTGAGTTTTTTACCCGCCAAAATACAAACTGCTTTCGTTAATTTAATCTCATACAATAAAAGGTAATAATAATAAAGCCTTTTCACGAGAGCCATATTATTTATAGCTCCGCATAGGCAGGACACACACTTTATTTAAGTAAAGAACAGTTAATTTTAACTAATCGTAGAACCAAGGAATGATCTTCACTTCTTTTTTTCTTTTTCTTGTGTGAGTGTCCTTTCTAGACAATCCAGTTCCGCAGTGAGTATCCACTGATGACGGCGTCACTCGTCAAACCCTTTCTGCATCGTAGATGCGTGGAACCTTCCACCAGGTGAACAGCAGCGAGATTCGAACCCGTAGCCTAAGCCACTTAAGCCCGACACCTAACCACTATGCCAGCCGGCTAAAAGGCAATGGAATCTTATTACGGAATGGACAGCATTCAATGGCCGTATATCCTTACCAATTTTTCTTACTTCAATGTGTGGGAAGAATTAGAAACACCGATATGCCCAGAATTAAGACCTGCAACCGATGATGATGTAAGAATTAGTGAAAGGAGAGTATAACAGGTGAGAGATAAGGAATCCTATGATAGTGCTAATAATAGTAATTAATAGTGAATAAACCAAAAATATCAATTAAAGTGATTGTAGACATGTCTTTAAATAAGAGGAGAAAGCCTAAAATAAAATAAAAATAAAACACTGGACTGTTCCACTTGGACACGTGCTAATTGTTTAAGTTTATTAATAACAAAATGGTGTCTATTATTATTCCATATAATTTCTAATAATAATTAAAGGCAAACCCTCTTTAACAGATTGGTCAACACTAGTGAATCTATTAAGAGCTCTTTCTTGTCCTCTCATACTAGAAATAACGTAAACATAAACAAATGAGAACTCCCTCCCCCTAAGTCTAGCATCCCAAGGTTCTTGCATGCCTCATCATAGACAACATAAAAGTAATATCTTGCATTATTAGCTGTTTTATTATTCTGAGGTCTTCCGTTGACTGAGTCATTGCCTCAACCAATAATTTGTCCATATTATCACACATGGTTCGTTCAAATGTCCTAATACGACTGAAATACGTACGACTATCCACAGGACACGTGAATGAGGCTCCAAAGAGTGCCAGAGTTAAGTCTAATATTATCATATTATACTTATATTAGCCCTCACTACTCCACAATGTTTCTTCTCAATATCACTCATAAGTTGGAGATGAGGCCCAATATTCTCCTTTTTTTTCTGCATGCACTCATCATTGTCCCTTAGTTTGTTTAGAGACAGCTTTGAGTCCTTCAACTTCTTAAATAATGAATCCAATGGTGATGTACTTTTCGTCTCTAACTGACAATCTATTTATATTCACACGTTTTGCTGAAATGTCAAAAATGCTGACAAATCAGTGTCATCTCCAAATAATGAGGTCACTCGGTCTAAAAACAGTTGATATCTCCCAACAATTTTCTCAAACCTCTTCAAATATTCACTAAACTATTCACAATCTTTACGATTTTATGTCATTCTCTATCTTTTCTCCATCATATTTCTCAGCATCATACACTACATATCCGTAGTCAAACGACACTCTCAAATCTTGATTCTGGGGAAGACCAGGAATCTCACATCAAATCATAAATTACCCCCAATCCTACGTTCTTTTCCGCCAGTTCATCATGTAACCATATAAAGTCATCAAGAGTCCTCTTTACTTCAAATTCTTCTCCCTCACTGTTCTGCAAGTTTTATTTATTGTCACCCGTGACTTGATTTTGAATTCAGTTAATATCTCATCCTGGAATACGTCCATTATTTTTGCCTTCATTCCCAACAACGATTATTATTATATTTAAATATTTAATCTTTATTATTTGGGTTTAATTAATTACCGTGGATTATACTGCTCTACCGTTATTATTGATTTTTTAAATCTTTTAACATTTTTTAACAAAGATACAAATGTTAGTTGAGGAACCCGGCTGCGTGGATTGCGAACGAGTTGCCTCGGAGTATGGCCATTCCTATCTTTTGTCTCACCCTTCTCGTCGATCCCTTTTCTTTCTGGCAAGCATTCCTCGGAGTTCTCGCAAGAACTCAGCCTTCATTGGACCAACGGCTCCCGATGATTCGGTCTCAACAGGAGTAAATCGGTAGCGGTCCACGAGGCAAGAATATTTCTTGACATTTAGGTTCTCCGCTCCATGTGTCTGAACCGATTTGAAAATAATGAATTATTTAGATTTTATTACCGTAGTCATGGGTAATAAATAAATTACAAGCTTCCGTTTCAGAAGAGAAGTGGACAAGTAGATCCGCCCTCTTCCAATTTTTTGAAATGGGAAATAGAATTGGGGAAGCATAATAGAAAAATTTTGTTTGTTGTAGATAAATGTCTTGCACATAAGGGGAATTTTATAACATTTACATTAGGTTTTGATTAAATTAAACCAAATTGAAATAATATTCCTACCAGCGAATACAACGTCGTTTTTGCATCTATTATCAAATCGTACAAATGCAATTTCAGTTCTCTTAAATTTTCTAATATTATTCAAAAATTGAAGCTGGGATAAATCCACATTCTACATAAAAAAATTAAGCCTAAAGGATGTAATATTATTCATATATTATGCTCGGAACAAGATAGATAGTTCTAGCCTTAGTAAATTAAAAGAATTCGATAATCAAGAAGAATTCTTTAATGTCGAAAATCTTGAGTCTATTGAAGAGCTTGGATCTTCAATGATCCAACTCTAAAAGAAACAAATCAGAACTTACTGATTTTTTGATATAAATAATTTTTTTGATTTACATTATTAATTGATAAAAAATCAATAAGTCTCTCGAATCCGCCAGATTTGCTGCGACAACTGCTCCTCAATAGTGTTTTTAATTGCTATAATCACAGTGTGTCTTTATGACCTGGTTTTAATTTCATCAATTTGTTTGTTTACTCAATGGTAACTAAGAATGATATAATATAGAACGTAATATGTCGCAAGCGCAGAAAGAAACTTTGACACATGTCAAACCTATCATCCGCCTGTCAATCTAATTGACGACTAATCGATAAAAAGAAGAAAAAAGAATCATTATATTTTTTTATTAAATCAGATTATTCTTGACGTCATTAACATTTATTATTATTTGTTTTATGGAAATTTAAATATTTTTTGTCGGCATATCATAACCACAAATTAATATTATCTACGCTGGCGAAATTTTGTCTCTTGCCTGTTATGTCACATCACGTTTGTTTGTGAAAGATCAAGATGAATATAATTTGTTGAGATCTTTACTTAATAATGAGGATGTCGATCTCCCCAAGCATAGGAAGTATCGACTCAAAAAGAAAGCCGAAAATTTCATAATCAATGAGGGGAGATTATATCTTAAGGATGTAAATGGGCTACACAAGCTCGTAATTTTTTCCACGAATATAGAATAAATGAATATAATCGCTCGGGAGATTCATGAGGCCAATCATTTTGGGCACAATCCATTGGAAGTTCTTTGTAGAAGATTTCTTATAATAAAAAGAGAGATCATTCGACAAATTGTTAGAGAATGCAATATTTGTCAATTCTCAGTACCACTAAAACAATATGATGATTTCTATTCATATTGTTGTGGCCTAATGAGAGATTACAAGTCGATCTGATTGATTAAAAGGTCTGAAAGTTTATGTTATTTTATAGATTTAAAGATCAAAATAAACATTTTTTGGTTGTTTTTCTGTTGTTGATGTCTATTCCAAATATGCTTTTACGAAAAATCTTATGAATAAAAGTGGAAGTGAAGTGTCCCAGAAGAAAATTTTATGGAATACGGCCCATGTATATATTTAAATCCAACAATGGTACAGAATTCAAGAATTGTCATATGACAAAGTTATGCAAATAATTTAATGTTACGCAAATACATGGAAGATTTAACAATCCCCATAGTCAAGGGTTTTGAAGAGATTGAACCAACGATCACAAGTTTGTCAAAAATAGTGAGTTTGGATAATAAAAAGAGTGGTAAGATACATTCCAAGGGCTGTTTTTATATAATCAAACGCCTCACTCATCCACAGGTAAATTGTTTTATATTTTTTGTGGGAGTTAGTCCGTTCCAAAGATATCGTGGGATTCCAGGATTTAATACTGTAGTAAAAACAATACCGAACGAGACAACGTAGAAACATTCAAAAAAGGTTTTGTATATAAATAAATTTTAGATGATTTCGAGTTTAATTTTCCTAAAATTAATTTGGATTCCTCATATTATAAAAGGATGAATAGGAAAATGGGAGTACATTGCTCAAAATATGATTTGGATGTTGGAGATATCGTATTCTATTTTTAGTTAGTTAAAAAACTCGCATTCAAAAGATTATGAGACGAATTTTTCTTTTAATTAACAAAGTTCGAACATCCGTACGGGAATCCAGTTACTATTGTTGCAAAATTGTCTAACAATTTTGTCAATGTGGAAAATAGTGATGGATCGGTAATGAAAATACATTCAAAAAGACTTAAGAAGTTGAATGAGTCACTAATAACAGTTAAAAATAATTATTATTCTTAATCTTGAAAAAAATAAGTTAATTTGATTGACATTGACTGGTCGCGCGTAGCGCTCGTTTGCGACATAACATGAAGTTAATTGATTGCCAAAGTTACAGGTTGAATCAAAAACACCAACAATTAATACGTTTTAAGTAAAAGCAAACTAAGTTTTTATAAGTGATTGCTTGAAAACTCACAGTCCAATCTGTTATTGCAAACGAATTCATCAGGCCTTTTGTTCAGCACTCGTTGCACTGCGTCACCAGGTTATTCTTAATTTGGTGGGATATTTCTATCATCAAGTTTAGGTTGAGAGTCATCATTCAAAACAGATATTAAAGCATTTTAGGTCTGACTTTCTTCAATTGAATAGGGTACTTGTCCTCCACTTGATTGGTCTTTTCGCACGTGTACCGAACGGGGGACACATAGATTACTCTTATATTAGGATCTTACCATTAATACGATAATACCCGCAATGTCACAAATTCTCGATATTTGCTTTCTCTGCCACAAATTAAAGTCAATATAGGATCTTCGGAATTAATCTGAATACCCGAATGAGGGAATGTGAATGATTATGCGCTTTCTAGACTTTATTTCACCCCATTTTTCACAGAAACGCTGAAATTACAGTTCACCAACCTCTTTCCTAATATAAAAGTTTTTGAGTGCTCTTTCCCGCTTGCTTCGGGCCAACTTTTTCGCTTTAAAAGTAACACTCGATGTAAGAAGGATTGAGGCTTTGGTGAACTCAAAGTTTGATTTTCTAGATTTGAGTTCATTCTTGTAGTGTTTTCTCCCCAAATATCCTCTCCAATATCTTTGTATGGTTACTACAGCTGCGCTAAATCCATTCTTGCTAATGAACCGTCTCCCTAAAAGGTCATTAATTAACAAACTGGCTGATTAATGAGATCGAGAACATCCCCCTTATTTAAGCATAAATCTGCCATTTGGTGGGCCGTAATCGTAATATTGAGTCGTTGAAGGTTAGAAAATTCAGCTAATCTACGATAATTATTGACATTTACTTGAATCCATCAATCAAAGCCAAGGGTACCGAGTATTCCTCACAGATGCCTTGTATTTTTTCCAACAAAACAAATATTCTGACAATAAAATAAAACAAAAGTGTCCATGTCATCAAAATATTCCTTTTTGTATTTGAAATAATAAATGTCGCTGTTGTAATTTGCCACCTTTCCGTCGATAACACGGAAAACGAAGGATTTGTCACTTTCCGTCTTTTTCCGTGCATAGATCTCAATCCATTTCTAATTTTATACGATTAAACAGACGTCCGTTGAATTATCCTTACTCAACTTGTTCTGCGGTTTTTGACTTTTCAGTGAATTCCTTTTCCGTGATGTCTACTATTACGACGACATTACTGATTTTGGTTGATCTTTGATTTGCAGTTTATCAGTGACGCTGAATCTCCCCATTTTATTGTTCCTCCCTAAATAATCAGGATTGATAACCCTTCTTGTGGTCGAACTTCAACGAGATCTACATTTAGGGGTACTCGAACTTTTTACGAACTGTTGTCTACTTTTCTTACTGTAATCAAGGAACTCTGTGGGTCCAATCTACAGTTAGCACATTTCACTACAGGTTGGTTGAATTTATAGTTGTTTGACACCTTACTTTTGGGTTTGGGGGAATTAATTGCTATCATAACAATCAACTTTACTGTTTGTCTGTTTTCAGGTTTGTCATGCATAATTTTAACTTTGTAAAGAGAACTATATTGATTAATCTGCAAACTTGTCAGGTCTGATTATTGGAAGATAAGTTGAACATTAAAATTTACAAAAACTTGATTGAGAATATTGGATATCATTTTGCTTCTTCCTACGCTTCCAAAAAAATCATTCGTAGAAAGATTCCTTTGCTTTCGTATTCAACAAATTTAAGATGACTTGGTATGTAACCACTGCGGGTGAGTTTTTTACCCGCCAAAATACAAACTGCTTTCGTTAATTTAATCTCATACAATAAAAGGCAATAATAATAATAAAGCCTTTTCACGAGAGTCATACTATTTATAGGTCCGCATAGGCAGGACAAACACTTTATTTAAGTAAATAACAGAACATTTTAACTATACTTAAAACCAAGGAATGATCTTCATTTCTTTTTTTCTTTTTCTTGCGTGAGTGTCCTTTCTAGACAATCCAGTTCCGCAGTGAGTATCCACTATTGACGGCGTCACTCGTCAAACCCTTTCTGCATCGTAGATGCGTGGAACCTTCCACCAGGTGAACAGCAGCGAGATTCGAACCCGTAGGCTAAGCCACTTAAGCCCGACACCTAACCACTATGCCACCCGGCTAAAAGGCAATGGAATCTTATTACGGAATGGACAGCATTCAAAGGCCGTATATCCTTACCAATTTTTCTTACTTCAACGTGTGGAAAGAATTAGAAACACCGATATGCCCAGAATTAAGACCTGCAACCGATGATGATGAAAGAATTATTGGAAAGGAGAGTATAACGGGTGGGAGATAAGGAATCCTATGATAGTGCTAATAATAGTAATTAATAGTGAATAAACCAAAAATATCAATTAAAGTGATTGTAGACATGTCTTTAAATAAGAGGAAAAAGCCTAAAATAAAATAAAAATAAAACACTGGACTGTTCCACTTGGACACGTGCTAATTGTTTAAGTTTATTAATAACAAAATGGTGTCTATTATTATTCCATGTAGTAATTTCTAATAATAATTAAAGGCAAACCCTCTTTTACAGATTGGTCAACACTAGTGAATCTATTAAGGGCTCTTTCCTTGTCCTCTTCATACTAGAAATAACGTAAACAAAAACAAATGATAACTCCCTCCCCCTAACTCTAGCAATCTCCAGGTTCTTGCATGCTCATCATAGACAACATAAAAGTAGTATCTTTGCATTATTAGCTGTTTTATTATTCTCAGGTCTTCCGTTGACTGAGTCATTGCCTCAACCAATAATTTGTCCATATTATCACACATGGACCGTTCAAATGTCCTAATACGACTGAAATACGTACGACTATCCACAGGACACGTGAATGAGGCTCCAAAGAGTGCCAGAGTTAGGTCTAATATTATCAAATTATACTTATATTAGCCCTCACTACTCCACAATGTTTCTTTTCAATATCACTCATAAGTTGGAGATGAGGCCCAATATTCTCCTTTTTCTCCTGCATGCACTCATCATTGTCCCTTAGTTTGTTTAGAGATAGCTTTGAGTCCTTCAACTTCTTAAATAATGAATCCAATGGTGATGTAATTTTCGTCTCTAACTGACATTCTATTAATATTCACACGTTTTGTTGAAATGTCAAGAATGCTGACAAACCAGTATCCTCACCGAATAAGGAGGTCATTCGGTCTAAAAACAGTTGATATCTCCCAACAGTTTTCTCAAACTTCTTCAAATATTCACTAAACTATACACAATCTTTACTATTTTATGTCATTCTCTATCTTTTCTCCATCATATTTCTCAGCATCATACACTACATATCCGTAGTCAAACGACACTCTCAAATCTGGTTTTTGGGGAAGACCAGGAATCTCACATCAAATCATAAATTACCCCCAATCCTACGTTCTTTTCCGCCAGTTCATCATGTAACCACATAAAGTCATCCAGAGTCCTCTTTACTTCACATTCTTCTCCCTCACTGTTCTGCAAGTTTTATTTATTATTACCCGTGATTTGATTTTGAATTCAATAACTCTGTCATCCTGGGATACGTCCAGTATTTTTGCCTCCATTCCCCACAACGATTATTATTATTATTTAAATTATTAATCATTATTATGTGGCTTTAATTAATTCCTGTGGATTATACTGCTCTACCATTATTATTGAATGATTTAGATAAACTAAATTTACATCGAACAAGCAATACATCGAACATCCGAACCATGCTTCTCGTACGCGTGTGCTTCGTGGGGACCTTCATTATCATGGACGAACACTAAGAAGATTGAGGACGTTCAAAAGAAGGCTTTCAGAATGACGGAGCGGTGGTCTTGTGGGAGACATAGAACCGGACTACTCTGGAGGCCCTCATTAAACAAAACTCCGGCATGCGGGATGGTGGCCCTGCAAATACAGTCAGCCGCCCTGTACGAGCTTGTGTGGGTACGAGGGAGAGCACTGGGAAAGTATGAGGATTTTGGCGGAGCGCATCGGGATCACGTGATAGTTAGTTTTGGTTTTACCGTGGTGTTAAATAAATAAATTTAGTTACAAGCTTCCGCTTCAGAAAAGAGGTGGAGAAGTAGATCCGCCTTCTTCCATTTTCATCACACGTCCTATCGTCGCGGACATTATTTCCTTCTTTTCATAATGTAATCTTATCCAGAGCCTATAATGTACTATTGGAGGATGGATTTAGTCTGTACAAACGGGCGTTCTCCCTCGGGTTCTTTCCTTAGATTAATTAATTATGACTGTTCTGAGCTTACAAAGATTGCAAACCTGGGTTAATAATAATCTTATTCGTCATGGTCATTTTGAATAGAAAGAAATGATCAGTCTCACTTGAAAAAGCAGTCAAAGAAATTGAAAGCCATTTAATACAATCTATAGTTGCGAATAAAGCTGTGGAGAGTAGATACAACAATAATCATAGGAACAAAAGGATTGTCTCCTAGGTGTATGATGAAATCAAAATCGTGGAGAAGAAACTGAGTTAATAAATCAAGGAAGAGATTTAGAAGAGCCAATTTGTTCGTGGCGTGAGGTTAAGTCATTATAAATATTTCTTAAATAAATATTAAAAATTATTAATTTCCATAAAAAGTTTAATCAAAATGTGATGTTATTACTGCCTCTATCACCTAATTCCAGTATCCTTTTATGGTTGATAGAGAAAGTCCTATATATGTTTTAAAGTCGAAATAAGGAAACAATCACGAAATGAATAAACTTGGAGAAGAATGATTCTCGAATGGAAATATTCCTAGAGGTGCTCGATTCCTCTGGAGAGCTACGACAACAGCTCCTCAATAGTGCTTTTAATAGCTATAATCACTGTGAATTCATGACCATTAATTTCATTAATTTGTTTGCCTAATGGTAATTAAGAATGACATAAACTATATTATAGAAAGTTATGCTTACGAATTCATTAGTTCTCTGCCTTTTCTATTAAATTTTATAATTTTAAACTAAAATCATCTAAAGACATCTGATCTTTCCGTCTCACTTTTTGGAGACTTTCATAGCCTATAAGACATACAAGTCAAATAGTCCATTCCGGGATATATTAGAGTCCACTTAATCACAATCTGAATTTATTAAACCACCTCATCATTATTCCCAAGTTTAAATTAATGATAATTTGAACATTCTTGATCAGTCTGAGGTTGTGACCAATTGTCAAGATGATTCAGTTCATTGGAACAGTTTAGTTGATTATCATTTCTTTCGCACTAAAATTAAACTATAATCACACTTTAAAGCATAATCCAAATAGTCCTAAACATTTTTAATTTATTTGTGTCGGATTTAAAAATATTCTTGATTTTCTTGCAATTAAGTAAAGACTATAGCTTTTCCCATCTTTATTATCGTTTAAAAAGGAATCCACGTTAATTCGTTATTAAAACTGCACTTATACGCAGAGCCATATAAGCTATAGCTCTGCTTCTCAGGCAGGACACACACTTTATTTAAGTAAAGAACAGTTATTATAACTAATCGGGAGAACCAAGAAATGCTCTTCACTTCTTTATCTTTTTGTTAAATGTATATCCTATAGTGAAATGTTTACTGATGACGACGTCACTCGTCAAGGCAAAGCATCATACATTTGTGAAACATTCAACCGAAATGTACAGCGGGATTCGAACTAGAGGTCATTGCCTAGCACTCGTTACACTACGCCACCAGATAATTCTTAATTTGTCATCAAGTTTAGGTTGAGAGTCATTATTCAAAACGGACATTAAAACATTTTCTGTCTGACTTTCTTCACTTGAATAGAGTACTTGTCCTCCACTTGATTAGTCTTTTCTATGTTTTGAAATAACAAAATTATAAACTTTTGTGGAAATATCTGATACTTGTAATAAATTTCCTTATTCTCCTCTTCCATTTACTCCTCGTTCGAGGACGCCCATACTGCAGTTATTAATGAATTTACCTCATCAATTGTTGCCTGTTTGTAGTAATTATCATTATTTCCCAAAAATCTCTCGAGTTTATCTTCTGGGATAAATCTCCCAGGGACTGCTTTGATGATTCCATCGATAATGTCATCCATCAATGGTTGTTTGGGGATTACTCTCTCTCCTTGAGCATTCACATACTCCTTTAATGGTTAATACTATTAATGCCCTGTCTTTCGTTCTAGTTGGTGGTAATCTATGGAAGCTATAATAATTAATAATACACTTCTTGTTTTTCTGTCTTGGTGTGTCCATTTGGATGCTTTCTTCCTAATTTATTATAATTTACATTAACCCTTAAAATGGTTATGAATACTCCTTTTTAGTTGTCTCCCTCTTCTCTTCCATTTGCTTCTTGTCCTGTAATTTCCATTCTAGAGTCACTTGTATGATGTACTTCGTTTACTTCAGGCTGATTCCAGTAATTATTATTGTTCCCAACCAACTTGTCCATTGTACTTCGTGGGAGAAACGGCCATAAGATAATATTAATAGCCATGTCAATAAAATTATCCCCCATAGTCTGTCGAGGAATTGGTAGTACTCCATTTTCGTCATCAAATCCTTCAATAAGTCATTGATATACAATATTTGGGTCCTTCCATTTACTAAGAGGTTTTGACGGTTTCTGTTAAGACAACAAATATACTTTTCTATTTCTGTGCTGATTGCTTGTCTCATCTGAACCAAGTCATTCTCTTTTAAATCAGCTTCATTCTCAGTTTGATGCGAATAGTTTGTATTCTCTATAATCAGTAAAACTGGGACTTTTACAACAATAGTGGAGACTCTTTTCAACTCTTCTTTTCCGTCTCTTCCACTTACTTCTGGTTCGTTGACGTCCTCTCTACGGATTATAGTAAATCTGACATAATCAATAGTCGGCTGATCCCAATAATCATTATTGTCCCCAATAATTTGATTCATCACTGAATTTGGAAGTATGAGTTTGAACAGTCTAACTCCACAATCAATGTAATCATCTAATATTGTTTGTTGGGGTATTCTGGGTTTTCCGGTCTCATCTCTATGGTCCTATTAATATCTAATCAATCCACCATTTCAGCATTCTTCCAATCACTCACATGCGGTCTGGTCTTTCATTTTCTGTTATTGAAACTTTGAGACGATTTGTGGCACTCCGTTTGACATTTCTGTAACGTCTCACCCATTTGCTGTCTGCTGGTTCAAGTCCATTCTAATAATATATTTGTAACCCACTTCATCTATTAGTGGCTGATTGGGTAATTAGAATTATCTCCAATCAATCTGTCCACTACTGCCTCTGGGGCAAAATTCCTGGTGACTAATTTCACGGCAAAGTCAATCACTTGGTCTTTTTTGGGTGCTGATGGGATCTCCAATATAGGGGGTTCTTGTACTATCTCAGTTGTGGTTTGTTGTCTTTGTGGGTTGTTTCCCTAAATTGTATTAATTATTTCACCATAATGGTTATAATATTATCATTTCCCTAATATAATGCCTTTTATATGTTTCGTAGTTTAATAGTTATAATTATTTCTATCTCTGACATCCCTCTTCTCCACTGTCCCTCCTCAGTGTGTTTTAGAATCCTCGAGGTTTCGGCTGTGATGGGATTGAAAATGAACAGTCCTACTAAGGTCGCGTATTTTTTAGAGTTTCGGCTCTCGCTGAGGCTGATCTTGCATATGTGGAAAAGGATAGGTTATCTACACATGTGGCGTCCCAGACCAAGTATTTCCCATTTCTCCAAGAGTCGGACCTTTTGTTTTGGTTCCAGTTGCACTGGATATACAGCGATTTCGAGCCCACCCCTAATTACTTAATTTATCGACTTGCAGCTCTCGTCCCGTAGGCAGGAGAGGGGTATTCCTGTCTCATGTAAACGTTGAGTTCGAATGGAGCCAGATTCGTGTTGAGTTATCCATTATCAAAGCCTTGAGCCACACACCGCTATCATTTCCTTCCATATATTGTATTATCAAAAATAAACGTTATGTGGCATGAAAAAGTTGACTATAATCGGGGGAAGTTATTTATGAACATGTCAAGAGACAGTGGGAGTTATTATTAAAAAGTTAAATAAAAAATGGTTATAAAATCACAGCGAGATTTCATGTAGCTCATGGCATAGTATAAAGAATAACATGGACTGTGCACCAATGCATTATCCACAATTCGTTCAAAAGAAAAGCATATTTCAGAATCTTCTTTACTAAACGTTCTTATTGAGTATTCTCCACTTGTCAAGTATAATGTCTGGTTTATTGTGTTGTACAGCGACTGAAATTTTGATTATTGTGTCTACCTTTAACAAAACTGTTGCATTTTCAACAACAAACTGTACTTTATGAGTCCTGAACTTTCTGGAATATGATAAACCATATTTGTTGACAAAATTAGGTTGATATACCGCATGTTGTGTTGGTAAAGCATTCTGCCTACTTAATGGCCAAATGCCTTGCTTTTTGGCTACAATTTGGAAGCGTTTCCAATTTACCACAGATAAAATTTATGTTCTGTATAGTGCCCGAAAGAAATATATTACGGCTTCTCAACAGATTCCCTCTTTATGCCAACCCAGTTGACTTTTCTGTGAATAGCTATTCACACTGACTAGAATAAACAGCCTAGCAGTGTCCACAGATCGAAGACTGAAGGAATATTTGGATATAAAGGTAAATTAAATGACTGTCAGCCAAAACAAAAATCTGAAATTATTAGGAGTGAGCTTTGACCATCTTCTAGCAAGTGAAAGGACGTTAATGATTAAAGAAGCATGAGGACTTGCATCCAATAAGTGCTCAAAGGAACTCTCGAAAGTATGTTAGTCGAACGTAAGCACTGAGTGAAGGTTTCTGGTGAAGAGTAAATCTCTGCTACTTATCAACTTGTGGAACTGCCATGCCGTGATGACATCAAACTGAACTCTAACAGAGATATTTCTACTGACTCTGATGGGAATAAGATGGAGCTTCACACTCTTCTTCTAGAGAAGGAGAGGATTACCAGCGATGTGGATTAAAGTCCACTTAATTAGATAATTTACTCGTTTTATTTTATAGCCACTTTGTTTTCGACTAACCATTTTTAATATAATTCCAACTATTAATACTCGTCGACATAATTGATGCAAGGCTGCCTCTCACTATAGCAACGGAGATCAACTGAAGGAGTCACTTGGTTTCACGGATGTTATTCAATCAAATTCTGAAGGTCATGGTAAAATCAAACTAACTGATAACACGATCCCAACACATTGCAGCAGGAGTTAATGCGTCTCCAAAGAGGGGAATTGTCTCCAAGCAAAGTAGGGTGATTGGTTCTTCTTCGAGATACATTAGTTCCTTTCTGGGCTCCACCTAAACCTTCGCCTTCCACCTAAACCTTCGCCGTATTAAATATGAATGATTTTTTTGTTCTTTCGGCGCTTTAAACCTGGAAGACTGATGGATTCTCCCTAATCGTCCGGTTTTATGACGGATCCAGTTACTTACGAGGCTTTAGTCAGGAAAACAGTCGCGTAGGTTATCTAACCAAGTATCTGTTCGTAACATGAAAATACATAAACTGTCTGGTGTCCAGAGAGGATCACAGAGGGAAGATGAGAGGCCTACAGAGATGGGTGAGATCACCTAATGACCCAGCTATTCTATTAATGTAAATAACACGAAGTACATATCAAAACATAAGCCAATGATTAATATTAAGAACAGAGTACCATTATATATGCAGAGTTAGCATAATTTCTTCCCTTGTACCATATTACAAGTAACAGTGTAGGGGAGTTTAAGTCCCTTCTCAATAAAATTGACGAAGCTAGAACATCCAGGAATACACACAGCACATGGACTGAACATGACATACAATCCTGCACAAAAGAAGGCAATTGGGAATACAATTAAGAGAACTAAGAACCATACCAAACTAGAAAGAACACGTGTATCAACCGCCTAATTAATTACTACAAACATATACCATGGTATTTCTATATTAAAGTACGCTTAATCAGATTTTATTAATAATATTGATTATTTAACCACAAAAAATTGAATGAATTTTATAATTAAAATAACTGTCAATTAAAGCGGGAAATTTCGTAATTTTTGATGGAGTCTTCTGAGAAATTAAAAACTAGAATAATGTCAAAAATAAATAAAATAAAAACATAATAGTACAATTAATATATGACTTAAAGATTAATCAACAAGAGTGTGAGAACCGATTATCAGCGTTAATGTCGGAGAATCAAACCTTGTTAATAGATTGGTATTAAGTATAAGTGATAGATGACAACAACCGAAAATAAGTACAAAGAACTTAAAAAAGTTTAAGGACGCCAAAGCATCGTTTGACAGAGACCAACAACTTCAAATATTAAAAAGCAACTATTTTCTAGTAAACTTAATAATAATGAAAGACAAAGTATGAGAACAAAATAAAAGAGAAAGATAGTGAAAATTCAGTTTTAGCAGAAGAGCTATGGAAAGGGAGAGTTGCAATAGCAGAGATGGAGTATATAATAAATGAGTTTGAAGAAGAAGTTAAGAATATGAGGGAGTATAAGAGATTGATAGATCTCACCGTTAATGATATTAGTAATAAACTAACAAAGAATGAAGACAATTTAAATAAAATGCTAAAAAATCGGATTAACTAAGTTATTAAATTTATGGTTTGTTTGACCTTGCTTAGTTTTATATTCTTAGTGGTTACGACGTATTAATATGCAATTAGTCATGGGTTCGAACCGAACAATCGATCAAACGTTACTTCTTAATTTTAGAGTGGACTATTATTCAATTCCACGATTTGTCTTTATTAGAGTTATTTGTGTTAACCAAACAGATATTCAGCAAAGTAGAGTGAGGTCGACTCTTCTTGAGTGAGTCTAAATTGAATCGATGGGTTTTGAGTCAATTGCCTTGTAGAACTTATGGATTGTCTGAAGCACAAACCGACTCTCAGTCACTAATAAAATTAATTCACAACTGACAGAATGGTTAAAATTCCCAAGGTTACAGTCGACCAACAACTCGAAATTATACCAATCATCCCTTTTGTAGTTCTTAAATGTTAGGCTTATCATGTGAGGACTTTTAAAATTCTGAGGTTGATGGTAAATTCTTAGAAAACAATCCATGAAATTAATGCCGGGAGGGTTTAAAATCACTAGTTTATCGAAAGAATCAATAATTAGGTTTCCTTTCGTGCAAGAGTCTTCAGCCATTGTGGGTGTTCGGCGTTCAATTTACCGGAGACAATTACAATTTCAAAGAGGTTGAGTGTGCTAAATCTGGAAGTGTCTCACTCGACCATGATCCAGGAAGAAGAATATACGGGTTAACAATATTCAGAGGGAATGACCCATTTTTCATGGCTAGTCTGCTGTTCCGTTAGGATATTCACGCTTATTGTCAGGGGACCACTATCACGTCCAAGCCGGTCTTTTCTCAGCATTGTGTATCCAGGAAGTCCGAGGGTGAAGATTACTGGTTAAGTATACTAGTCTTGGTTAATAGCGACGTCCATATGAATTTTCTTATTTATTTTATTGAACCAAAAAGATTAGTAAAATTTCCGTATGATGATTCCAACTATTATAATAATAAATATTAAATTAATAATAAATAATAAATAAGTAAAACTAATTTGACGTGTATGAACGAGTTGACCCATAGAGGAGTAATAAAAGATGGAGCAACAAAAGAAGAAGTAATAGTAGAGGATAGTGAAGATGTTCTAACACTAATGGAAGAACTGGCAGTACTATCATTTAAATATGAGGGGGTATTATATTACATAACGTAAAGGATGCAGTATCAGTATGGAAGGATTCAATATCGTTGGGTCTACGTTGTGCTATAATGGTGGAACTGGGACTGAGAAAGAAGATAGTAATAAAGAATGCCACAAATTATAAAAATATTAGTTCATTGGACATATCAGTGCTACCCTCTGCAGGAATATGTGGTGATGGAATCCTTGATGAAGCATTGGGGATGATAAAGACTAACAAACCAAAAAGTTTGATTACTTGGGTGGAACTGTTATCTGGTGGTGTTGTATAATCTATTTAAGGAGTAAACCTGGAATCCCCTAAATTTAGTATTCCAAATGAAGAATCTAAGACAACGAGTCTGTAAATCTCTGAGTGAGAAGGGAATATGTTCTGTTGAGTTGAGGGACTCCTTATTTTCCAGTTTTACCTTGCACTCCTTTAAGAATACTGCCTCAAAGAAGAGAATAATTAATAGAATACATAATTTATTATTTAATGAGTGGTCCCCTGATGTTTACAGAATGGACTTGAGGGTTTATCTCCCTTATTGTTTTGGCTGAAATATCTGATGTTATCCAATCATTCTACTCCACTCTCTCTCCCTCACAATATTCCATCGCTTATGATAGAATTCAATTTCTCTCCTCTCTTGACTTTGATCAACTATCACGATTACATCCTAATGATGCTGTTCTATGGAGTACTCTTGCTTGCAACAAAATTATTCTATTTTAATTTACTTTTATTATATATTATTGGGTTTTGTCTTACATTTCCGTGATAAGTAGATTGATTAGCTTCTACTTATTTCAGTCTATTCAGATAATCTGACGTTAGCCAACTATAATTTGCCATGAAAGATGAAAAAGTTAATCTTAGTCTTCCTATAATGTTTAGTGTTAGGTTTGGTAAGTAATCTAGTAATTAGTGAAAGTATCAATGTCTAAAGCAGAGGTTGTCAAACGGTGTGCCGCGGCACACTAAGTGTTTTTCTAGTGTGCCGCCTGCCAAATACAAATTTGAATAAAGTGTGCCGCCTGCCAAATACAAATTTGAATAAATTTATATACATTTTTGACCTAATTAATTTAAAAAGATAAACGAATTAAAATAATTACTAAAATTAAAATAATCATTTTTTTATTATACATTAAATGACATTTACATTGGTTAACCATTATTTATTAATTTTTTAATAACGTGCGCATCAACGTGCTTATGGGTAAATCAGTTCGTCGTTCTTATAAAGATTCTTATTTGTCATTTGGATTTATATGCAAAGATAAAAATAAACTACCTCAATGTCTAATTTGCATGGATTTTTGGCAAGTGATGCTATGGTTCCTAGCAAACTAAAGAGACATTTTACTTCCAAGCATCCGGACTATTCCGAAAAATCTGTGGATTATTTTATCCATTTGAAAAAACAACTTAAGTATTATTTGGTTTTTACTATGAATCGTAGATCTAGTCAAATGATGTTCAGTGAAACTTTTTTAAACACAAAGGAATCATTGAAGTATTCATACCTGATCCCAGAAGTAATAGCAAAAACAACTAAAACCTCACAATATTGGCGAAAACTTGATAATCCATGCTTGTCGTATTATTGCTCGGACTATGTTTTGGTCATAAATATGAACAAAAAATAATAAAGATACCTTTGTCAGATAACACTGTTTCTTGTCGGATTTGTGCTGAAATGCGAGTGCCTTTGTTAACCATTCGACCTGATATTGATGATATATGCAAAAACAATAATAATTAAGATTCATTTTTTTTATTAATAAAAATTTTGGCATTCAATTACCAATTTTTGTACTTAGTTTTACACTTCTTAAAAAATTAATTTTTTTATTTTTTAATGTGTGCCGTGGATTATTTTTTTTTACGATTAGTGTGCCGCGAGAATTATTTTTTTGAAAAGCTCTGGTCTAAAGGTATGTGTTATATGTTTCCATATATAAATGTAACACACCAATTTTAAACTTTATTATGACTTATAGTTTACAAATATCCAAATTTATTGTTATAGTATTACTGTTAGTGATGCACTTGCGATAGGCTTTAATCATGGATATCTGAGAAACTAACATAACGACTTCCTTTGTTCCTTATAGCAAATCCCAAACCATAATGGTTCAAATCTCCATGACTTTCTTAAAGCCTTGGCCTCAATAATTTATGGGATGGGCTATTAAGTAGGACGGGGCATATGTCAGTAACTTTCATAGATTGGTCAATTTTGTAGTGATAGACAGACAGTGAATAAGTTCAGGACTTTCGAAACGTGATTTGTTGTCAACTCAGAAAGGTTGTAGAAAAACAGAAGACTTTTGTTTAGGAATTACAAAGGAATTGTAGAGCTCTCATTTCCTTCAATGGGATGTATTCTTATTTCCAAGCGGTTGTTTGAGACATCCAGTTATCCTCATTGTCTACTGGCAGCTGGTGGTTGGTTTGTTTCTATTGTTTAATAAATATTTGGCTTAAATTAATATTTAATTTATTTATTCAATATTTTCCACAACCAAGTCGATTAATTTTTCTGTTCAAGGCTTCAATATTTTCATGCCGAACAGTTAAGTGATCCAAGTTCTCGTAATCAACTGCGATATCCAACGTCTGTGATCACATAGCTACAGAACAAGAGCGCATTCTCTCATACCTGTAGAGGAATCCGATTAGAGATGGGTTATATGAAGGTATTTGAGAAGCCAGCTGCGGTCGTGGTTGGTTTGGACAGGTAATGTAAATGACGGGAAGGGGAGGATGCTTCATTCAGGAACTATAGACAGCGCATTTTAAATTATGACTGACCAGAGTATGCAAAGCATACCAATAATAGTCCTTAGAACGATATTTTGTGTCCATTTAAGTTCTTAGAATGATTTGAGGGAGGGAAACCATACGAAGAATAATGATCCAATGTTATACGCATATACTGTTTCATGTCAAGGTTAGTGGTTCCTCGGATTGAGAAAAAGAAGACATTAAGTCTATATAGAAGAGTTTAGGTTTTCGTCTCGGTTTAGTTACAACTTATATATGAGAAAGGGAGATATTAGTTAAATGCACAAATATTAGTATTTAAAAGAAAAGTTTCATTGACGACAGATTGGAAGTTAAACTATCGACTGTGCGAAATAATAAATTGTGACAATATACTGTGAATATGATGGGGAAGATGATTAGATGTGAATCAGTAGGTTACCCAACTATAAGTTGCTTCGGGAATAAAAAATATCAACGTCGCCAACAAGTCAATAGTATGAGATTTTAATATTCATGATCTTGTCATCGCTCGCACAACACCACGGACAATTTTTTAAATGAGATGGTTCCATGCTCCGATCGTGGATGCGATTATGGGAGTGATCTTCTTGATGATCTGACATTTTTAATTTTCAAAATATTAAATGTAGTATAAATTAATATATATTTATTTAATAATAATTTAAATAAAGCACGTTTGTTTAGTGGATAGTGGTGATGAAAGTACACTATAATAATAAAAATAGTTAAATATTGCTTACCCAGAGACAGGATGCCAAAAGACATACGAAATAGAAGAGCCCAGCATGTTGGCAAAGTTATATGATAAGAAAATAGGATCTCAATTTGATATTGGTTTTTTAGGTGAAGCATTCCAAGTATGTGAGTAATAATGATCTTTAGGGATATGTAGTGAGAGTAACAGGAGGATTCGACAATGCGGGTTGTCCAATGATGAATGGAGTAATACTAAATGGAAGGACCCGACTACTCCTATCAGGGAAACAAAAGTGTTACCACCCAATAAGGGATGGTGCAAGAAAACGAAAAGTAGTCCACGGATGCATAATTGGACGACTTATAAAGGCAGTGAACTGCATTCTCATAAAGAAGGGACGAATGAACTGGCAGGACTGACTGATACTTCAGTTCCCCGTCATTTGGGACCTAAACGTGCTGATAAGATAAGGAAGTTGTTTCAGTTGGATAAGGATGATGATTGTGACTAATTATGTTGTGAGAAGACCATACACTAATCAGAAGGGACAGACCAGATCTAAGGCACCTAAGATTCAGCGTTTGGTCACTCCTGTTGTTAAAAGAAGGAGAAAGTTACTCCGACAGAAGAAGGTTGACAGAAAGGTTAGAAGAACAGAGGAAATGAATAAATATCAACAAGTGTTGGCTGCACATTTGGAAAATCAGAAAAAGAAGACTCATAGTGGGAGTAGAGTATAATTGATTATTCATTCTCTATGGTTATGTTCATTACTTTTATTATTAGTAAATAAATATCACATTTATTTCATGAAATTATTTAGGAAGTTAGGGGAGATGGTTAGTCACCATATATATGGACTTTTCTACTATCCATCTACACTTTTTTATTAAAATCCGTATACAGTAAAACCTATCGAATCCCCTATAAAATCTTTGGGAAATTCTCTTTAAAAATAATTATTATTTTTTAAAAAAACAAGACGAAATGCTATTCGTCCTCAGAATTGGAAGGGAAATATTTTGAATCGCCGTCATCGCTTGCGAAGGTCCCCTGATCGAAATGAGATTAGATTTCCGAGTTTTTTGAATAATTCGTAGGACGAGACTCCGAGGCTCCAAAAGTTTCCATAGCCCGAGTAACCTAAATTTATGCTTTTTAATTAACATTTAAAGTTATTTTTATCAAAATAGGTTTCTGAGTATAATTATTGAACGTGGGCTGAGTTTTCTCTCTTAGATCCACGGAACTTGATCGCAAGAATGAGAAGTAAAATGATGGATGATTATTTTCACATGGAAGATCTATCATTTGGGATATCAACTCGTTCGGCTCTTCATGCTTAGTATTTTCTGGCCATACTGACTACTCGAATGTTGACTCCAACAGAGGAAAATTAAGAAATTGAGCTGTCAGATATCGCTTCCCATTCGTTCCAATCGCATTCCAAACGTCTAAAACGTTTGAAGAATTATTTGAAAGAAATCATCAATGAAATTGGAAATGCAATTGCAGCTCAACTCACAGACCTTCATGAACGGAGATAGTTCTCTCAGCACTCTATTAAGAGATTTTGTGGTCCAATTAACTTTATTGCTGCCTCCTGGATTACGGATAGTTTCATGGATGAGGAATTACATACGTCATCGTGGGTAAGGATAAATTGTTCATAAACTGTGGCAAGGCTCCCAGTATTCCTTAAGTGTTTTTGAGAGTACTTTTAGGATTCTCATTTTCTTCAACTGCATTTCTAACAAGAACCTGAATCAGATTTCTCCCAGACTGAACATATCCATTCACACGTACGAGACCACTTTTAGATCTCCAAATTTTCCTCTTTGAATTAGTAAACTCATCCTTTCCCTTCCATTCAAGCTTACTCAGGAATTCCGTAGTGGCAGCATACGGAACAATAATGTCAAATTGTCCACTATAAAACATACATTTAATCTAAATATTCATATTTATTACATTATTATTCAATATATATTCTACAACACGTGACACTGACTGGGCAATATCATCCACAAGAGCCTTCTCCACGTCATTACCATCCCCAAAGGGTGTATCACCAACGTGTATATTCCTAGAATTCTGTTTGAGGAACTCAGCAAAATATGACGGGGATTCCTAGATTAAGAGATCCTCCATACTTTATCAGCATATAAATTGAAATAGTTCTTCAGTCCTGTCGAATTTTCAAATAGGGAGAGATAGGGGGTCATGTCCCCATCAATCATCAAGTCAAAGATCTAATGAGATAACAAGGAAGGCTTCATAATATTTATCCTCGTTAATATATTGGACTGCCAAATCCTTTAAACTGTCAAATTTACGTTTATCCTTGTAAGAAATAAGTCCCCAAGAGTACAAGACTCCTCCATAATCCAACATCTAAAGACTTTGACAATCACTGACATTGACTGGATCACTGAAACCATCCCCAATTGCCATTCCTGCAATATTTATGGAATTTTCCATGATTTTATTCAACTGAATAATGGAATATACCATGGAAGGGACATATTTACCGGCATATGACTCGCCAGTAACATAAAGTTCATTATCCGCAGTTCAGGGAACAGGAGAAGAAATTGACGCATAAATCAAAATAATATAAAATTCTACTCAGCCAAATACAATCCGACTTGTCCTTCATTCGTTAAATAACATTTTTGTCTGAAAAACTGAATCCTGTGCCGACCTACAAATATGAAATGAATTTGACTGGATTATCAATGTAAATAACATTATATTTGTTAGTCCACGCTATTTCCGTTTATTTACTTCATATATATTATTTGTACCTTGGTTGCTTGAGTCTACAAAATAAGGTTCATGTTCTTCAAATAATCCCTAGAGAGACGAGGCCCCAGGACCTCCCTGAAGCCAAACCAGAAGAGGTGCCAACTCATTTTTATTCTTAAATATAATCGATTCCGTACCTCAGCTTTGAAAAACCAGAAAAACAGAAAAAAGTTAAGGTTATACAAAAATCCGTAGTTATTGTATTTATTTTCCCGGTCATTTCAAGTGAAGGAAAACGGTTACTAACAAAAATCTAACTACAATGACGAACATTCCCAGAGATCCAAAAGGTTTATCCCATTCGGGAGGAGAAACAGAAGGTGGGCCAGAATCAAGAAAAGGTTATATGTTCCGTGGTCATCAAGTGTACATGAAGGAAAAAGTTACGACTTTGCCTTCCTGGTCTTGTATATGTAGGCATTGAGACCCACGTGGTGACAAAGGTTTACCTGAATTTCACGAGGAAAAGAGGATCCACTAACATCAATTCGCATAAAGATCATTTTAATATAATGATCACACATATATAAAGCTATTTTTGGAATTCTCTCCTACATGCAGACTGATGGATACACAAACTTATTTATTACATAGATTTGTGAATTAATATTTGTGAAATAAGAATAAATGACCAGTTATACAAGCAGTTTATTGATCAGAGGGATAGAGGTGGTGATATACCTCTATTACACTAAATTTCTACTTAGTTTCATTATGGATGAAAGACTTCCCGTGAACATGGTCTTCCTTCCTGTGGACATGGAAAAGATGATAGAGCTAGTTTTGAATTAAGGAAGTGTGCACCCACGAAGTATTCGATTTCAAATACCGTCGAGTAAATTATTGAGCTTTGAAGATCATTTGTCAAGCTGTTATGATAGTAATATGATTACATGCATCGCTTTTGTACAATAAATCAGTAAAGTTAGAGACAACAATCCAATGTTAATTTTAAAGGGAAATTCTTATCCCTCGGTCCTTTCGAGTGAAGGAAACCGGTGGTTAACAGGAATACCATAGCCAAAAGTGAACTCTTCCAGGAATCCAACAAGTGTATTAGGTTCTGGGCAAAACTCGGAGGCGGACCTGGACAAGAGAAGAGGCCTTCTGGTCGTCAAGAAGGCAAGATGGGCAAAGTGGAGAGGAGGGTTGTCCGATTCTGTACAGATATGAACGTAAATCATGAGGGTGACCACAACATATGCGCACCAAGTGGACACGAACTTCCCACAGTAGGGAAGTTTCGCTTCCATCAACAATTGATATAAGACGTCCCAAAAGCTTGTTGGGCTTCTGATGGCTGATATCAATTCATGGATTGTTTTCTGGTGTGAGTGAAATGTGATGTATTTAAGAGGAAGGATTTGCTTATAGAAATGAATGGATTTGGAAATAAGATTATCGTTAAATGAGGAAATTATGACATTTAAAAGTAAACTTGTAGTAATGTGAGAGAAATGATAAAAATTATGTCATATATAATAAACGGAGTACTATTAACAAATTTTATAAGTAAATTTATATTTAACACAAACAGTGGTAATATTGTGGCACTACATACCAGACATCAACTCTAATATTGAGAAGATGACCCAACGAACAAACAATTTCCATTCTATTCCCTGCGCCACATTGGAGGTCAACCACCAACAAGTCCCCAAAATGCTTCTGAAATATGAACAGTCCACTCCAAGTGGATGGATAATATACAACAAACTAACAAACAGATCTCACCAATCTACCCCACATAAATTTTACATTGGTTGGAAAAGTTTAGCATTGTGCATTGAAGGGAAGGGACTTTACATAACCAAGAAGTTGGAACACATATCCAATGAAGGGATTTTATATAATTGTGTAGATGGGGAACATTATAATCAATTAAATAAGGTTATAATAAAATGTACTGAGTATTTTTTATATTAATAAAATATTTCATTTTAATATTATTCGATTTCCTATAATATTCAATGACTTTATTCTTTCTCTGATGTTGGGGGTAATAATAATACAGAATGACTTTGGAGGATTTTTGGCAGGTTTTATTTTTTTTTTATTTTTTGACGATTAAGTTTTATTGTATAATAATTTTTATAGACAAATTATTGCGTAACAAGACAATCGAAATAATCCAACTGATAGGATGGAATGGCTGTTTCCCCTGACAACTGCTAGAGAAATCCTTTGGAACAGCCATTCGGTTTTCCGACGCTTATTACTAACTTTCGAAATCATTGACCCTAGCTATCTTAGAGAACATTTCAAAGTACAAAAGAACTGATGGACGGATTCTTTGATGGAATGTCATCTGTAACAGATTTTCACAAAAATGGTTTCAAAAGTCAGAGTCGAAACTTTGTGCTAATAAAGTTTTTTCCATTACAAAAATAGAAAAACTACATTCCTATAGAGTTACCCAAAAATGTTCTTGTGCACAATTGGATGTGGAGAGGAGCTCTGAACCTTTAGCTGTCTTCTCAATAAAGATACAAATCCCCTATAACTTTAACTATTTCAACATTAGAATTACTGCAATTAAAAGTTTTGACAGTGACCACTAATCTAATGCACATAAGGAATTAAAGACATAAAAATTAAAAATGTTTTATATAATTATTTGCTGTGATAATATAAAGTCCCTTAGTTTCCAAATGAATGTATTACATGGACTGGAATTAAATTACACTAAATGTGAAAAACAATTGTGGACTTTCAGAAGATAAGTATTCAAAAACTGTATCATCTTTCGAAAATTTACTACCTGGAAAAAACGACTGTTACTCGGGGAGAATCTGGACCGCTTATATCTACTTGACGTGCATACATCATTATTCCTCATAAAGAACAACCTCAAAGTACAGAGGCTTGCATATGTCCTGAGGGCTGCTCCCCATTTCACACAGTTTGTCCAATCGCAGAGATTGACGGGATCTTCTGTTGGACAGCGAAGCATATCTTCAACGTCCGGTTCGAGGATTACTCATGGAAGCAAGCCAAGCTGCCGGTAAGGATCGGAGGGCTTGGAATTCGCAATCCTATAGATATTACTTTCTCTGCATATCTCTCGTCGCTAATGGCCTGACACCCTTGTCAAAAGAATTCTACACTCCCTCCCTGAATTCTCTACTGACCAGGAAGCAGGTAATACTCCTGAGGCCTGAGCCGTACCTATCAGTTTTCATATGTTCTCTCAGCGGGGTTGGACAATGTTATATGCCGGAAGTCTTTTGAAGATCTGATAGTGTCATCTAACCAAAATCGCCGTTTGTTGTCGGGGGTGTCTTCTGAGAGTGGTGCCTGGCTTAACACCATTCCTAATGGAGTTTTGGGTACTTTTCTGGATGATGAATGCGTCCGTATTGGGATTTCATTACGACGGAGATTAAAGGTTATGTGTTCGTGCTGATGCGGAGACAATCGACTGTTCCCTCTCTCCTGCAGGAAGAGAGTAGAAAGATCTCCCAGACATAAGGTCTTGAACGAAGTCAATAGGCGAGCTTTGGACGACGCTGGACATCCCTTAATGCTCAAACCAGTCGGTCTTTTCAGGTCTGATGGGAAACGACCAGATGGGATGACAATCTTCCTTTTTGAAGTCCGGAAACCTCTTGTCTGGGACGTCACCTACACCGACACGTTGCAATCTACTCCAGAGTGCCTCTGGAGCCTGTTATGCCGCTGAGAAGGTCGAGAGGTTGAACCTGACAAAGTACGCTGTCCTATTCAATAATTTTTTGTTTGTTTCACTCGCTGTTCCCTTACGCCTACGACGCTGGAATTTTTGAGTCGTCTAGGGAATCGGATTTCTACACGATCAGGATATCCTCATGAGCGCTGCTGGCTATTTGACCGAATCTCGCTCCATCCTGAGAGAAAATAGCCACGCAGCCAGGGCGGCTACTATATAACCATTTGCTAACTTTTTTCCGTAATAAATTGTTAATTTTTTGAAAAAAATTTATTAAATTAAGAAACAATCAATCTGAGGTTTATCACTACCCGCCCTGACTTGGTGGTTATTAAGATGGCGATATTCGTTCAAATAAGAGCAGTGCTCACTGAGATCTCCAGTGCGTGTAGAAATCCGATTCCCTAGACGACCCTGGTATAACAAATTATTAAATACAAAAATTAACCTGTCAAAGTGCAGAATAAAAGAAATACGTAATAGAAGCTCCAATTGCGTAATATTTGGTAAACCCGTATTACACATCAATAAATTAACAAAAAGACATTATAGGACTGTCACTATGACAACAACAAAGAGGTTTATATACCACAATTATTATAAATCCACAATAATGTCCCTTCAAAGATACATTTCGACATATTCTGACCACTATCAAAGATCAGTCCCTCGAATGCGCTCCAGTAAGAGACCACTGGGGGACAGAATGTTTTTGGTGGGTAATATAAGTCAACCTCTTTACTCTACAACAAATCATGAACACTTCCCGACCATACCAGGGTACCACCGTAGAAATATAAAAAAGCATGTAATTTTATACTCCCATTAAGAATGATGAGTACATTGCAGAAGAAGGGAATGTAAATTACGTGACCACAAACAACCGAGCATATAATAAACCAAAAATAATAAAAAGTAAGCGAAACAACTGTCCGAACGTTGAACTAAAAAGACAGAAAACATACTATGAGACTAATTATAAAAGTGATTATGCCTGGAAGTGCCCAAGCAATAAGATAGCTTATACTGAATTTCCATCTCTCCTCGGTATTTTGTCTACACAATTTGAGGATCAACATATTTCCAAAATTCATTACGCGAGTTTACTACTACAACAAAGTCACACTTCACAGGAGAGTGGTCTCCAAAGATGGCAGAACCAGTAAAGCACAAAGACCAAATCTATATATCGGGTGCACTCTATAATGATTATTTAGGCGAACAAGAACTTAGTACTTCTCATAAAGAAGATTTTGGGTTAAAAAAATATTGCGAACCCGCCAGAAGAAGAAGACAACAAAAAGTTCAGTTTTGTAATCTTTTGGAACATTTATGATCGATTTATTAACATTTTTACTAAAATAACAATGTTTGATTATGTTCTTACATCAACTTTGACATAAAATCATTATCCTTTCATTATTATGTTCACGGACAAAGGAAATTAGTAACAAGTATTCGGGATAATAGTTAATTTTTATGCTTTCTTATAATCATAAGAAGTGTCATCAAATCCACATGTCTTTGGAGACGCCAAATGTCCTCTCATCCCCACTACAGTGAAAGAGTTCATAACGGATACCCACTCTGACCGGGGGAACTGGATGAAACTATTTCGAGTATATACAGAATTATTTAAAATAAATGATTTTTATTTATTATTATTCTATTGGTCGAAATTAAATGGACTCATAAAATGAACTTTATAAAAAAGGTGCCCCAAGCAGGTTGTACTGTATTTGGTTTCGTCCAAAATAACATCTAAATTCATGTACCCAGTAATTGAGTTAGTATTCAAATATAAGGCAACTATCGCAAAATTGCCTGCGTCAAAAATTACTACTCCTTTTATAGGGGCTTCCCTCCTTAATTAAAATTGTTATATTTATTTCCAATAAAATTTATTTGAATTGGTGTGGTTATTGCAAGAACATCCCGTTATATGCGGAAAGGGAAGAGATGATTGTTTGTGATGTGGAGAAAAAGGATATGTTGAAAATCAGCTCCTCTACGAAGAAGGCCTGATTTCAGTGATTCGAATGAATAATTGTTGTACTTCGATTATGATTTATTATTATAAATTGTTGTATGTTTAAGCTTTAACAAAGATTTATAATAAAACATAATATTGGACTTGCTCAAGCCAACCGGAACCACTCTCTTCCCATGGGGAAGTGGTAAATACCTTGCCTGAGATGTCACCTGTGTTGATAGCCTCTTTCTGTCCAACCTTACAACGACAGCAACTAACCCAGGCTCTGCTTCGGAGAAGGCTGAGACCTTAAAGATAAAAAATACGCATGTCTCGATGGACAATTCATTTTCGAACCAGTGGCAGTTGAAACGACAGGAATCATTGGAAGCAGGTCACTGACCCTGCTAAACAGATCGGCTCGCTCATCGCGAAGAGGAAGAATGATCGGAGAGAAAGCTGACTAATTGAGCGTTTTATTTAAAAAATAATAAAATTATAATAAAATTATGTTATTTATTCCAAATATTATTGTGCACATTAATAAACTCACAAAATAAATAAAATTATTACTTAATGAAAATACTATAATTAAATATACATATGGAAATCACTCGTAGTTATTATTTAATAAAGGGTTAACAAAGGGGTTAATTAAAGGAGATGGTTAGTTGCCATAAGTCATACTACATTCTTGGACTCTTCCAGTATCAATCTCGGTCTTTTTACAAATCCTGAAGTTATATATACGTCTCTTTAACATGACTCTTCTTTATAAAACTAGTCATTTTGGTATGTGAAACCGTTTCATTGCTGTTTTCTTGTGCTGAGCTCTTTATTCATCTTCTTTAGCGCAATCTTTATAAATGTTCTTGTCTTTTCTAATTGCGATATTATTTGGTTTTATAAGGGCAGCAGTACAGGACCCTCCATTCATTAACAACCGACGGTACAATAACCCACTTGAACAGGAAGAAGAATATTTTTTCCAATTTTCAACTTACTCATGCACAGAAGAGCTTGGACGGCCCTTTTCCTTCTAATAGCTACGTCTTCCATAAAGTTTTTTTTCTTTCAATTAACACTCCAAGATATTTTAATTTAAGTACATCATTCATGTCCCTCAAGAGGCAGCCACATCGATTAAATCTTTGATAGTTAGAGATCCGAAGCGTTAGTTTTCTCAGCTGAGATGGTCAAACCCGAAGTGACTTAGGGATGCAATGATGATCAATAACCACAACTTAACACCGCTTGCAAATCGGAGTAATTGAATACAATTATTACTAAGACCCATGGGGATTATTTACGGATGAATCCTGCCGTTCCTGCTAACGGTATTGTGGAATCATGTTTCCTCTGCTCAGATGCTTTTAGAGGGAAGCCACGAACAACTTTGACAGCCTCCAAAAAATCGCAATCTCGAAAAGGGGTGTCACAATCTACGGGAAGAATAAAAATTCTTATTACAAATGTGCTTAATAATAAACTTTTAATTCATAAAATTCTTAATTAAATTTTTGTTATTGAATTCAACATCTCTGACAAACAAATTAAACGTGGCGTCATGTGGTCTACCAGTCATAACGTTTCTGGAGGCGCTCAGGGTGCACCTAATGCACATAGGAAAAAGACCATTTGCTCACCCCCATTCGAAGTTGGTTCCTTCGTACGGCTTCCTTCAACTCTTCCCCATCAACTCTCAATGGGATCCTTCTACTACTCTCTGGCGACATCGAGCTCAACCCAGGTCCCCAACTTTCAATTCTGCAGATTAACATCAACGGAATAAAGAGAAAAATTCTCGAATTACGATCCTTCACAAACAACCAAAACATTGACGTGATCTCGCTTCAAGAAAGCAAGTTGACTCAGTCCGCGACTACTCCTCATTTTCCAGGTTTCGACTGCATCCGCCTAGATCGCCCGAACCGCCTCGGTGGAGGCCTTCTTACCGTCATCAGAAAGAACCTTCGTTATTCTGACATATCCGCTGAACTTAAGTCGCTAACTAACGATGGGACCACGGAAATCTCCGGAATTTCAATATCAAACGGATCTAGTGCTCTCAAAATTGCTAACATATATGTCCCTATTCCGTCCTCTTGCCCGAAAGGATTCTTGTTGGACTTATCCAGACTAAACAACCTAGAAAACCTAATACTTTGTGGAGATTTTAATGCAAAGCACCCTGCCTGGTTGAAATCACAAACAACTGACTCAAGAGGACTATCCCTAATAAACCAACTCTCCTCCATGACAATCCTCAATAGCCCCACTATGCACACGAGAACTCCATTCAAGGAAGGTGATTCATCTACATCCCCCGACATCACTTTCTGTTCATCTACTCTTGGACCCAACATTTCATGGACAGTACATTACGGATTATCCTCCGATCATAATCCAATAATCATTCGATTCAAAAAATTTCTATCATCCAAAAACAACTGTTTCTTTCTTCAACTACAAAAAAGCAAATTGGGACGGCTACTCAAAACATGTTGACCAAACTCTACTTTGAACATATTCCGTTCTATTGATGAGGCCGTCGACCATTTGAACAAAATAATTTTTGATGCTCGTAGTAGATTCATCCCTCGTGGAAGGTTCAAATACTACAACGAAATTTTGGATCAGAATACCAGATCACTAATCAGAGAAAGAAACCGCTTGAAAAGATACGTACCTCCCCTCCCGGGACAGAAATCCCAGACAAAGTCTCTCAATGATGAAATTTCAGGAAGGATCAGAAGGGCTGAAGCAAACAAGTGGGAAAAGCGAATCTGCTCTCTCCCATTTCATAAATCTGCCCAGATGGTCTGGAAGGCAATAAAAAGACTTGGCCCCAAAGAAAACTCCACCTGGAAACAAAAGACAGACCAACACAGCTTAAATAAACTAATGAAGTATTATACCTGTATAAGTCACAAAACCTAGACTTGATATCCTTATGGCTTTCTCAAAAATGAGCCTAAAATATCAAGAAAAACTTGAATAGCTCTTTTATTCTCACAAATTCTTAGCACAAAAATTCGGAACGAAAATTGGAACTAAAGCTTGAATAAAAAAGATATAATGCCACTTTTGATTATTGGGAACACCTGCTGAAAGACTAAATTCGTGATAAAATGAAAACACTTTTAAATTGTTGGATTCAGTGGTTTTCGATGTATTTCAGTACTTGAGAGTGGAAAATTTCCCAGTTAGTGGTCCACTCATTGAAAATTTGTTAATCTCCATATTGACGCTTTGGTTAAACATTGCACATAGATTACGGTTAAAACTTTTAGGGCATATATCGGTTGTTGAAAGACTTTAAAAAATGACACGAGTTCAAGTTTAAATGGCGAATCAAACAATAAAAGAAACCCTCAAACAAATTAATGATTTGGACGAGTCCATTTTAGATATTGTTCCGGATTCTCTGAGAGTTTACTCGTTTAGGTAAAAACTACAACTAAACCTAACAAAGAAATATATGGATTTGGGTGTAAAATCGAACATTTTTTGACAATATATCACAATAAATTTTGTCAAGTTTTTTTAAAGATTATTATTTAATAAAATTATGATTATTTATAAATTTTAAGTAAAACCCGAGGTCCGATTGTATCATCTGAGAGTGTCAGATATTTGGACAAATAATCCAAAATTTATATAAGAATGGTATTTTCATCGCCTAAAAGTCCCTCTCATTATAAAACAAAAGTTTAATACTTTTGACGAGCATTTTACATGACAGTTAATCCTCTTCATTTTGCCCATCATGCCTTCTTTACAACCAGAATATGGACCACCTTTGTCCGGGCCCGCCTCCAAGTTCTGTATAACACCAAATTCACTTGATGGATTTCTGGGAGCGTCCACTCTTGGCTTTGACATTCTTGTTAGCCACAGGTTTCCTTCACTCAAAGAAACTAGGGTTAATAGATATTAAGTATGAGGAGAGTCTCTAAGTTGATGGGAGATTGCTAACAAGTCAGTATTATTTTTATGTGAAGTAAATTAACCCTTATAAGCTATCCACAACATCCATTAATACAAACATAAATGAATATTCAGCATTAATTCAATAAGCATCCTCATTAAAACATAATCAATTGATAGTCTAAACTTTTGTAAAGAAATCTAAACAAATATCCTATTTCATCCTCCAATGTGTTATCTACACTTGTATTAACAACAAATAGAATTACCAAGTTTGTTGTAACAAATATTTTAAAATAAACGCACAACGTAAATTTATAATTAAAATTAAATATATATTTTAATCATATTTTTTTAAATAATAATATTGTAAATTCAATAAACTATGTCTCTTTGTGTTCCTTGCGGCCGATCTAGACCAAAACCATCAATAATATCAAAACCCCACTCCAAACTTAAGTTTGTTCCCCATGAAATCCTCAAAATGAAAAACCTGTGGGAAATAAATTTGGAAGCAAATGAAATCTCACATATTCCAGAAGTATTATTATTAACAATTTAGTTACTTTTTCATAATCACCAAAAACTAAGCCGTCTCTTCCTTTCAGACAACCAACTTAAGGATTTACCAAAATCTGTGTGTCTTCTCACCCAGTTGACTGAATTGGATATTTCAAATAATGGTTTTTGTTTGTCATAATTAAAGACTTCTCCGACCTTCCTCCCAGTTTTGGGAAGTGTTCTTCTCTGCAAGTTTTAAAATTATCGAATAATCTGTTTGAAAGGTTATTTGTTGTGTTATTAAGATTTCCATTCTGTCTCACACAGCTCACTCAGTTAATCTCACTGGATTTGAGTTTCTGCAAAATTTACCAAATTCCTGAACAAATTGGATTGTTTTGCTTACATTAACATTAACAGAATGACTTGTCTGGTTTCTCTGGAACTTAGAAATAATTTCATCACAACAATTCCCGAGTCCATTGGCCTCCTCTCAAAATTAGAACTCTTAGACTGTTCATCCATGCCTTCTCTTACTGAAATTGTTGTGTTTGCTAAATATTTAAGAACCCCGGAGTTTGTAACTGCAGTAGACTCCAAACTCTGTGGTTGGACAGATGCAGTCTCACTTGCTTACCTTCAGTATTATTCCCTTACTTTCTTAGACCATTGGTCGTCTTAAAGAACTTCAAACGTTGGATCTCTCAGAAAACTACATAGAAAGGCTGCCAGATTCAGTTGGAGAGATAATAAGCTTGGTGGAGTTAAATTTGAATTTAAATAAACTTTCATGTCTCCCTGATTCCATTGGTTATAGTAAATATCACATATAGGATTACTACCTAATCTAAGCGTCCTCAAACTTGACGATAACAGTCTTCCATCACTCCCAGAGACAATTGGAGAGTATTTTATATATTACATTAAGATGTACTGAATTGGCAGAACTGTATGCCTCGAATAACCTAATTAATGTATTTTAATAATTTATGCAGAAACTCCCCTGTTCATTGGGTTGTCTCAAAAAACTGAAAATTCTCAGTTTGGGGAGAAATATGCTGACTAATATACCCCCCAGTGTTATGAATGCCTCTAATTTAATAATCATTAATTTGTGTGACAATAAAATAGAGAATATTCCAAAAAGTGTGGGGAATCTCACTAAACTCTCTGTATTGGATTTGTCTGGGAATAAGTATTATATTTATTAACATTAGACTCAAATATCTTCCCACTACTATTAACTACTGTCCACTAAAGTCTATTCGTGTCTCTGACTATCAGACTCGTTCTATGGTTTTACTACAGAGGGCAGTCAATGACCACACACAGGAAGATGTCCTCACCTGTATATACTTTCCACAACAAAAATCGTTTGATGATGGTTTACTTTGCATTTACTTTTAGTTTCATCCCAAGTTATTGCAGAAAATGTAACACAGGTTGATGAATTTAGTAGTAATAAAGTCAAATCCACCGATTTTGTTATAAATGAAGTCAGTTTTATTGGTAATTTTAGACTGAGAAAATTCAAGTTAGTATTCGATGTGGACAAAACCAAGGTCCCGGAATGTCTATTGGTGGGGGAATTGACTCAAATCCATATCAGAATGATGATAAGGTTGTTATTATTGTTACCCTTAAGGGTATATTTGTTGTTGATATATTGCCAAACTCTCCCTCTGAGAATGTATTGGAGGTGGGGGATAAGATAATTAAGGTCAATGGACGTTGTCTGGTTGGTATCACTCATGACCGGGCCGTCGATGTATTTCGGTCGTGCAATGGGAACTATGATTTTGTTTTGGAGAGAAAGGTGTGTTATACCACCTCTGACTTGGGCTCTTTTGAGGATCGTGTTCAAAGAATAGTGAAAAACGCAGGTTTGGAATCAAAATATCCACTAAAAGTAATAAATGTTGTTTACTTTGGTGGTGGATTTGTTGTGTGATCAAAATGGTATTTTTGGACTCAGAATTCACGGTGGATACAAATCCAATGCCATACCATTCTCTTTTACGGATGGTGGTCCTTTTATACTTGGTGCTCCTTCACAGAGTGAACTTAGAGTGGGGGACAGAATATTGACAGTATTGATATTACAACAGTTAGATTGACGGAAACAACATATGTGTAATGACTGCCTATCAAATCTCTGAGTATTTTCGAGGACGCAGGTCAGTTTGCCTTATAGTGAGTGAAGATCCCCTTCCATTAGGATATATGGTTTAATGTGTTGTTTATTAATATACAATAACGATCACAGTTGTACGTAGTATTGGAATTACTGTTAGAAAGGGGGGAAGGGAGTTAAATGACCAGGGAATCTTTATTTCAAAAATATTTAAAAATGGGGCTGTGTATGGAAGGTTAAGGGAGGGAATGAGGATTATTTACATAAATGAGACATATTTGTTGGATATTAGTATTGAAGAGGCAGAAAGTATAATAAATGGATTATTGGGGGAAGTTACTATTTGTGTATGTGATCCTCCAAATGTTTTATTGTTTATTATATTTAGACTCATCTTTGTGTTAATAATTCACAACTTGAATATGCAAATATTTCCTGCACTTCTAAACCATTAACAAATAGTCCTTATCCTCGGGATAACTATTTGGATGCATTAACAAGCACTCACATTCATTCTCCTATTATAACCAAACAGTCACCTTACAGTGGTAACCTCTCACAAAAAATAAGCGCCTCATTTTCAACACAGACCCCCGATTTTGTAAATTCTACAGTCTCAACCGATCCTCTCTCTAATTATACTATTAGATGTTCATCCTCAAAGGTTAAACATTATTGTGATGTTTGTAGGATAGTCTATCAAAACCTAGAAGATTGTTAAAGCCAAGTAGTAAGTCATTAGTAGATAATAAAATATCCAATAATCAAAGTAATCATGCTTAATATTGTTATTTATAATAAATATTCGTAATTTATTACAAGGAATTCATTTAAGTTTTTTATTCTATTGACTGTAAGCTAATATTCAATTCACTAAATATTAAACAAGGTAGATATTAATATCTTAACCAACTCCACTGGTAAAGATTACCTGATAATGGAGTGATATTCGCGACGGTAGGATGTGTGATGAAAATGAAAGAGGCAGTACCTACTTCTTCACCTCTCTTCGGAAGATTAAACCTATAATGGACTATTGGAGGATGGATTTGATCGGCACAAGCAGACATTCTCCTTTGAGTTCCTTACTTAAATTAATTAAACTCACTAATAAAATATGAGACCGATATAAATCCATCATGCATGTGTGTGCTCTAATCCGGAGAAAATTTCTTAAAAAAAGTATGATTGAATTATTTTTTCAATGGAAATCACTGATTATTTAATAAAACAACTAAAGTCCTTTAACTAAGAGGCCAGAATTTCATAAGAATTCCTCTGATCACTTCCATTTTTAGTCTCAGCCAAAGTTTTTTTTGAAGCGATTCTTCGTTCGATATTAGAAATAAAGGTGTCCATCATTTCTCCCATGACCCCGGAAGTCTCCATTGCAATAGGTACGAAATTTGTCATTATCTGGGAATAAGAAGTGTTCATATAAGGGACAGTTAAAATAACATGGGTTTTGCCTGGATTCTTCACGGGGTCATATTTCGAGCAGTCAATAAGCTGGATGTACGAAAGTCACCATCACTGGTCACAGTAATTTCATAATTCACCATTTAACTTCACATTGGTTGACTTATCTGAAACTAGAACATTCTAAGCATAAATAATCAATTGAATGTATTCGTATGGTGGGTGCCACAGTGGTTTGGTGTCGGGCAAAGTCACGGGTTCGATTCTCGCTGCTGGTTACCTGATGGAAGGATCTACAATGCGGAAAGGGCTTGACGAGTGAGATTCACTGCGGAACTGGATAGTCAAAAGTGCATACATACAAGAAAAAGAAAAAACAAAAAAGTGAAGAGCATTTTTTGGTTCTCCCTCTACGATTAGTTATAATAACTGTTCTTTACTTAAATAAAGTGTGTGTTCTGCACGAGCGAAACCCTAGGCATTTCACGTGCTTATAGCAACGCGGTAGTGCTTAATAATAGTAATAATGTATTCGTATCTTGACTGTGGGAAGTCGATTTTCTTCCCATAAACTTCGATTTAATAATATAGACAATTCGATGTACTTGCAGTAAGGATGTATAATACGCTTTGGTTACTGGCCTCAAATCACCATTCAAGATTTTCCTGGGCTTAGCATTTTTTGTACAATGCTTCACTCCTTACACACATTGCCCACTTTAGTCTTAAGATGGACCTACGTTGATTCTATGAAAGGTGTCGAACCTTTGTCAGTCAGTTTCCGAGATTTCCCATGTTACGGGATCGGTTCAGGAGAGCCTCATACCTCATACAACCTGAGGCATAGGATAAACGTCTTTGGATCTATCCTTTCATAACCTTTTGTATGGTAACAATTTAACAATTTCCTTTTCGTAATATCTTCGGGTCCCCGAGATGAGAGCCGACCTTTAAGGTCTTCATCCGATATTCGGTACTGCGTGGTTCCACCGGATGATCTCGACAATATCTGTTTTCTACGTGTTCTTTGATAAAGATCATTTGGCCAGGCGGTCTGGTGCTATCTTCAGGAGACGTCGAAGTGCTTTTTTGCTACTTGAGAAAAAGTCAAGATCATCGGTGTAAAAATTTATAATATCGTCGCTATAATATAGCAGATTCAAAGTATACAGCGAACAATATCGGGGAAGGGAGTCTCCTCGAGATGTAACCACTGTTGTCACAATTTCTCGCGACATACATTTTCTAATAGGAACTCACAAAATCCAGGAAACTTTCGAGCAATTCAATGAATTTTCCTCGAAATACAATATCGAAAGCTCTGGTGGGATCAATTCTAAGAATTGTCTTTTAACTATGAAATCTTTGCTGAATAGCACAATATCATTTATGGCACCATACTATATCAGGTGTTGGTCTCCCAGTCCCGAACCACTTTGTATTTGGGCCAAGTACCTGTCCACTAGCTCTTGGATCCGATTAAGTACGATCAGGGAAAGGATCTTCTGCTGGGTATTTATAAATATGACAGGTCTCAAGTTTTAGCCAGTCCGATGGGTTTATTTCCCTTATGGTCTGGTATTAGTACCCCTTTTTCAAGCTCTGCCAAGTCCTTGTTTGCTGTCATACAGCAATCTCGAGAGTTTCTTTGTAAGTACTGCTAAATTTTAAATTTTACATGTTGTCTAGGTCCCGGAAAGCAACCAAATTTGAGCTTCTTTATAACTATTCTTTAATTAATAAATTAATTTACCACATAAGTCGACCTTTTCGATTAAAAATTGACCTAAAAAATCGACCTCCAATTATACACCGAGTCATGAAATTCAACTTCGTATTCATCGCTTCAAATGTGATGGTAATTACTACACTTCACAAAAAATTCTTGCAAAGATCAACAATCTAATTATTGAAGAGAATGGTATAAAATGATAACTATGTTAGAAATTTACAATCATCCAAAGGATAGATGCGTATTCTGATGTAGTAATTTACAATCATCCAAAAAGATAGATGAGGATGGAATCAAGATCTGGATAGAAAAAGTATGGAACTCTCGACCTGGAGGAATGTTAAATAAGAAAAGTCTTTTCGTATAGTATTCTTTCAAAGCCTATCTAGTGGACTCGTCAAAAAAATTAAATGCAACAACACTGATGTCGCCGTTATTCTTGGTGGACTAACAAGTGTTGTGTAGCCACTTGATGTTTCTTTGAACAAGCCGTTCAAAGACAGATTGAGAGAAAATTGGAGTAATTGGATGATAGAAGGCGAGAAGCAGTTTACTAAAGGGTGAGCCATGAAAGCACCCTCGTTAGAAATAATAACAGGATGGATTAAACAGTTGTGGGATGACGTGTCGCTGTCTACTGTGGAACGCTCCTTTAAGAAATGCTGCATTTCCAACGCTCTCGATGGGACAGAAGCTTATCTGGGTAGAGGAAAAGGAAACTGAAAATAAAAAAACCAAAAAGATGCCCTTTATGACGACAAACTAAACAAAAATAAATGGAACGAGCTTTTTGGAAATAGTGACGACGAAGACGGATTTTGAACTTTATGTAATTATTATTAAAAAGCACTTCCGAGAAAACATAAAATTAGTTAAGTTTCCCTTGTGCCGTATTCCGAACCATCCTCTCCGTTAGCTTCAACCATGATCTCTGTTGCGCACTAGTTCTCTTAGGTATTCCAGGTCGTCTGCCATTTCCATTATAATATCAGATGCTGTCCACACCCTTGTAACGTAGTGAATCAGGTCATGATGGACTGCAAATCCGAGACCATATTGTCGGCAGGCCAACGGAGGATAAAAAAGTGGAATTTTCCAAACAGTTCTGTACATTGTACGGTCGTTTTTGTCTCTTGTAAACAGCACACAGAGGCGTCATATTTAGTTAGATCGCATACCAGTTGGTGTTTCTTGTAAGGTCGATCAAGTCCTCTGCAATTGAAAGACTTTATAATTCTAATTTATTGTTTCTTAACTAAAAAAATTAACAATCAAATATCAGTTTCTATAACGAGTAGTATGGCTATTCATTTTCTTAACTAAAAATAAATCACTTTCTAAGAGTATTCATTGTTGTTAGTCTCTCTCGGCCTGTAATATAACAGGATTACAAAGTAATTAGTAGGGGGTCGACTTATACACCGCCAAATACGGTATTAACCCCATATACACCGAGAAATAAGTTAACAGTAAAAAATTAGTTAAATGTATCCAATTTCCACTTTTCCATAAAGAGTCCATCCAGAATCAACATAAAAGGAAAAAGACGTCCATTATATGCAGTTGTGGAAACCCCTCCAGTGGAGTGGGGGAGAGCAAATGATCCTTTTTTATCAAGCCTGGCACTGGAAGCTACCTAGACAAATGGATCACATGATGCCACTCTAATACGAAGAGAAAGAGAAGGAACAGACGAAACAAACAAAAAAGTTTAACCGTTTACCCACGTGGCACCACTTGACGAAAACAATTTTATTTATCGTTTTATCGCTATTGAGGTTAAACTGAGATTGTGATTTATATTTTTCGTAAATTATTTTTTAATCATAAAAAGAGATTTAAAGAAATCAATATAAGTAAAATAATTTAAACAAAGATCTTTGTTGTTTTGTTTGATCCTCATTCTATTTGTGCAGTTACTGGCATATGATCTTTCAAGTTCTTTCAATTTGGGCAAGGCTGGATTCGAACCTGGATCCTACGTGTAACCGACACTTTTTTTGTTCAAAACTTCTAATTTCGATGTCTCCTGAGTTTGCCACTTCTTCCATACTTTCAAGAAGGGAGACAAGGATTTTCATCATCATTGGGCTATGTAAACATTAGTGGAATAGAGGTATGTACCACCTTAACCCTCCGAGGGATTAACCACGTGGTTAAGTGTTAATAATGGTTGTAATTAGTGTATATTATGTATAAAGTAAAAAATAATAATTTAAGGGGGTGAGGATGAATAGATTTAAAATATAAAATACACATGGAGTGTTTGTGTGGCATTGATGTGGGAGGAACATTAACAAAGATTGTCTGTTTTGAGCCGGAATCACTATTAGGATTGGTAAAGGATATATTTAGTGAGAAAGGATTGGATGAAGGATTAGAAATTAATGATATTACTATTAGTGGAGTAAAGGGAAGTCTACATTTCATTCGTTTCTCAACATGCCAACTTATTGATAATATTTATTTGATATCAAAACTAAAACTTAAAACAGGATTATGCTGCACTGGTGGGGGAGCCTTTAAATTTGAGAATGACTTGAGAGCAATTGGTCCTCAATTTGATCGATTGGATGAACTGACATCCGTTATTAAAGGTCTTCACTTTGTTAACGAAATATCCCCCAATCAGGAATGTTACTTTATCAACCAAGACTATAGTCGATGTCATGTACCCTTAGATAACACAAGACCATATTTGGTGGTTAATGTGGGATCTGGTGTTAGTATTATGAGAGTTGACTCAAAAACTGACTTTAAGAGAGTCTATGGATCAGGGTACATACATAATTAATATTTCAGATTAGGTGGGGGAACATTCCAGGGATTGTGTGCTCTTTTGATTGGTTGTTCCTCATATGATGATGCTATTGACCTTGCCTCCCGAGGAGATCACACAAATGTTGATAAATTGGTAAGAGATATTTATGGTGGTGACTATGATGAGTGGAATCTATCTGGTAGTCTGGTTGCTTCTAGGTGGTTATTGTTGTATATTATAGTTTTGGTAATATGATTCATTCTGATAAAAGGGAATTGGCCTCCAAGGAAGACATTGCCCTGTCAGCTTTGTTTATGATTTGTAATAATCTGGGATCTATTTCTCGACTATGTGCTATAAATCAGGTATTATCCTTTATTAGTTTAGGGAGTCGACAGAGTTGTGTTTGTGGGTAATTTTTTTCGTATTAATGAATTTGCATTACAACAAATATCACAGTCATTACTCTTTTGGTCAAACACATCTCTTAGAGCATTGTTCCTTAAACATGAAGTTGTTATAATCATTACTTTAGGGATATTTCGGGGCTGTTGGGTGTATTATTCATTATATTTATTCTTAATATTTTTAAATTCATTACATTCATATTTTATTTCTCCGCTCATCCTTTAATATGCGGTAAGGAAATCTGCTCCCCACGGATGTAGGCAGTCTTCTCCTCAAGCGGGTGACTCATGTCAAACTGTCTTCGATTTCTGCAAGACGACAAATATTATTGTCGGATCTCTGAAAACATGTGGGTTTGATAGCTACCTTCCTGTTAGCCACCGGTCTCTTTCACTTGAAGGCACCGGGGATAAATAAATTAAAGTCCAAATTGTTAAAATTAAGTAGCTTTAATGATTAAGAGCGTGTTGAATATATAAATGTGTAAAAAGTTAGTATGAAATTGAAAACACAAAAGGATTTTATTAATTGATGATTAGTAGTGGTTTGTGGATTTATTAATGTTAGGTTTTTTTGAAAATTAAATTTTTCAAATTATTATGCACATTTTCAACAAGAAAGTTAATCCATTGACGTCGCTTGCACCATAATTTTTCAGACGAGCTTTTTTATGATACTTCAGTAACAAAAACTGTTTTAACAAATTGTCATATATTAAAAATTAAAAAATATAAAATATGAACTTATAAAATTAATAAATATTTAAATTATTACTTGTGATATGGCACCATTAAATCCATTTTTAGATGGGAGTGATGATGAAGAATATACATTTGGGAAGCCCAACAAAGCAATTGCTGCTTCTAAGCGATCTGAATTACTAAACGAAGCAAAGGATATCCACCAACGTAAACTTGAGTCTACCAAACGAACTTTAGAGTTGATTAATGATAGTGAACTCACAGGAATCACCACAGCTGAGGTATTATTACTATGTAATAGTATTAGCAACTTTACCATCAGGGGGATCAACTCAGGAATATCGAGTCTAAGCTTGAGGATATGGATGATAATCTGAAAAGCTCACAAAAGAATATTGATGGAATGGGAAGTTTTTTCAAGAGTTTTTTCTCACCAAAAAAGTCAAAAATTCCTGTTAAAACAGTCGAAAAGACAAGTTCGGAGAAACATAAGCACGTGAGTAGTGAAGTCCCTTTGGAAGCAAAGCAGGATGTGGACTCGAATATTGATTTGATATCATTGGGAACAAGTAGACTGAAGGGATTGGCAATTTCTTTGAATAATGAGATTGATGAGCACAACAAACACCTTGATAAAATAAACTCACGTACTGCTATGGTTGATGATAAATTAATGTCACAACAAACACAAATTAAAAAATTAATGAAATGATTTATATTATTTACTTTCACATTATTATATTAAATTTTGGTTAATTCATTTTGTCATGTTGGCGACTCTTAGGGATTGTTTATCTGGGTCACTTGCTCTGAAGAAAATTGCCTACATTTGTAACAACCAGACTTAACTTATTTCCCTTACCAAGCAACTTTGCTTGGTAGTGACTACGGGACGAGCGCCAAGCTACCGTTCCTGATTTTCCCAGATTTAAGGAATGTTAAATCTTTAATTTCATTTTGATCTCTCAATGTGTATGAATAAATATAGAAACATAATTTGACGTTCATTATATCACATATGCATGATTATAGTGTACACAAGTGACAAAACCAAAGGTTTATATATAAATTATGTATTATGGTGTAATTCACTGTTCAACCAAAGTGACAATATGATTAACCCTCAAGAGATTTTTCATACTAAGATATCAGTTAAATACGACAAATAGTAGAAAGGATTGATCAGACTCACCTAGGTTGAAGAATGTAGACTCTCAACAACTTTTGGTGGAGTCTGTCTCCGTTCAGCTCTTTGTGTTGCGTTTCCTTATTAGTTATTGTTTTCTGTCTGAGATCTTATTCAATACCCAAGATCTTATTTCGACAAAACAATCTACGAAACTCGGTCTGTGGGAGGAACGTGGTTTGACTTGGTCTAAACAATCGTGGGCTATTTGTAGATCTCTTATGCGAACTAAAAAGGAATCTTAATTAGAAGTGCCTCGTATGTTTCGACTTTCCTACACCGAGGACATAGAATGTTAGCTCGACCCTACAATCTATCGATATTCCGAAGGATAACGGTTTCTTTCCATTTATCAATCCATTCGAATATTGACTATGGAGACACAAAGAGCCCTAAAAAGATTACGGTCTTCCATTTTGCATAAGGGAGAATCTCTCAGCGTTTTCGTCTCCATCGCAAACAATGCCAAATAATTAATGTGAATGTCGCTGTGGAGGGATCGTCGATGCCAAAGGGCTGCACCCGCTCTCGTGCAAAAGGAGTGCGGGCAGAGCACCCCGCCATGCTGCTATGAACAACATTGTCTTGCGAGCTCTTGAAGCGGCAGGCTTCCCGGCAGTATTGGAACCTGTGGGATTGGACCGCGGAGATGGGAAAAGACCGGATGGGTTAACTGTCTTTCCGTTCACTGAGGGAAAATCGCTCGTATGGGACTGCACTGTTGTGGATTCTTTCTCGAACTCGATGATGCTCAGCTCGGCGCAGTCTGCTGGATCGGCAGCCGATCTGGCCGAAAAAATCAAGATTAAAAAATATGGCGAAATTGGAGACCGCTACCGTTTTGTACCGATAGCAATCGAGACGTCTGGTGCGGCTGGAAGTATTACAGCCTCTTTCCTAAAGGAAATCGGGGGGAAAATTGGCCCACCGCAAGAAAGACGTGCGGGAAGCGGTCTGGCTGAGGCAAAGAATTGGTATCGCTGTTATTCGCGGAAACGCTTACTCCGTGATGTCAGCAGCCGCTCTTCCTCATAGTTAATAAATAATATTTTATTGTTAATAAATTTTTGTTTATAAAAAAAAAAAAAAAAAAAAAAAAAATTAATGTGAATAAACTTTTGTAATTATATCTGATCACAACAAAATGAAATTCCCGAATGATCACACAACAGTTCACAATTTAAGACAATTTAGTGATTGTAAATAAAAGTAGTTCCTTAAGTGAGTTAATTACAAAATACTAAATCATGGCATTTGTCGAAAAGTATAGTGATTCTTCTGACCAAAAGCTGAAAAAACCATAAAGTTGGCTTGTATGGAAAATCTCCCCCATTACAGCAGTATTTAAGATTATTTTCTTTCCTATTTGAATAATTTTGCACTCGCTACTCGTTGTGGTCGTTGTGGTGCTAAGTGAAAAGAAGAAAAAAGAAAAGGAAAATCAGAAAGAAGAGCAGCAATCTGCTAAATAAGATGAGGACGTAATTAACCGTGTTTCCAGAACATCTCTTCCCTGCCTAATCTGTGGCAAATCAAACGAGAGGAAATTCGGCATTCAATGCACCCGTTGCCTCAATTTTGGACACCTTGAGTGCTATAAGCTAACAAGAAGGACCGCATACTCTCTGCCAAACTGGTCATGCCCCCATGAAAGATCTTATTTCTTCCACAACCGCCGAAGTGGGGAACTCCCTCATTAACTCAATAAAAACCCTCACAGACCGCATTCTTCGGGCCGATATTCTCCGACTATGCCAGAGGATTCTTTTCTACTTCAAAACTGATTGCCTTCAGAAAGCCTTGTGGTATGTTAAGACCATCGCTATAGGCAACTTATTAAGGTGCCTTACGGCGAAGATTGCTGTCAGAACAGCGAGCAAGACTTTAAGTCCCCAACTGTGCCCGACTCTACGAATGCTATAATAGTCAAACTGGACATACGCAATGCTTTCTATAGCATTCGCTAAGACAGAATCATAGAAGCTAGCATCTCCAGGATCTCGGAAATTAGCAGGATGGTGAAACTTGCATACGGCACCCTATGTACCCTGATATTCAGGCAACACATCATCGAATCCAAGACCAAAGTTCAACAAAGGTGACCCTCTTGGCCACCTGTTCTTCGCCTTGGGTTGACTGTTCAGCATCGACGATGCGAACTCCATTGAACCTATGGTATCTGAACGACGCGACCATCGGAGATAATTGGGAACTTGTGGTGGCGGAAGTCGAGTTTGTCATCTCTGCACTTGCGGCACTAGGGTTGGAACCGAACCCATATAAATGTGAATTATAAACGTTTCTTGCGGAGAGAAGACTTCTGCCGTGCAGTGGCCGCTATTTCTGCTCAACTCCGCGATGTCTCGGTTACCAAACTTGAAAATGCAATTTTTCTTGGCTCTCCCCTACACTGAAATAATGTGTCAACTCTCGTGGAGGAAAAAATACATCACTCCAACAATTCAAATTAAATTTACAAACTTTGGACTTCCACATGGCTTTGTTTTTCCTCAGGAATTTCCACCTCACGTAACGACTCCTTTTTCTTCTACGGACAGCCCCATGTTTCACGGATATGAACTTTTTAAGAGCCATCGACGAGAAGCTGAGGACTGCCGTTGAAGAAACACTCAACATTTCTTTTGATAAAACTGGTTGGATCCAATGCAAACTACCTCCTCGCTACGGAAGAATCGGAATACGCCCACCACTAGAACTCGCCCTCCCGGCCTTACTTTCTTCGACATATGCTTCCAGTGGTCTCACACGCCAGATCCTACGCTACATTAACGGATCGAAAGTTGAATCAGTTGTATGCGTGGCTCGGGAAGTCTGGACACGACTGTGTGTTGGATTCCCGAAGAACGCTAATAAACAACGGGAATCGGACAAGCTTTTATGCTCAAAGATCATAGAAGAGATAAAACCTGTGCTTGATCAGTATCGTCTTGCTTGTCTGGCTTTTGCATCGAGTGGAGCCTGGCTCAGAGCATAACCATGTACCTCACTTGAGACACTATTGGATGACGACACTACGAGGATTGTGGTTTCCGTCCGCCTCTGAATGTAAATGTGCACGACCCATCGGTGTAGATGTGGAGGAATGGTCAACACGAAACATCTTCACGCTCTTTCCGCTGGAGGAGTGCTGGAAGGAGTCCTAGACATGCCTCAATCAATGGAGTCATTGTTTAGGGACTTGAGTCTGCCGGATTTCCTGTCCAATTTGAGCCACTTGGACTTGCTCAAGCCAACTGAAAACTGGACGGAACCACTCTCTTCCCATGGGAGAGTAGTAAATACATTTCTTGGGACGTCACATGTGTCAATAGTCTCTTTCCCTCCAACATTTCAACGACAGCAACTGACCATGCTCAGCTTCGGAGAAGATAGAGACTCTAAAGATAAAAAATACGCATGTTTTAGAGAACAATTCATCTTCGAACCAGTGGTAGTCTAAACGACAGGAATAATTGGAAGCAGGTCACTGACGTTGCTAAACAGGATAGGCTCACTCATCGCGATTAAGAAAAACGATAGGAAAGAAAGGAGCTGCTCATTGAGGGCATTTCCATGCAAATCGTAAGGGGAAATGCGCTTTCAATATGAGATCAGGCAGCAGTTGCTAACTGTTAGTTTTTTTAACTCCGATACACCAAGAAAGAAGTTAAAGTAAACAACTAATTAAGTGTATCCAGTTTCCACTTCTACAGAAACAGAGTCCATCCGGAATAAGACGTCCATTACATGCAGTTGTGGAAACCCCTCCAGTGGAGTGGGGGAGAGCAAATGATCTTTTTTCGTGCCGGCCTGGCACTGGGAGCCACCTAGACGTGGATCACATGACGCCACTCTAATAGGAAGAGAGAGCAGGAACAGACAAAGAAGCAGAAAACTTCAACCAATTAACCACGCAGCACCACATGGCGCCACGTGCTAATAGTTTTTGTGTTATAATAAATTGTTTTTAATTAAAAAAAGTTTCTAAAACCAACAATGGAATACGTTTGTGTTTCGCGGACCTCCTCCCTATCTACCTTCGACAATGACAGAAATTATGTCTCTGAAATAGTGATCGTATAATGTGCTACCTTTAAGACATTAATAATTAATATATTCTGTTTGCTGACCTATTTACTGATATTGTCCATCATTAATTCTATGTCTAATTCCTTGCATGAACTAATAATTGATTTTGAAAACACTAATATTGACTCTGGAAGAAAGACAGTAAGGGAGGTTGACGATCACATACTCCCATTTACTTAAATAGTGGTTTTATAGGTCCAGTTCTCATTATCCAAGTGAACATTTATCCCCTCATTACTTTATATTTAGACTCTCTGGCTCGATGCTCTTCCCTCGATCCTACACAAGCTCGTTGGGGTCGGGTTTTCTTCTGATCACATTGGATCAGGCCTCCTCCATTATTCCTTTGGATTAGGACCCCCGGCATCTTATTCTTTTTGTCCGTAGACCAGTTCTCTGTCACTCAGAAACCCTTTTTGTGTAGCCGCGATTTTCTGAACAATAGTCAATGGTCTCCATATAAAATGCATTGCTCAAAGAATTGAGAGTAAAGCGTTTTTAGTTCCCGATTTTCCATAGTCCCGTTAGGCTTTTTTCCCAATTTTTTGTTATTTTGATTACTTACACGTTTTTTACATTTCCTAAATATTTAGCGCAGTGTAGCGGTTGCCGGCAAGAGGCTTGAAGGTCCCGTCCCTAGTTCAAATTCTGATGCTGTACATTTCGGCTTAAGGTTCTATGCATCTCAATGCTTAGGCCTGACGAGTGACGCCGTCAGCAGTGAACATCTCCCTGCGGAACCTGATCGTCTATATAGACACAACAAAAAAAGTGATGAGCATTCCTTGGTGTTAATTATGATAACTGTTCTTTACTTAAATAAAGTGTGTGTCCTGCCTGAGCGGAGCTATAGCTAATATGACTCTGCGCATAAGTGCAGTTGATTAGTTAAAGTATGTCCTCTCTATATCTCAGTGAAGGAGAAATTCCTTGAAATTCTGAACAAGATAGAACTATTGTGGAACATTAAGTGAGGAAATGTATTAGAATTAAGTATAAAACAGACCCAGGAACGGGACCTATGCGTTCGTGCTTTAACTACGAAGCAAACCGTAATATGGTTGCTAGGTAATTCTCAACAAGCAACACATGAAAAACACTGTGAAATCTAAAAAACTAAATTTTGGATAAATAATGTAAAGATTTATAAATGGAAACGCGGTTATATTGAAATACCCATGAGGAGTATATTATGATTAGTTTCTGATACCACGTTTATTCCAATGTAGACATTGATTCAATCCAGAGTAAAACTCATAGTCAGAATTGAAGGAGACACATGGAATAGGGTTAATTGACCTACAAACAGATATTCTAAAATAAATAAAAATAAAGCCTCTGTCCTGAGGAGAGATAACAAACATTAACCCCATCAATGTTAATCTGAACGTGATCAATTGGTTCCAACTAATAAATAAAAAATAAAATTACAGTAATATTAGAATGTAGTGGAACAATCAGTGGTCTGAATGACAAAGAATGTGAACAAATAGGACAAATGACAATTCCTGAGACAGAAGGATGAAGTAAGGATGATCCAGCAGCAGCAGCATAAGCAGTACTACCAGTGGATGTAGAGATAATAACACCTAATAATAAATATAATAAAACCATCTCCCTCCACAGTGGTTAAGTGAATATCATCAACATAAATATTAACTTTGCACATTCTAAAGTACTTATTACATGTTCTAATGGCAACAACATCATTCATTGCCTTAATATTTAATTACAACAACAGTTAATATTGAGTCTACTTTAGTTATTTCACAAAATAATCTTTCTCTGTTTAATATTTTGTAATCCCCTATTTTAATAATATTTATACCTTTAAACACATTCTCTATTATATTTCTATATTCTTTGAATGAATGAGGAGTCAGAAACCCCATTGTCCCCAAATTAAACGGAATTGTTAATGGCATTGCAAGTGGAAACAGTGAAGAGGCATGCATTAATGTTCCGTCTCCACCAAGAGTTACTATTAAATCCACTTGTTTGTCTGATGAATATACTCTTAATTTATCAGTTATAGATTTATCACTAAATTCAGTCTTTTCAGCATAAACTGTAATATTTTCATTCTATTAATTAGTCAAAACTACCTTCATAAGCCACCATATGATTTCATTAAATTCATTCATTAAATCCGCATCAATCTTTTTAATAACTAATACTCGAGAAATACGAGACAACATTAAACACCTGCTTTTATTATAGTCATTTAATTTTTAAATTTTTATTTTTGAATTTATTAATTTTAATAAAAATTATCTTTTTGAATGTCCATCTACCACAACAAAAGTCCATTTGTCGGCTCTCGTTGGTTTCCTACATGTTAGTGAGGCTGGGATAACTTACTAACTAATAGTGATACAGAAAAAGACATCAAAATGACCTATATAGTTTTTATTGTGAACCAAGTGACCTTATGAAAAGTATAAAAATAATAATAAAACCAAATGAACAAGAGTAAATCATACAAATGGATCTTCCCTATCAGGGACAGAATTAACTTCTTCAATTTCATTGAAATTATAGAAATGTGAAGGTCGATGAACTTGATCATAGAAATCCTTAGGATTGTCAATAGTAACATCAAATCTTGCCTTATCATCAAAACGTACTCCTATAGAGTAATAAAAAGAAAAGACCGAGAAAATTGTAATTCCAAGAAGCATGAGAAGGAACCAAGAAGAATCCAATAAATTGATCAGATAAGAGCATTTGAACCTTATCATAATGTGAGGGTAAATATCCCTTAATAGATGATTCCTTATTTTGTTTCCCCCATTCATAACCAGTTGGTGTTAATTTATAAGCCATTAAGGAGCATGAACCAGGAGTAAAACTAATAATAAAGTAAAATAATACCTGCATGTAATAAGAATAACCTTATCACAATCCCACAGTAAATTATCAGACATCATACGTGAGTGAATAGTAATATCATGAGGAGTCAATTGTGTAATTTCATTAGGTTGTGTGTGAATCCAACCTAAAGGTTCCAAATCCTTTAATAGACATAAATAAATACCTCAAGACTGTTATGGTGAGGAATATAACGAGTAAGTTTAACATGTTGATGAGAGCCAGCCTGAGGAGGAATCATAATACAGTGTATCTCCTTGACTTGCGGATGATCTGGTGGACTCTTACCATAAATAAATCCAGCAATCTAAATAAATAAAAGAATAAACCTGAATTCTCAAATCAGACATTATAATAAATTTTTTTAATATATTTTTGGGTAGAATATAAGTAAATGAATTTTCTTTAATATCATCAGAAGAGACATAAATATGTTGAGTACGAAGATGTAAATTAGTGGCAGAAATAGCCCTAACCCTCCATTCAGTTTTGGAGACAAAGCTATTAGTTTCATAATTGCTAGTAGTAGTAGTTATTATTTCATCTCCATGCTTATTAAAAGATTTAGTAGTGGTGGCAGTAATTTGTGATTGTTCTTTACTTTGTTTTTCAATGTCCATAATTTGACTTCGTTCTTGAGATGGTGCAGATATTTCCATTCCTAAGATAATATCTCTAACTTCAGATTGCGTAAGGGAGGCAACATTAACACTAAATAATAAATAGAATAAACTTATTCTTTTTTCCATAATCAGCGAGAATTAAGTCTTTCAATTGAATTTCAACTTTCATCCATTCTTCATCATTAAGAGAAGGCCATACATGATGTGGTTCTGTTACAATAGTCTTATCAGGTTTTAGTATAACCTTAGTTCTATCATTATTGACATGTAAAGCACGTAATATTAATATTAAACGTGAGAATGCCTATAATATAATAATATAATATACAGTATATGATGATATTGACTCTAACCAGTCATCATAAAGATTAAATAATACCATTTGAGGTTCTGTTGCTTTTAATATTAAATCACCAAATTTCTCTACTTTAAGACATGCTTGGAATGGAAGTTGAAGTTCACTTCCTTTTATTACAATATTTGGAAAATCTAATAAGTGAACCTATAATCAATATTATTATTTAACCTCAAGAGGATCAAGCATTCCTTTACGAGTTACTATAATTTGTCTTGGTTGTTCTTCAACAGGTAATGAACGGATTAATGCAGCAACTTCTTCAGCTGTTTTCCATTTGGCTAACTGACCAAGTCGTTTTTGGCCAGCCCAAACAGAAGTGTGAATAATTTTAAGAAACAAATGACCAGTACGAGGATTCATAATGAATATAGCTCCACTGATTGGTTTAGTTGTTAAATTACCTTCAAAAGTCTATAATAATATATTTAATAACCTTGTGAATTGTAACACGATATACATTTGTATCATCAACAAACCATATAATTTGATTAGAAAATAATTCTCCATAATTTTGAGAATTTAAATACGGTTCTGTAGGTTCGGATGAATATAATTGTAATGCTTTACGAACACGTTCTCTTAAAACATAAAGTGCTGGATTAGCTTTCATAATTTTAGCCATAGCCTGCTGCATAATAGGTTTACATCCAGGAAACCAATTACCAAAACAACTAAAATAATAATAATAACAACCTATGTAAATTATATGAAAGATCAATAGCAACAAGTACTCCACATGGAGAAGGATATATACTCATATTATCTGTTGTATAATCTAAAAATTTGGCTCTTGAATATCTTTCAATATCATGGGAGTCATAATCCCCCCAACGAAGTTGAACATCAACCCAAAACTTTTGTGTCATTGTATTATCAGTCATATCCCTTTAATATTTATTATATATACTTTGTATCTGCTAGTAATGATGGTCGGGAAATATTCCACTTATATGCTGCAAACAATAGAATATCCGCACAAGAACTATTCATTTTATATGATTTCCTAGGATGAATTGTTTCTTTTTGTACAGTCTCTATTTCTAATGAATCCAATTCTTGATCAAATACCTAATAATATTTATTAATATAACTTGACAGATATCCATTACCACACTTTCGTGAATTTTCTGCCATAAATGGGCTCTGAATATTTGAATTAGTGATATTTTCAATGTTGGAATCTTACCATGCATAAAAATACCAGTTAAATCAAGTTGTACTTGAAAACCAACATAAACCTATAATATTAATAAATATTTAACATTTGCTCTATTAATTGTTGGAGACCACCAAAGTGTAAATCTTCTATTGGGGATTTGGTTTAAACCAGAACGTTGAGCATTTGTTAATTTTTTAAATTTCATAGATTCTTCAAATCCGGATGCTTTCTCCCAAAACAATCCTTCCCATGTTGGAAAATAAGTTCCCTTAAAAAGAGTATGTTCAAGTATTCCTTCAACTCCACCAAGAGCCTGTATCATGTCTGTTCTATAATTGTTAAGATTCCATAATTTTCCATCATGTCTTTGATGCGTCCACCAAAACGGATTTTGTTTTAAAATCTAATAAATATTAAAATAACTTGAAATTGTTTAAACTCAGTTCTAACACGCCATCCCTTATCATAAGCGAGTGTATGTCTGTCTTTTTGGAATAATGTATTAATACGAGGAATTCCTCTATCCCAACTACTTTCCAAATCCTCAAGAGTTAATCGTCTATTATAAATAAATATAAATAACCTATTTTGTTGATTGGCTTCCTGTCTCTTTAAAGCATATTCAGCCCAAACTCTATGTGAGTCAATAAATTCACTTTCCCATGGAAGAATATATCTTAATAATAATAATATAATGATACCTGTAAAGATTAGGTATTAATTGGTCTTGATCATGACTCATTCCAGAACGAAAATGAGTAATTTTAGTATCAGTCTGTTTAGACCAACGTAAATCAGATTGAGGAATAAGAATATGACCCATTGATAACATTCCAAGACCACCTATTTATTATTATTATTATTTACCGAGTTCTTTTGGAGTATAAAATACAACTGGAGGGAACCGAGTAGGCATCTTTGAATTTAATCCTATTTTGACACGTGTTTGAATTTTATTTTCACATTTAACTAAAAGATCAAGTAATTCTTGAGTAGTGACAGCAGCCTCTCTAAAATAAGTCATAACCCCAATTAAGGCAGTGTTCCATTTATTTATAATCTAATTGTAAATAATAATAATACCTTAGTAAATGTAGTTGACCCAGAAGCCATAAGAATCTGTCTAATTCTATTATTAAACTTTCTAAGAAATTCATCATCAACTCGTAAAAACATTGAGCTGTCCTCTCTTTGGTAATCTAAAATAATAATTAATAAAATACTTCATTTTGAAGATTCCATACACCATCTCTGTGACTAAACTCTTCATGGACAACACGACATTTTGGTAAAATACGACATTCAAAACCAGACATATTGAATAGTAAATTAGGATTATCTTTGCTGTAAACTGATACAAAGCTATTTTCCCATAAAATAGTGGTAACTGGACGAGGAAGACGATCTTTAATATTCCAGAAAACAGCTCGTCCTCTAATTTATAATAAATAAAATAACAAATTAACATCATGCTTCATTAATCTCATTCTAGCATCCCTAGGCCAACATTTCTTATTGTTATATCCAACAATATTTTCATTATTAGGATCAGGATGTTTAGTAAGGTATTGTTGTATTAAATCACGGGCCTCATCAGAAGTAAACCTAAATAGTATCCATATTCTATCAATATTTCGACAATATAATCTTATTGGATGTGCGGTCTCTGTTGATACATCCTACAAATATATTATAATAAAACTTGAAATTGTAAAAAATCATTATTCATTTGGGGAGGACCTGCAATATCGCTTGCTCTAGGAAGTCCAAGAATTAATAAATCAAGTATTAATCCATAAAATTGAACCATAAAAGATGCATATTGTAAACCACGGATTATTCCAAATGTATTTACATGATTCATGTCCTATAATAATAATATTAATTTACTTTATAATTTATTACAACATTATTCTTTGATGTCATATAATCAGCAATATTATGGTCAACTATTAATCGAAGAAGACGATTTAATAATGTAAGATCTATCTTTTCGTAAATACGATCAAATTCGCTTTGAAGCATTACTAAACATTCACCTTCTGAAGTATCCCATATATTATGTAAATTATTAATTCCTTTATAAATATTAATTCATACCATGACACCACTTGTAAACTAAAAGAGGAGCTGGTTCACTATCTGAAGGTTTAATCCAGGAAGGAAATAATTTCCTTTTATCAGCTTCATACCACAAATATTGATCAAGATAGGCATCAGTAATCTTTTCTATTGGTTCTATGTCATACACTGGAACCAAATGAGTGTAAAAGTCCATAAATTGAATTCCAACCTTAAATAAATAATAAAATAACCTCTTTAAATGATCTAAGGGTTAAAAGATGTCGTTTAATTCTAGACAGTGCTTCATGAGGATTATCATATGCTTGTTCTATTAATCCAAGTTCTTCACGTTGTGATGCACTAAGTCTACTCTTAACACTATTAAATAGTATATTAAATTAACCTATAAGCTTCCTTCAAACGTTCAAGAGAAAGAATAAGTAACTTTGTGTCATGTTTGTATGATAATGGAGGGAACTGAATTGGTGAAAATCGTCTTGATTCAAGCCAATGAACAGTAGTTGTGTAAATAGCAACTCCTTCTTCTGGTGATAAATATGGTCCATCCTATAATAATTATATATTTGTTACCTTTAGAAAATTATGTTGTCTCTCTTGTTCTGACTTTAAATAAAGTCTGGTAAGTCTACCAAGATTCTTTTTGCATACAGTTTTATCAACCTAATAATAAATAAATAAATAACAGTTGCTCCACGACGAATCCTCTCTCTATTATAATGAGCTGTATTAGTCCACCAATCTGCCTTTGCTTTGACATAACGAAGGATCATATCTTCGATTTGTTTTGGTAGTACAATAACTTTCCAAGGAATATTAGCCTTCCAACATCTCCAGGCCTCACTCAAATGATTTAAGACTAAACGTCCTTTAGTTTGTTTAACTCCTTCAGGCATCATATCCATAATGTCATGCATAACCTTCATTTATTATTAATAAATTACAGCAAGTCGTAGTTGTAAATCATAATGACTTTCTACTCGTTGTTTAGTTACTGTTTTTGCTACTCCTTTAGAATGACGTCCTTCAAATTGTCTTGACAAAAGATTAGAAAGCCATCTTTCAAGAAGAGGTGTGACTCCACGTAGAAAAAATATCCAAACACGCCATCCTGGAGCCCAAAAACCACATCCGTGACCTTTACCAACTTGTCCCTATAATAATGTTATAATATAAACAGTATTAAATCGGTAGTATATCAAATGTTTCAAATCCTTACACATCCTTACTTGTTTCATTAATTTATATTTATATCTATACATTCCAGTTAATTGACCAACATGTGCAAAAATATATTGAAGTCCATCAGCCAACTACAAATAAGTGTTAGATAACCTGAAAAGCATCAACATTCCCCAATCTATATTGTACATGAACATCGACAACTAATTTAGTTAGTCTTAATATTTCTCTAATTAAATGAAAAGCATTTCCAAATCGTGATTTCTTTCTCTCCTATATTATATTATATCATTATATACCTTTGTTGTTAATGTCTTTACTGGTTTTAAATTAAAATTATAATCGAGATGCAAATAATTTAAATTTTTACGATGAATAAGTAAGTTTAGCATATTATATCCCTGACGACATACTTGTAGTCCTGCTTCCACCCAATCAAGTTGTGTCATTTGAAAGAATTTAGTAAATTTGAATGAACGGAATAAATATCTCTTCTTTTGGGCTTTTGGGGGACGACGATGTAATGCATTCAATACATAATATTTTAATAATTTCTGATATGATACTCGCACTTTAACGGGCATTCCTGAAGGAACATGTTCTCTATACCATGAATTTACTAATGGAATATCTATCGCTCTTCTTGCTCTTCCTGATCTAAGATTATATGGTCTTGGAGCCCAAAGTAGGCCTATTCCACTTGCAGTATTATCTGTATAAAGTGGTGTGTCATTTAGAATTGGTAGTAAATAGTTTGGTAAAACCATGTCTTCTAGTATTTCTTCATTAACTTTTGATTTAGTAGAAATGGGATTTATTAATGGATCATAATAAAATGCAGGAAGATCAGGATCCTCTGTTTTAATAAATACAACATTTTGGTGGTGATACCTATAATTATTATAATTGTAACCATGAAAGATGTACTTGGTAAGGAACATTATTATAAAGATAGGGAAATGCAATCTTATATTCTGTTCTAACAGGTTGACGGATTATTATCTTATTAATATCATTAAATTCATTCCAATCCTCATCTCTACACATTATTATATATAATACTCAAATTCTCTATCCTTAACCAATGGTTCGAATTTTGGTCCACCAGGAATTGCTAAATTTAAAGCCTTTGCTGTGAAAAATGACTTTAAATCAAATAGATAAAAATAATTATCATCCAATAAATCTGTTAAAAGTTGATTAGCCAATCTGTATAAATTACTAATAATAGGTAGTCCGAATGACCATCGTTTTCTAACAATATTAACTAATAATACTTTATTTTTGGATCATAGAACCATTCATTAACACTAACATCTTCTTCTGGATGTAATTCCATCTGAATAGCCTCTAATGGTTCCACGTCTATTATATTGTCACTGTAATCCAATGGAGGTTCCTCATCATCAAACGGAGGTAATCTCATTCTCTTAAAGTGTTGTCTATCACGTTTCTCCCTCCTCATCATTATCCACATTGTTCTTTATTTAATTATACATATACCCCCATTGTGCTATATATATTGGCTCTATTACCCATGGAATCTCATTCACGAATGTTATTGCCCCTGTTATGTGATATAACACATCAACATCTCTTATCTGCTCCCATGGCATTGGAACATTCTCTAATAGCTTCAACACTGCATGAGGAATATACTTTAATGCACTAATTTTTACATATACTTTTTACCCTAAATATACACGCTTGTCTTGCTTATATTTTCGAGAACTCATATCTCCATGATCTCTTATTATTTTACGAACGTGTTCTGCTGGCATCTTCCCTTTCTGGATTTTTGAACTATCAAACTTTTTACGTTCGTCATATTTCTTTGACTGCATTAATTGCCATTTGCGAGCTACAATCACTATTATTATATACATTTCTCCTCCAACGCTTCTTCACTTTGCTTAAAACTCAGTATGTTCCCATTATTTGGATTGCTCATACAACAAACACTGTTACAATGAGTATTTCAATTTTTAATTTTTTAATTTTAATAATTCTTAACATAATTAATTAATATTTTGTATTACTTTATTTCAACAAATTTATTCATTTAACAGAAGCCCTGACTTCCTTTTTGAAAAAATCGCTACACTACTAAATGAAATGTTTTCAACAAACTCAACTTTGCCCCTGGGAACGGGATTACTAATACCTATACAAAAACCCAATAAACCCAAAGGACCGGTTGAAAACTTACGACCTATTAGCTTATCAAATTCTAGACGGAAAGTCTTAGCTAACATTGTATTGGAACGAATAAAAGGACCCGCCTATGAATACCTACCCGAAAGTCAAAGTGGGTTCAGAGAAGGAAGATCAACAGCTGATGAAGTCTGGAGTCACAGATGGAAATGTGCAACACATCAAAGATATTGCGATGTCATTCACATTCTGGGAATAGATCTATCAAAAGCCTTTGACTCGGTTAACCGGAAAAAATTGATGACAGTGCTGGAAGGGTTTATTGACGAATCGAGTCTAAAAATGATTCAAATCCTTCTATCTAACACAGAACTCCTTGTGAGAGTTGGAAAAACCTACTCAAGAAAATTTGAAACAAACACAGGCACTCCTTATGGAGACTCCCTCTCTCCCTAACTATTCACAATATACTTGGAGGCCGCTATGAGGGAACTGAGACCATTATATCAAGGAAAAAATAGAAGTAATTTATGCTGATGATGTCGACCTAATTTCTGAAGACAAAGAACTCCTGGAGCATGTACTAGAAAAAGCACCAGATATACTTGAGAAATGGTTTCTCACCGTGAACAGGGAAAAAAACAGAACGGACAGAGATAAGACGAATGAACAACTCACTCGAAGAAAAATGGAGACACATAAAGAAACTTGGCTCACTACTAAGAGATAGCGAAGACATCATACGGAGAAAAACATTGGCAAATGCGGCATTACAAAGGCTTAAAAATCTTTGGCTAAAACGGAAAGGATATAACATAAAACAAAAGATTATGTTATACGACACTTTCATCAAACCAATTCTACTATACAACTCTTGGACCTGGGCCACCTCTAAAGAGGAATTAGAGAGGCTAGACTCATTTCACAGGAATCATCTAAGAAACATAACTGGAATGTCCTGGCCATCCAAGATCTCGCGGAATGGACTGTACAATAAGTGTGACTGTATACCATTAAGCCACGAGATCATTAGCTCTCGTTGGAGACTTTTTGGACACGTCTTGAGGTTGGACCCGATATCCCTCCGAATATCGCAATGGAAGATTATTACTGCTCCAATGTAAAACGCTTTCGTGGGAGACCGAGAACTACCCTCCCAGTCGTTTTACAAACGATCTGAAAGCCGTGAAGAAAACATTGGCATCTGGTGACGATCTGGACTCACTGAGGGACCTAGCAAAGAACAGAAGAGCTTGGAGCAACCTAACTAATTCTCTTATATTTTTTGCTGCACATGTGGGGCTATAAATATTATGGCTCTCGTGAAAGTGCTAATAATAATAAGGAATTTATTCTTTTTTTAAGTTGATTTGCGTTTTCTAATAGTTTCCTATTGACATTCTTAGCTGAACGCAACTTCTGATGACATCGAGCCGAATTTCGTAGGTTCGAATCCGAAAAGATGAACTTTTCACTAAAGGTAAATGTTCGTCAACCGACTCCCACCCACGAAGTGACTAGTCCTTCTGACACGACACAGTTGTTGAAAGGGATTCTCCTAGCTTCTTCCTGAACAACTCTACTGGTGAAGATTACCATTATGAAAAGTTTCGTTTAAGAATAAAGTGAGGTCCTCGATTCTAAATGATGTCTATTACTTCCATTTTTAACAAATATATTTTGATATTAAAACAAGCATTTAATAAACATTATCATTTCTTTGGCTAACACTGATAGTACTTTCTGTTACTTTCAGAAACAAGATTTATAGAGTACACGGATCGCATTGACGAATGGTACAAGAGGTTTAAACCAATTTAATATGAAAACTAACACAATACCCATATTTCCAGCTTAAATACTTCCTCCATTGGAATCACACGTTATGTGGTGTTAAAAAAATTCTATCTTATTCACTAACCTAGCAGTGTTGTCCGAACCATAGATGGGATTACAATAAAATAGAAACGAGGAAGAAAGTTTTTAGGCTCTCCACATTTTTATAATATATTCTAATTATTGAATTTAAACTAATAAAATTAAAAGTCCAACTCATTTTTTATAGAATATTCTATCTCATAAGCAGGTACACTAAAATCTCGAATCCGTCTCAATTTTCAATCGAAATTTTCGTAATTTTTATATTTTTTATTCGCATTATGATTAAACGTTTTATTTTCATTGTTGTTAGTTATGAAACAGAAGATTGAAAAATTCTAAAAGCTAGAAATCATGAAATTTATGCAGTATGCTCTGTGTTTGGGATTCTTTTAGTATTTTGCAGATAATCAAATTATTACGCTTCTTACGTATCATATGGTTTCCCTGTTCAATACTATACTCGTGGAAATGACATTTACTATTAATTATTCGTATTAAAGTATTTATAGTTTCATGAGTTCAACCGATAAATTTTCGTGACGAATTGATTCTGCGTTAAATACAATTGATAAAACTCGTATTTAAACCACACAGGGATCATAAGACTCAAATTTACTTATTTTTTTAGTGCCAGATCGTTTATAACAAAAAGGAAAAACTATATTCGATAATATTTAAGACTGATTAAGTGACGTGGGTTGCTTATTAATTTATTTACTGTGGAAGTTCATTTCATATTGAATATAAAACTAATAACTTTAAAGGAAGAAATATAAGTATTTGACTGAACCTCAAGGGTTCTCGTCCTAGACATTGATTTGTTAAAAAATTAAACACCTAGCAGGAATGCGGTATACCTTTTAACGAAATAGTGGTTTTTATTTTTGGGGTATATTCTGGTCTCCTACCTATCACAATTGAAGAGTAAATAAAATTATTTCATATTAGTATTGTGAATGAAGGAATAAAAATCTGAAAATAATGAATCATAATGTGATTAGTGAGACAAATGAGTGAATATGCTGAGGTACGTAGTAAAAGAAAGCACCAAATAGTATGACAACAAAAATAATTACAATAGAATCTAATAATAATATATTAATACTTATTAATAGTCTCTCGTAGGGATCTATCATCTCTTGGCAGGTTAAACAGTAATATTCACGATATATTATTATTAACCATTTTGTTAACAGGTTATTCCCATTTCTAATATTTTTTGAAACTCTGACCATTCACAGATAAATCACACGAAAATGTTAAATTTTAAATATTTTCTAATTAAATTATGTTAATTAACATTTTATATTTCTTTATTTTATAACGAATCTACGTTGATAGTTTTAAAAATTGATCTTATTAATGGGTCAGAACATCTTATTTTAATCAACATTTACATTCCACCGCCGGGATCCTGTCCTAATAACTATGTTCCGAAGCTCGACAAACTACAAGAAATTCGAAATGTGTTACTATGTGGGGATTTCAACGCCAAACATCCGCAATGGCTCAGTACCCAGTCGGCAGACAAGAGGGGGAGTCTAATTATCGACTCTCTCGAAAAATGGTGATTCTGGATCACCCGAACATCTTCACAAGGACACCTCCGAAAAATGACAACCCAACCTCCCCCGACATATCCATTGCTTCCTCTAGGATTGCCTCGAAGATTTCATGGAACGTCTCCTACGATTTTCAAAGTGATTATAATACGATTATAATAAAACTGAGCCGATTCAATAACTCACGTAGAATTAAAGCAACCTTCAAGGTCTACAAGAAAGCTGACTGGTCGAATTTCAAGCTCTTCATTGACATAACCTAATACACTTTTGATCCCACCTCATTTTGCTCCATCGACAAAGCAGTGACCATCTAAACCATGTAATCCTTCAAACTGAAAAGTTGTTTGTACCACGTGCAGTTTACAAATCCTACAAGCCTACTCTGGACTCGGAGACTCGTCTCCTCATCAAACAAAGAAACTCCCTGAAGATGAATCATCTGCAAACCTCTTCTGATTTGGAAAATTTAAAATGCTTAAATCAGAGAATTACAAAGCTCATCAGAGATAAGAAAGATAGGGCGTGGAACCGCCTATTATCATCTATTGGACATATGAAATCCACGAGTTTTTTATGGAAAACTATTCGTCGAATCAAGCTAAACTTATCAGATGAATCAGAATCTTTTTCTGCTCCAAATACTGTGCAAGCTAACAACCTAATAAAATATTACGCATCCATAAGTCACAAGGACTTCTCGAAATCCCATTCTTGTCACCTTCAGAATTTAGTGCCTAAACCAACTTCGTGGATCAATTTATTTACGCATGCCGAGGTCACAGGTTATAAGATCGATGAAGAGATCTTATACGTGTGGTCCTGACGGCATTCCGGGAATTTTGCTAAAACACCTTGGTAATGTTGCAATCAATTCGATTACGTCAATTTTTAATTTGTCTTCTAAAGTCATCCCATGCAAATGGAAGAACTCACTTATAATACCATCCTAAAACCAGGAAAACCGAAAACCTTACTTTTCCTACCGTCCAATTCATTAACGTACGCATTATCGCGCCTAATGGAGAAACTCGTACTCTGGAAACTTAAACCCCATTTGCCCGACTGCCACGACTGCGTTCAACTACGACACATTTGACTTCACTGTCTCAATTTATATCAGAAGGGTTTAACGTACCGAAACGCCATCTACGGACAATAGGTTTCCCTGGATATCCAGAAGGCGTTCGATTCTGTCTCGAGAACATTACTCACGAAAAAGGTTTTTGACACCACCATTCAGCGACTTTAAAAAGATGGGTAGCCAATTTTCTCTCCGTGAGAAGAGGACGTGTCTGTATAGGCCACGCAAGACCGAGGTCCCGTCTCCTACCAAATGTCGTCCTCAAGGATCGCCCCTCTCTCCGGCGTTATTCAACTTATTCCTCAACGATTTACCCTGACCTGGAGGACCAGATTCAATGCTTCTCACTTATGCTGACGACCTAATCATCGCTAGCATGAACAAATACGTGGGTACAGCAAAATCAGAGCTTCAGTCACATATTGACGACCTGGGAGCCTGGTTGAAGTTGAATCGCTCTCCATATCCAGAGATAAATTAACGTATACAATCTTCACCACGGACACAAAAGAAAAACATACACTGGATTTGAACATTTATGGAGACTCCTTACCATTACAGATTCGTCTAACTATCCTGGGAGTGACATTTGACCCTTTAATGACATTTTCTCAACATGTGAAGAACGTTATGACAAAGGGTCTCAGGAAACTAAATATAATCAAACCGCTCTTAAAGTCCAGGCTGTCACGGGAATGCGTTGTCGTCTTGTTCAATCAACTTCTAAAACCGACGGTAGAGTATGCTTGTGCCTCATGAGCCTATGGAGCTTCAATATTAATTCATTCAAAATCAACTCCCTAACAAGCAAACTGGCACGTCTAACAAATCTACCCCCCTCCCGATCTTTTCCCTCCAATACTTGACCACGCCGCAATCAAAAATAGTGGCTCCGGCTTTATCGGTCTGTGTGGCCAAGAAACAAGTCGCTTCTTTTATTCAAGGCTAGAGGCCTCAAATACACGAAATTTGGGGAAAAAACCCACCCCTCTTCAAACTCTAATGAAAGATGATCGTCGTCTATTCAGGAAAGCCGTGGGTACTCTGGAGGAACATAGGAAAAACCTCTCGATCCTGTGGAGGGGCGTACTTTCATTTTATCACCTTCTAATGAACAGAAATTCAACTCTCAAAGTGACAATGATCCTGGATACTTCTCTTACTTTGTTGAGTATATCTGTAATAAAAAGAACGGATCCAGTTTCCTTCAACTATGCAGCAAGGCGTCGGACTATTTTTATTGTTTGCATTGAAAACCGTTAAATCTCGAAGTTCGAATAGGACCTTAAGTCCTGCAAAAATAAGAAATTCTGACATTATTCAATTCAATATATACTGTCTTGCACAGAAATCCACTGAACTTATTGCCTTTTTGCCGCCTACAAAAATGATACTCCCATTTACAGGAACAGAACTCCCCAAAAGGATAAAACTCTTCCTAATTTCAAATACTACTCAATTTTCCACTGTGATCGCCCAAACAAAAAATAGAGGGTGGTGTGGTAACTCTTATTCACAATTCTATTCCTTTCTGTGATACCTACACTCAGACATTCACTTTAATCAAACAGAACATCCCATTGAGGTTACTTCCATTCTTGTTAAAATAAACTGCACATCATAAATCTCCATAAATATTTACATCCCACCTTCTTGTACGAAGCACTATTAAACAAACTGGAAGTAATAATCTGTGGAGACCTAAATACGAAAGATCCGCTTTGTCTAAGTAGCTAAAAGGGCAATAAAAGAAGGACTCTGATCATATCACAACTCTAACATCTGGTCATCTTCAATGACAAAAACTTTTACACTCAGCTGCTCGCTCTATGGGACACTCCAATGCCTTTCCTGATCTACCTAATGTTCATCGTTATATATAGAACTTCCCATCATATCATAATCTATTACATCTTTTTATCTAACTACTCCCACCTTATAGACTTCGAAAAATCATTATAAACTACCAACATGCTAAATGTAAGTCTACGATTTCCACTTGCCACGCCGAAAGTGATATATGGAGCGACCTCTTACTTAATAAACGTTAATATCCTACAAGTTGTTGAGGCTAAATTCACTAACTATAATTCAAAATTGCGATTTTTATGATCATTGGGTTATTATTACCTCCAGGATCACTGGGTCAAAGAGAAAAAAATAAAAGGGGTTGTGGCTTATTGGTAATGTGACTTTTTTTAACCCTCCAATCAATTAATATACAACAAATTTTGTCCAACTTGGAGATGACAGATAGTTTATAATAATTTTAAATATTATAGACATTTAGCATTATCTTATTAGACTGACAATATTTGTAAAGACATAATATTCGTATAGGCACACTCAAAATTATTAATAAAAACGGTGTTTTACATATTTAATCTAAGATACACTGAGAAAGAAGTTGACACCTAATTGGTCTTGTGTTAGATTCCCCATTGGTTACTTGATCAAAGGTTTCTCTTCCTTTTATTTGTTCGTTATCTTCTCTAGAGTGTTGTCATGTAATTCGGTTGTCTCAGGTGACGCTCAATGGCAGAAAGATATGAAAAAAGATCACTTGGTCTCCCCCACTCCATTGAAGGGGTCCCACCACTGCAAGGAATGATAAGTTCTTCCCTTCAGAATGAACTCGTAAGTGATATTTTAAGAAACATTCCGACTTTGAACTTACAAATGTGAGTTAAATTAAATTAATTGAACCAGAAAACCACCGTCATAGCCAGAGTGAAAAATTCAGGCAATCCCTGACTCCCTCAGCAATCTACGAACGCTCGTACTTGAAGGAAGTGCCGTCCAGGGGGAACTCTTCTGGATGATTGTTAACTAATGGTCCTTTTTGGATATAATTTAGGATTATACTTGGCGCCATCAGAGAAGGTGAACCACATGACACACACTAACAATTCAAGCTCCCTGGAGTCAAAAGGGAATAGGAGGAGCATATGACACGAACAAAAAATCTTCAATTCAAGTAGCCACATAACAACAAACTAACGTTTTCACCACGTGGCAATATTTATTTAAGTGAGTTTACTGTGTTTAATGTAATAAAGTAATTATTATTATTAATTTGTCAAATGTATAGTGCATTGATCAATCATGTCATATTTTTCGTATTTGTCGATATTTATTACTGTTTGTCGTTAATATTAAATGACAACACGATTTGTGACTCCTTCTAGTTGTAATTCATGGAGGAAACAGCTGATATCAGCCAGACAAACAGCACTTATCTTCAATCAATCCCACATAGCGAATGAAAGAACATTAACTAGTCGTAGTACATTTCTCAGTAGAAGATTGAAGCCATGAAGCCAAATATTGCCAAAATACGGAATGTGGTGGAACTATTCAATTTGCCCAATCAAACCCAAGAAAGACCAACATCCTCAACAGTCATGTCCCTATTTTGCAAACAAGATCGTGAAAAAATACAAGTACAAACTAATACTATTCCTGTAAAAACTTTTGGTAAACGTAAAAAAGTATGCAGACTTAAAAAGTAATATACTTTTGATATAATAAATATTATTTTGTTTACAAAGTAAAGGGGACTTTTAGTTACTAATACAATATAAATTATTGTTCAATCACCCATTAGACATTACAAAGCTTTTGAGGATCATCGGATATGGTTTTTATCATTATGCTACCTCTTTAATGATTCAAATGAGGGGAAATAGATTCTCAAAGTTGATCATTTTTTGGCTTATCTGTTTAACAGAGTCAACATTTTTACAATCAATACTAACGATAAAGCCACACAAGAAACAGTATAGGGGGAGTTAATTTACACACAGAGATTTTCCATACAAAAAGGGAAGATCATCTCAATTGGGTTCTTTCTATCTCAATCTGGTGGGATAGATCATTGGACGGAAAGATCACTGTCTCCATACCCCGTTTGATTACATCTTTGAGGGCAAGTGTCTAGGGAACCCCATTCCTTCTAATGCACGATAGAAGATAAATATACAGTGAACTCTCCCAAATTTACCATTTTTGGTTTTTGGGAATTGGCAAATTTCAGAATTTAATCAATAATTTATAAAATAGTTATTGGGTAAATTCTCATCTATGAAAATAACTAAATTTGATTTTATTACGAAAAAAAATTTATTTAAAAAATAAAATATTAAATTTTATAGAAATAAAATTTAATTCCCATTTGTTTTTTTTATTTTCTCTAATATTTGCATTAAATCTTTTAATAAATGTAATAAGGACGACATCCTCTTCGTTTTCAACGTTCTCAAGAAGATCCTTTTCAATTTTGCTTAACTTGGATGCTATTTCATTCTTGTTTAGGGGTTTCAATTCAGTACTTTCTTCATGGATGAGTATCTCATTATTATCGATTAATGATGTTATTTCTTCTTCATCTATTGCATTTTTTTCAGAATAATTTAATAAATTTTTCTATTTCAATCGGATCGTGAATATCCGTATTAGATAATATTTCTTATGTTCACATTTACTAAAGGTCTGCTAGTACCCGATTTTTTAGAATTTGAAAACAATTTTTGACTGTTTTAGGGGATACATCTCCCAGGCCAACTTTATAAATAGAACAATGTCTTTAAAGTACATAAACTGACATGTTTTCTTTTTCCAATAATCCAGTAAGATACTCCAATTTGTGTCTATTAAAGTGGACTTTGAATGTTTTAATAATTCCCAAATCCATTGAATTATTCCTGTAGCATTTTTGGATAAAAACATTTTTTAATATTTTCCAAATTCGATGGAAAGCAATGAGAAGGACAATTATCTATAAGGAGCAAAATTGATTTCTTCTCTGCCCTCAAAAAGCTATCGAAATTTATCATCCAGTTAATAAAAATAAATCCGGTCATCCACGCTCTTTTGGAACTGTAATACGAAACAGAACACCGATAATCATATTTTTTAAACACATTTTTGATTTTCCAATCAATAAAGGCTTTAACAATAAAATATTATTTATTAACTAGCGGGGAGAGTGGCTGTTGACATTACGGAGTAAGCGTTTCCGCGAAAATTGCGATCCAATTCGTTGCCTCAGCCAGACCGCTTCCCGCACGTCTTTCTTACGGTGGGCCAATTTCCCCTTGATTTCCTTCAGGAAAGAGGCTGTAATACTTCCGGCCCCACCAGACGTATCGATTGTCATCGGTACAAAACGGTATGGTCTCCAATTTCGCCATCTTTTTTAATCTTGATTTCTCGGCCCGATCGACTGCCGATCCTGCAGACTGCGCCGAGCAGAGTATCATCGAGTTCGAGAAAGAATTCACAACAGTGCAGTCCTATACGAGCGATTTTCCCTCAGTGAACAGAAAGATAGTAAACCCATCCGGTCTTTTACCGTTTCCGCGGTCTAATTCCACGGTTTCTTGTATTGCTGGGAAGTTTCTAGAGCACGCATGACAATTTTGTTAATAGCAGCATGACGGGTTGCTCTGCTCGCACTCCTTTTACACGAGAGCGGATGCAGCCCTTTGGCATCGACGATCTCTCCACAACGACATTGGTGTTCGACGCAAACATCAACTCCCAGGCGTTGTGCGATCCCGATCCGAATACAGTCATCTTTTAAAAGAGTCACCAGGGAGGAACAAGGGATTGCATCCAGCCACGCTCCGCACCCATGGTTGGCAGCGGACACGAGGCATGCAAGACGATTCTGGTTGGCCTCAGACTTTAGCAAGCCGAAGATATTCTTGGAGTAGATCTCATCCCAGTTAGTTGCCTCGAAGGATCGTTCGGCATATCCAAACCAGTTTCACACTATTCGCGACGAGCTTCATCGAAGACTTTTTCCCAAGAAAGTTTGGTTGGAAAACGTAGGATATCTTGGACCAAAAGGCTTCCACTTGAGAGCGATGACACATATGCTGGAAAGGCGATCTCCAGCGCCGACCTGAGACCCGTACCTCCGAGGCGTGTAGGAAGCTTCCATTGATTCCAACTCGGCACGTCAAAGTGGATGTTTGAAACAGGGAGAACATTTTTTAAAGCCTTTTCACGAGAGCCATAGTATTTATAGCTCCGCATAGGCAGGACACACTTTATTTAAGTAAAGAACAGTTAATTTTAACTAATCTTAGAACCAAGGAATGATCTTCACTTCTTTTTTTTCTTTTTCTTGTGTGAGTGTCCTTTCTAGACAATCCAGTTCCGCAGTGAGTATCCACTGATGACAGCGTCACTCGTAAAGGGAGAACATCGGAAAGCATATAGGGCAAGCCGATGGTATTCTTCAAAAGAAAGAACGCTGTATGAGCATCGAGTAAGAGAGTTCTAGAGATTTCATCCTCTTTTGTTAGTAGATGGCTCCGCAGTTCCTTTTCGTCAAGTGGGCACCCAAGAAAGTATGTCCGCTCCTGGGTACGACAGTAATGCCAGGTAGTACCGAGTTGAAAGACTCTCCGAGTATGTGATATTTATTAGTTCCGATTTCTTTATAGTTATCTCAAGTCCGAGGTTTCGTAGTGCCGGCACGGCATGTGACAGAACGTCCTGAACTTTTCTCCACGGCCCTCCAATCGTGGCGTCATCGAGATACTAAAGGTTAGTTGTGTGTTTATAGAGCGGACAATTTCATCGATGGCCAGAGCGAAGAGTAGTGGACTAAGTGGGTCCCTTGTTGAACTCCGGTGTCCGAACAGATAATCTTGTCCCCAAAAAACAGTGAAGAATTGGTTCCGTAAGGGAGGAAGACAAGTGGAATAAGTTCCGGGGCTCGTTTGCTTGTTGTTTCGAAAATTTGATCCCTCCTCAGTCAATTGAAGGTATTGCAGATGTCCAGCTTGACCCCAATGTGTGGGTTTTGTTCGTCTTTCTGTCCAAAAAAACACCTTGCAACATGCACTGTCGCCTCGCATCCGTTCCTTATACCGACCCCCAGTTGGAGGGAAATAATTCTTCAGATATTTTCGGACAGACAATACTGCATGCGATTTTCGCTGTCAGTCTTCAGAAATAGTTGCCGACCGTGATGGGGCAGACTCCACCTTCGGGTTTTTGAAGGCCAGTAATGTGCACTGAAAAGAAGCTCCTTGCGTGGGAGAATATCTCTCTTCAAAATACGCATAATCAGTTTTGTAATTGATTTGACAAAATTGCAGCCAGCTTTTGCGTAGCCCCGCCGTAAATCCTTGATGTGACCTGGCCGCAAGCATCGAGACCTCCACTGCTACTCGCAAACGACGAAATACTGCGCCGCACTTCGCCTTCGGTGACGGTCGTCCTTGACAAATTTCCCATGCACGAATGGGCGGTAATCTCCCGGAGACATGGATGTTTTCGTCTGAGTAGTTCAAGCACCTCAGGCGTCGCAGCATGGCAGTATCGTCGCTGGCAACAACGCGCAACGCCGCTCGGATGTCGCTTCAAATAGTTTGATTTACTCTTCTCCAAGTTTGTCCGGGCCATTCAAAAAACCGGAGATTGGAATTAGGTGTTTTGGTTTCTTGACTTCCGTCTTGGTGAGAGAATGCACATAGAAAACCTGGATGTTCTTCATTTTTGAGGAAAGGGAGTTTCAAGTGTCGTACTTTCTCTGTGTTCCGTTGATCTCCTTTTGGTCGGTAAATGGAATTCCAAGTGCCATCGGGGCGAAACTGAGGAGTTTTAGCCAGGCCTCCTGGTCGTCGGACGTGAGAGCATCGTCAATTGCAGAGGCCAGGCATGTAGCCGTGGGGATCCGGACGGGTCTTGGGATCCTGATTGGGATCTTCCTGGCTTTCCTTAGATCTGACAAGAAAAGCAAGAGGTTGTCCATATCATTGAAGTCTATAGGCTCATTCGTTTGACGTGCTCGTTTGGAATGATCCTCTGGGTTTTTCCGACCAGTGTCCATGCAGACACTGCAGTTTCACAGCCAGAGTGAGCATGCAGCCCGCTGATACATCTTTATGCATCCGAGGTGGAAAAAGTCACCGCAAGACGAGCAGAAAGGTCAATATTTGCGTGCATTAGCATTACCGCATGAAGAGAATGTAGTGTCCAGTCTCTTGGGTATAATATGTGTTGCTCCATTATATGAACGACGCTCCATGATGATACAATTATAAGAATTCTGCTTCACTGAATATTAATCATCGTTCAACAATGCACTTTAAAATTTAAAAACATTAGGAATACCTTTTGCTTCCATCGAATCCATCCACTCAACAAGCTTTTCATCAAATTGTGGGAACTTTAATTTTTACTGTTTTTGTTGATGAATTTTTAGTTTTGAATTGTTCCAAAATTGACTACGACTTTTTAAGATAGCGCTAACTGTTCTTCGGCAAATGTTCACTTTAAACAAAAAGGAAGACTTATTGGCAATTCTTTGGCATTATAAGTTGCTGTCATCCTTACAACGCAATATTTGCACTTTTTGTTCGATAGTGAGTCTTGTAAATCTACCACTATAATCACAATTTTTTATTGTTTTAATTTTCAGTAATTTTTTTAAAACTTAAAAAAATTCTGGCAAATTTCGGAATTGGCAAATATCAACTAAAATTAAAATATTTTTTGGAATTGGCAAATTTCAGAGAGTTTACTGTATTTGTGGTCGATTAATTTCTCACAACTGAAGGGATTCGCATAGAACTTAAATTTTTATTCTAAGAACACATTGCGACATGAAAAGCTTCCGGACGAAAATGAAATCCCCATTGTTGTGACATGAAATTATTATCTTTGACACGTTTACATATATATTGAATATTCGATTATTTTCGAGATAGAACATATCAGACTAATAGGTCTGTAGTTAGATGGATCTCTCTTCGACTTAACTGGTTTTAGAACTATCCTGGCAATAAACTTCTTCCATGTAGAACACTAAACAGAATATCCTTCTTTTAACAGGACTATGTTTATATGGTCGGGGCTGGTGCGTAAACTTTGCGTAACTTGAGGATATTTTCAAATATGACCTTGATTCTGTTTCTCTCTGATAGTCGTCTTTACTTTCAATAAGGTGACTACTCCGTCCATTATCTTTAGTCCTTCAGAGTATCTAGTTAGATTCCGCTAATCTCCTTTCCTGTCGTCAGGAATCAGACTCAATAAATCCACATCCTGCATACTCTTCAGTTTTTCTTGAAACTAAGGATATTTCCCCCATCGTGCTGATAATGCCGTCCGGTTTATCCAGAATTTTCTTTCTGTATCAATTCTTGGACACATCAGCTTTCTATAGCTTTTCCAAAAGGATGGATTCTTTGCATTAACCCTCGACACCTCAGTCTTCTGCTTTCGATCATTTTCAACCTTCCATATTCTGTAAAAAGTCTTGTTAATCATAATCCTCCTCTCAGATATAGCCATACTATTAACACTGTAATACAACGTCCCCATTTCTCCCTTAAGTGATTCCTTCCGCGTATTAGATTTTTTATAATGGGAGAAACATAATCAAGGTCATATTTGAAAATATCCTCCTCCCATAGATGATTACAGTTACATGAGACATATCGAATTTCAAGAAAACATCTTCCATAACATCCGTTTACCACAATCCCCCAAATTCTTAGAATATAATCCACCAAGATATATCCACAATTTCGCACAACGTACTTCAATGTTCCCTTTGTCCGTGGACCACTTCTCTATCAATTCAAAATCTCTTTTTATGTGGCTGCGATTTTCTGGGAATTTTTCCGAAAGATCGAAAGCCCTCATGAGGTATATGGATAAAAAATGGATGACTAAATATATTGGGATGATTCACGATCTTCCATTTCTGTAGTTGATCTTTTTCTCACATTTGTTTAGCATATTTCCGACATACCATGGGAAACAAACATGTGTATCGAAGATTACCGCTTTAATTTCAATTGACTTGTTTGACATTTTTTAATCGGAAGTGAATATGGATGTAACGAATTTCTCAGGTCTAACTGTCAGTCGGTTCTCGTTTAACAACACAAGTAAAATGTTCAGGTGATGTTGCATTCTCTCGGTGGTTGCATTCTCAGCCTGGAAGTCTTGATTCCATGATGCTAAAACGATGTTGTCTGCATAAGCCAAAAGAAGATCGTTTATTAAATGTATTAGAATGTAATCCAAGAATAAATTGAAAGGTAGCTGGAATAGTGGTGAACCATGTGGTAGCCCATTCGGAAATAGTCGAGAGACTGATCGAATGTTTCCAAGACAGACTCTTCCTTTTCGGTCATTAAGAAAGCTATCCAGACAGAATTTAAAATTCTCAGGAATGTTCGTGTGAAAACTTTCCAAGTAAGATTTTTTGTGAACGTGTTGACGACTGCCTTGTTTCTGTTCCCTACAGAGTGCTGACATAGGGGATTCATGTTGAGTCAGCATAGTCTTACTGCTATGAATGCAGTCAATATTTTTTAATTGTTTGATTTACACATTCTTTTGTGAAAAGCATTATAACTTTCATTTTCTTATTTGGTAGCTTAAACTACTGAATGATTATGGCAAACAGAGGATGTTTTTTATATTTGATTATTAAAATTAGAAAATATGTGTTCATTGAGGATTGCGCGTACATGAATTTAGAAAAAGTTTAATTGTGTCAATTACTCTGGTGAAGTTAGTTAGCCCGACCTCACTGACTGGTGAAGAAACAGTGTGAACCAAAGAACAGCCTATAAGTAATTTCAATAATATTATTTGGTTTGAATAATAAAAATATTTCAAACAAATTACATAATTTATTAAGAATAGTTGACTTAATTGACTTGCCAATTGAGTCTATGGAGATCATTTCCGCTTTGTCCAATCGCTCTTGAAACCTCCTAAACGGTTAGGAAATGGATAAAGGAGTCATCAAAGATATCGGGAATGATATTGTGACTCAGTAACTGTCACAAACGGGAATGGTTTTCGCAGGTTCTTATGGTCATGGTCGGAGGCAATGACCTCTAATGATCTGTAAGTAATGTCTTTGTTGTCAAATAATAGGAAAGTAATCTTTATGAATAAATAATTCCAAGAAAATCATCGCCAATTTCATTTATATAAATTATTCGTTAAAATAAAACTAATATTTTTTGTGGTTGAATTATGAATAAATGATTAATTTTAGTTTATTTCAATTCTAAATATATATTTTAATTTTTTATATATAATTTTAATAAAGTTAGGCCATAACAAAAGTTAATTTTTTATTTCCAATAGCGTTTGCGCGAACGAACAGCGAATATATTGCAAATATCTTAGGAATGCGCCAAAAATATGTCAGGAATGTATGTTTTGTTTTCTTTGGTTTATGATAATCTTTGATTAACCATTGGTTTTAGGCAATTATAATACGACTTTGCTGTTTCTGTAGAATTTAATGGTTTTAGCGATTGCATTACTCATTGGTGGTTAAATATTGCAATGTCATAACCTCAAATGCACATTCCAATGATTTAAAGTGGTCATGAGCACAATAGTCTTAGTTTTCTTAGTATAATGAAGGCTGTCATTTGTTATTGTTGCTTTTTTCATTGTTAACCTCAATTTCTCTTGTTTTCTTGAAATTTTTAGAAATCAAATGCAAAACTGAGATGGAATGGAAGTTTTGACGGATCTGAAATGGGTAAAGACACGAACAGTGATCTCACAGGAGAGGATAGTCTGGCTGAAGGAGTGTGGTCAATGGAAATTGACAGATGCTTCCACGAAGCACTGAAACTCTACCCCCCGTGTGGAAGAAGGAAAATAGTTTTTTCAGGGGAAGGTCGGATGTATGGTATGTTTATAGACTGATTTATAGGTCGAAATGAACTTATTGCCAGATTTATTTTTGAAAATACAGGAAAGGTTCGCACAAGAAAGCAGGTCTCGAGTCACATACAAGTGCTCAACAGACGGATGAAGAAAAAAGAGGTGTTTGAATGTAATATTAAATAAGACAAATAAAACGACCAACCCACTAAAAGATCAATTCTCAGACTCTTTATTTGATGCAAATGTAGCAAGTGGTAATTTCCATACTTCTCAGAGTCACCCAGAAGTAAGAAATAATGTCTTAGCAGCAAATAACCAATTCTCAATGCAGTAATATGCAATATTATTTTAGGGAATCTTTCGACTTGCTTGATAATAATATTTTTGACAATCAAATAAATTATATCGGTTATCCAAATAATGTGGTTTGTGGGATAACAGGATTGAAAGTAAGACTTCATGAATACTATATATTCATTTCCCCAGAACTGCCAACATTTAATGTATAAATTATTAATATTAAGTCCTCCCCATGTTTCCAACACATCCTTGCTCGAATTGATCAAAACTATGAGTACATAACAGAAGTTTAAAATGTAGTGATTCGTAGGCGATTGATGTAAATAAAATAACTGATAAATTCTCTCCGGACTATTTGACATTTGTGCATCAGGGTCCCCAACTGGCATTCTACCTAGTAAAGTTTTGGGTATATGTTAGTAATAGTAGATATAGGTTGATTTAAATATTAACCTAAAAATGAATCAGACTAAATTTTACTGGAATATGAAGTAATTGTTTACTTATTTCAGACTAATAGGAACTGAGAAAATGGATGTTGAAATTACCACCAAAATGTACTCCCTCGGAAATGAGGTTGCATCTGATATATCAGTATTACAATTAATTATTAAAGATTGCTACTTTGGATAAATATGATAACACATTTGTTTATTCAATATCACAAGAATTTAACAAATATTTCGCAGATGTCATGCTAAAGGTCCATCCACATAATTTAAACAATCGAAATTTGATTTTAGAATATTTTTCTGTTGTTAAAGTAATACTTTATATTAATTTTGATTGTTAAAAAATATATACACGGGGGAGGTTCTACTTTGTATTGGATGTATTGAATCTGCTTCCACTGAATATGGAGATCAACACAAAAATATACAGATTGAACAGAATTTCATGATTATTTGCTATTCATATATTTGGATTATAATTTATTTACTTCTTTATTTTTTAATTTACAACCACACTCTCCAAGATCCCTAGGCTCCGTGATAACGAAACCGAGTTCCTGCTCCAAAGGATTTCTCTCATAGTTGTCAGGGGAAACAGCCACTCACCTATCTGGATTACTGATTGTTTTGTCACGTAATAAATATTTCATAAAGTTAAAATTACAAACCAACATGGGTCAATTCTGAAGTATGGAAGATGAAAGGACTCCAATTCCTTCCTATGCTCTTCGCCTAAAATCTTAGAAAGCTTATTCTCGATATAACGATATGCTTATCAATGACAACTCACCTAACCTATCCAGATACATTTATGAAGCCTACAATGTAAACTGGGGCACCTAAAGTCCTTAATATCATCGCGTTGACTATATAAAGTTTTTGATCACTCCTGAGGAGTTAATTACGAGGAAAGGTCTTTATTCAAACATTCCAGCCAGATTCATAAGATGGGTTAAATTTTTTCATAAAAAAGGATAGTATACATGCATGTCTGTTCAGAATTACCGAACACTTCGCAAGAACAATGTTGTCTGTTCTATTTACATTATTCCTGATCTGTGTAAAACTGATATAACACAATGATGCTGACAAAGTAGATTATATAATTCTTACATTAAAGACCGATGTTTTCAGACAGCTTCTGAGCATTTGCAAGACATTGCTCGAACACCTAAGAGACGAGGAAGTATTGGGAAAGGCCAGAATCATCTAATTACCAATCTATTAATATGGTGGTGATTCTGTATTTAAATAAATATATCCGTCAATAAGATATCGTTTTTGTTTGATTGCGGTTGTAATCATTAGCTAAAAAATTATGGATTGTTTCTGATATTCCCATTTACGAAAGGACGCTCTCTTGTTTGGATGTAACCTGTGTTGACACTTTTTCTCTACGAATGCGATTTCCACTACGAACTCAAACTGTCCAGTCGCTAATTCTGCCGAACGAAAAAGTTGCTTAGATATTCTGAGCTTGGGATCGTTTCCACTTGGGTCCCAATCGCGTTCGAAACTTCAGAGGGTCAGGACAGTCATCAGATGTGTTCGCATAGAGATCGAGACGTCAAGGTTCGAAGACCCTCAGGAGAGGTGTTGGTTCTGTGAATACCTTGGAATCGCAATCATTCGTTGAAATGCCCCAATCTATGGGGTCTGTGATTTGTTTGTGTTCTAATAAAAATATTAATAAATTTAATGCCATAATAATTTGTATTCCAAATGGCATTCTCGAGGTATCTTTCCTTTATTGAAATAATTCCAAATGACCTAAATGAACTAAAATAATAAAGATAACCGATTTAATTATTTTGTTCTTTTCTATTTGTGTAATCACCAAATATGGGGTTCACTCAATTATGTTTGTTATGTTTAAATATAAAACCATTCTTGTTGAGAACAGGAATCAAGTTAAAGGAATTCATTTTTTGCATCTATATATTAACATAGTTAAGTGGAGTTCAGAGAAATATTCGAACAACATGACAAGTTACCAAGTGGTTAGTCGTAGAAAGGTGAAGGAGTGGCGTACCCTTATCGTAAAAAAAAAGAGAATTAGCTTCCTGAAAGATGAAAACACTTCTCTTATTTCATTATGTAAACATGGACAAAATGACACACTTAAGAGACATCGGAAGCGTGAAACTAACAATGTAAGTGTCGAATGGACAAAGTATAAGTTATATCTTCTCCAGTCTAAATTGAAGAGTCTGAATGAGATTGCGTGATAGTTAATATATGTTGCTATTAACTTTTGAATGAGAACAACAAGACATAGTTAGGTACCTCATTTTTCTAAGGAAGGTATCTAAAGATAATGTGGATTACTCCAATTAATAAAAACAACAAAATCAATTTGAGAAAAACAAACATTAGGCAACTAATTCAAAGAGTTTTGCAAATTCAGAAGACTTTTCGAAACCACATTTTGATTATAGCACAACTACAGCCAACAGACCGAATAATCTCCCCATTCCTTCCCATTTAAAAAGACCACAGAATTCCCCCAATTTAAGTCGTTTTGGGTACTAAATTTGATGATTAACTAATTACAGTCAAAACGTAACATTTGTTTTGCAGAAAGCCTTAACAAGTTTAACATAATCTGGTTTATCACAGTCTGAGGCCAAAACACACAAATCTGGAGAATTCTCATCCTGTAGAGCTTTGACACATTGGTTTAGTCCACAAACTAGTTTATCTGATATAGAGGCATCCTGGAAAAGTTTTCTTAAAGATTCACTGTTTTCATTATCACCTGACATTCTCAAAAACACGTTCTTTTATTTATTATTATATTTAAAATTATTATTTAAATATTGAGAGTATTTATTACTAAAATATGTAGTTATCACAGGGAGACATTTAAGATATAAGGAGGTGACACGGTGTAAAAGATACTCCATCTTTGGTTCGGGTGAAAAGGAGGTTCTTTTTCTGAGAAGATCACAGGAGACCAAACATATGTATTTGTTAAGTTTTTTGATAAGTTTATAAAATGATCTTTTCATGGGGAAGTTGTAATGTACTTAAATCGAATATTGATTGAAAGTAATCTACGAGCTGTGGTCGCCTTACGGGTGGGATCTGTCTGACAAGAATTGACCTTCGCTGAAAAAATCATCTTTCGGATTCAAACCCACGACCTTCAGATCTGAGGTCATCAGACGTTACGTTAAGCCAGAAAGGGTCACAACTAAATACGAACGTTAGGCATTCATTCACAAACCGCTGCTGGAAGCACATTACAGACCAACTTTGCATGAACACATGAAGTTTTCTTAACGAGCTAGTGAAATAATTATTATTAAAAACCAAAAATCACCGACAAATTAATTAACTACATAGCCGTCAGGTGATTCCGGCCGCCTCGAATAGCCATCTCATTCTTGCTCGATGTTCTTCCTGGGTTCCAACGCATTTCCGGATTGGGCGGGGGTTTCTAACTTTTTTGGAGGGTAGTAAGGCTCCGGTTTTCCTTACTAATTTCTCAAAGGGTGTAGGGTTTAGAGGTTTCCAAGAAAACCTTTGCAAAGCCTTACTGGCCATTTTTTGGAAGGTATTTATTTTTTCTATATTCCTGTTTGATAGTTGGTTCCTATCAAACAGGAAGGATTTATGGTTACACATGGAGCGGAGTTTGTCAATCTTCTGTTTGTTGTGAAAATTGTTGTATAAGACTTTTCGGGACTTGCATGTAAAATGTTCTTAACGAGCCAACAGTTCAGATCGTCCAATAAAGCTTTTATCCGGTAAACAGCAGTATTAACGGACTGGTCTTTGACTGCGACGATTATATCATCCGCATATGTCAAAACCAGAGTATCGTCACTGGTATAGGAGGGCATATCAATCAAGAATAGGTTGAATAGATGTGGTGAAAGTGGAGATCCTTGAGTGACTTAATGATTGACTATATAGTTTTGGTTTACTTAAGTTATTATGACTTTTATAAAATTAAAATAATAAATGTTAGAATTAAGTGATGTGTAAGCATATTGGATATATATTAGTAATGATATTATTAAATACAGTTTAAAATCTGGTTTGATTGTTACTGCCACATTTTTCCCATATGGAGTTAAAATGGCTGGTGTTAGATTCAGAGAAAGGAATCAGTCAACTGTGTTTAAAACAAAATTAGAAGCATCAGTTTATGAAATATTATAATTGCAGAGAGTATATTATGATACATTATTACTTGGTGGAATAAGGTATGGATTATTCTGGGAGTCAGAGTATTCTTCTTAGTCTCCTCTACTATGATTTATATGAAACTTATTCAGTCTTATAGAAACAGAGATGGCATTTTAGAGTATTCTATTGGGTTTGGTTAGTTATTGCTTTTACTTTTTGGTATTTCTGGGTTTTTCTATTGTATTCCACGTGGTTGGAGGGCTTCTATTGTTGGGTTTGGTTTGGCAGGTATTTTGGGGTTACTTTTATTATTTATTATAGAACTATTGGAGGAACTTTTAAACATATTTTTAATAATAAATGATTTCCCTTTAACGAAACCAAATATTCCTGATTTTTCATTTTATCACTTCCTCGTTGATAAAAATGGATGTGAATCTTCCTTTTGACAGGATCTTTTAGGCTATTCTCAAGGGGAAGTTCAGCCTTTTCCAAGAGTCTCTTGTCATTTCCGGAGACGCCTAGCATGGACCCATCGGAATACCTAATACTTTTGCAACTAAATATTAATGGGATCTCGAGATACGAACTGAATTTTTATCTTCTCACGACGTGGTATTGCTTTAATACAGGAAATTCTATTGTCACCATTATCACGTCTTACTCCACAATTCATGAGATACTCATCCATTCGCATGGATCGTCCTAAGGAAAGAATGGGGAGGGGTTATGACACTTGTTCGTGAAGGTATCCCCTTTACTAATTCAACCACATTTCTATCTTATGCCCATTTGGAGGTCATCTCGATGCTGATAACAATCAATGGAGAAAAAAAAGTAATTCTCAATTTTTTTTTCGTGTCGTCCCCCATAATAACTATAGATACTAATATGTCGCGTCCGTGGTGATGACGCGTCCACTGGTCACATGTCAATCACTGTCAACCCACATGTCAGATGTCATGTGGCTTTGATCACTTATAATCGTGTCGGACATTTAAATATATAATATATTTTGCTCGATGTTCTTCCTTGCTCGATCTTCAAGACAATTATTATTAAAAAGCACTCCCGAGAAAAAAAATAAGATTAGTTAAGTTTCCCTTGTGCCGTATCCCTAATCATCCTCTTTGCCAGCCCCGACCATGATCCTCTGTTGCGCGCTAGTTCTCTTAGGTAGTCTAGATCGTCCGCCATTTCTATTATAATATCAGATGCTGCCCACACTCTTTAACACAGTGAATCAGGTCCTGATGGGCTGATTTGCAGTCCATCCTCAAGACAAGCGAAATAAAAATTAATGAAAAAATCCGAGAAATTTATTTTCATTGATGGTCGATTAGACCTCACAGACGAAAATTTTGAAAAAACACAGGAAATGATTGAAAGAATTGTCAAAGAGTGCACAATTTGCAAGTTTTCTACTCCACTTAAAGTAGAAAATTAATTTATATGATATATTTCCGATTCTAAATACTATGTGACTGCCAATAGACCTAATGAACGATTCCAGGCAGACCTCATGGATGTTAAACAATTTAATAATTCAAATGATGGCTATAAATGGATTTTTACTGTCATTGATGTTTACAGCAAATATCCTATCTGTAAAGAACTTAAAGTAAATCTGCAATAGGTATATTCTTAATTTATTGGAATTTAGAAATTTGTGAAGCATTCGAAGAAATTTGTTTTGAAATCGACTAAAAAATCTTGCAAAGTTAATGGATGAATCAACTAAAAACTGGAAAAAATTTATTAAACGAAGCACCTTTACATAAAACACCACCATCCATTCCTCCACAAATGAAACTCCATTTATAAAACTGAGAGGAGTTCAGGAATAAACACAGTCATTCCTGAGTATAAAAGTTTTTTTTTTAATTTCATAGAAATGAGAGTTCGGATGATGTTTCTCCACGAACATCAGAAGATATTGACGTGGAACATATTTCAGATGTTTCAGGTATAAAGTCTGCTAGAAAACTTAGATTCAGAACATTTTGATCTTAATTTTTTTCTAGAAAATCTATATTCACCCTATTTTATGCGGATGAACGTTCATTAATCAAAGTATGATTTTTCCATTGGAAATGAGGTATTTTTGGTGAATAAATTTAGATACGAGTTTTAAAGGATTATGGGACTAATCCTAAAGTTGAGCAGATTTGAATCTCCATATGAAGAGCCAAGTAAAATTACTCAAATTTTGTCAAACAACCGAATAGAGGTTTATTTAATTTTTTATCACAGATTAAGGCAGGTTCAGGAGAATTGAAAATAGTCAACATAAGTCGAGTCAAGAAAAAATAAATTATTTGATTTTGATTAGAAACGACAGGTGGCATGTAAATTGACAGGTGAATGTAACACTGGATGGGTAACCCGGGGGGACATAATATTATAATTAAAATATTATATCTGGTGGTGATGAACGCGTTTGTTTTTATTAATCGCGGAGTGGGATATTATGTCACATGGGCAAGCGTTACCTATGGGCAGCCTGTTACATTAACCTTGAACCAAGATTAACTTCAATTAATTTTATAACCTTGAACCAAGATTGACTTCAATTAATTTTATAAATGATTTATTAACCACAAAAAATTAAATTTAAGTAACTTTTTTTAGTATACTGAATAATACAGTCGATATTTCTCCTTTCGATTTTTTTATTTATCAAATTAAACTATTTAAAACTACCTCCACGCGATTATTCGATAAAATATTAATTATTTCTGCAACTGGATAATACTGATACTCAAACTTATCCAGTCGCAATGAGGGATTTGTTCCAAAGTTCTTTTTAGCCCGAACCTATTTATTAATGTTTGTGATTCATACTTTATCTCCCATGTTAAAAGTATATTTACTATTAATGAACATTCATTTCCTGTTCATAGCTTTGTAATAATTTGAATTTTCTTCAATCGATTTAATTTCGAAGTGAATCTCTTCGCATTCGGACGCAAATTATCTGACTGGGAGTTATCTAGATATAAATTTTTTAAATCAAACTACGTGATTTTTCAATAGATTCTGGAGTCGAACAATTAACCAAATCGTCAATTTGTTCTGGAATCGCACACTCATCACTTAAATTATCTAAGTCATAATGATATAAGTATAACCATTAATTATTGAATTTATTCCCTTAATTCCTCGATATCTTTCGAAAGGACTTTCGTTAGAAAAATGAATGGACCGATATGTTGTAACTGTAGACAGCACTTTCTAATTTATCAAGCCACTTTTTTTCACTGTTATCCAGCATTTTTGACAACTTCCTCGTGATCGTCTGATTAAATCTTTCTACAATTCCTTGTGCTTGTGGATTGTTAGGCCTTCCGTGAATTTGCTTAATGTTAAAATCTTCGCAAAGTTTTGTTATTTCTTGATTTTTTAAATTCTTTTCTGATAATCTCATTCTTTACAGTGAAGTATCTTTGTCGACATTCATACTCAATTTTATTGACTCCTCCGTGTGAAAACTCGTGCAACGATTTCGCAACATGCTCCATTTCGGTTTCATTATCCAGGGATATGACTAACTTGGAATCAGTTGATTTAAGATACAGTTTAAAATTATTGAAAATTTACAATACCTGTCATTGATAATAGAAAAAATTCTCTATCTTCTTTACAAGCCTATATTTTCGGTGCCTCGGAAGGTTTTCGGGAAATTTATCATGCAAAGCATCTTTTAAAGTTTGATATTCAACGCAATCTTTCACAAAAAATTTTCATTAAATTTTTTATAAGTTTAAAAAAATTAATGCTGACTAAGTGAGCAATTACAGCGAGCGCCCTCATTAATTACCATGAAATAATATATCCCATTTGAAGGAACGTTCCCCTTCTTTCAAAAACCACGAATAACATTGTATGACTCCCCGCTTCCCATTAAGAAGACCCTTTCAATCCTTGGAGTCATCCTGGATCCCCTACTCACATTTACCCATCAAATGGACTTAGTAACCGCGAAGGATCCAAAAGAAAATTGGAATTCTCAAGGCTTTCACTCACTCTCCAATATCTTCCCGCTCATCGTTAGAGCTTCTATACAAACAATTTGTTCTACCTAGTATTGAGTACGCCTGTGTTGCATGGATTGTCCCCTTATCAATATCGGCACAGAGCAAGCTGGAGGTTTTACAAAATCGATGTTTCTGAATACTATTGAGATCGTCGAAAACGACGTCCACCTCGTTACTGCGGAGGACACTAAACGTCCCTCCACTCATGGAATACATTACGGAACGTGACCGGGATTTCCTTAAGATGGCAAAGTTTCCTGACCATCCCCTCGGACAGACCATATATGGACGCCTGCCCGAGATAAGAGAAGAATCCTTCCCCACTGTGGAGATTAATCCAGGACTCCAAAACTAACCGCAGGAAAAGGACTGGCATGGACACCGGGATCATTTAATTATACGATAACTTTTATTTTCTTTCTCGTGATTTTGGGGTTAATAAAACAAATAAACCACGACCCAGGATCCCTTAGTTATCATAAAAACTACCAGCTGTTTATGGATGACCTAAAACTATTCTCTCGAGAAGAAAGCATAACGATTATTATGAAGGAGGTTAATTCTTTCTTTGAAGCAGCTGGACTTGAGGTAAATGTCGAAAAATCTGCTACTAATACATGGTAACAATTCTTCAAGATCCGAAGTATATTTGCAGTCTTTTCGATTGCGGATAGTTTCAGTGTGGAGGATCGTGAAATCTGCATTGCCCACGAAGGACTTGCATACGTCATCGTGAGTCGGATAAATTGTTCATAAACCGTGGCAAGGCTCCTAGTTTGGTCTCTAAGTGTTTTTGAGAGTGTTTTAAATTTTTATTTGCTACAGAACAGAAGTTACTTTGTTCTCAACATGTCGGATAAAGGTGAGTCGCCAATCAAAAGTGACTCCCAGAATCCTCGGTGTTTTATTAATAGGAATAACCTCGTTTTTCATAATGATTTTTGGTTCGTTACAGAGCTGTCTTTTGTAATTGGTAAACAGCGTGACAGAGGACTTTGTTGCTGATGTGTCGAGTCTCCGCTTAGAGATCCATGTTTCCAGCTTGTCGAGCATTTGTTGAGCGGACTGAGTCGCTGATTGAATGCTTCTGTCCTTGGAGACAAGAATGATATCGTCGGCATATAAAAAGATTAGGCAGTTTTTATTACAGGTTTTTTGGCATGTCGTTTATGTAGAGATTGATAAGTTGGGGTAACAGTGGGGAGCCCTGAAGGACTCCATTTGGAAAGTAGCGAGATCTTGATTTGATGTTGTTGCAGAGTACTTATTATTATTAAAGCACTTTCACGAAAGCCATAATGAGTACAGCCCCGCATGTGCAACACTCAAAGAAACAATATTTATAGTTAGTCTTTTCCATCTTCCTCTGTCGAATGCGAGTGATCTCAATTCGTTCAGGTCGTCCCCCGTCTTTAGATTTTTTCTCACACGATTTAATTCTTTGTTTAAGGCAGTCAGAAGTGTCGATCTAGGTCGTCCGCGGAAGGGTTTTTCGCAACTGTCAAAGTAATCTTCCATTGCTTGTGCGTCCGGGTTCACTCTTAGTACATGCCCAAATAGCCTCCACCGGGCATCTATCACATCCTTGCTGATGTAAGAACACATACACTTTGTAGATACCAGTGGTTGATATTCTACGTGGACACTCCATTCCGAGTAAGCTTCTTAGTTGCCTTCTATGGAACGAATCCAGTTTCAATAGTTCGTTGAAGGAACTTCCCCATGTCCCAGCGTTGTACAGTAGGATCGGTTCACAAACGCGTTGTAAAGCCTGCATCTGATGTCAATTCCCGCATTTGCCAATGTTTTCCTCCTTAGTACATCTTCAGCGTCTCCTAGTAGAGAGCCGAGCTTATTAGTACGTCTCCATCTTTCATGAGTAATATCGTCTTCCATAATTTCAGTTTTGTTACATTTACGCTGAGAAATTATTTCTCAAGCTTCGCAGGTGCATTTTTTAGTAGGTGTTGGAATGTTGTCACGTCCCGTGATACGAAATCCACATCATCCGCATAAGATGTCTATTCTATGTCTCCTATATAGCATTTACGGAGGTTGCGGAGTGCAGATTCAAGGTATATGGTGAATAGTAAAGGGGAGAGGGAATCACTCTGTGGTGTCCCAATCGTTGTTTTGAAACTGCGGGAAGTTGCTCCTTCTGTCTTCACAAATAGTCCTGTGTTCGCAAGTAGTAGTCTGATTATCCTAACCGACGATTCATCCAATATTTGTTCAAGCACATTCATCAGTTTCTGTCTGTTTATTGAGTCGAAAGCTCTGGAGAGATCTATTCCCAACACGGTTGTTGCGCTCTTGAATCTTTGGTGCGTTGCGCAGCGCCATCTGTGGCTCCATACAATGTCTGCCGTAGACCTCCCTTCTCGGAACCCACTTTGACTTGCTGGTAGGTATACATCGCCACACCCTTTATCCGGCTTAGTGCAATGTTTGCCAGCACCTTGCGTATCGAATTCAGAAGTATTATCGGGCGGAGATTTTTTACTGGTCCTTTTGATTTGTTTGTTTTTGTATGGGTATTAATAATCCATTTCCAAGTCCTAGATCGGTATTAGTTTCAAAGACGTCATTTAGGGTTTTTGCAATTGTGTCGCTAAGTTTTTTTGGCCCATATTTTAGGAGCTCAGGGCTTATGTTGTCCGGCCCAGCACTCTTGTTGTTCTTCAGTTTATCGCTAATTCCACCTCTTCCACTGTAATTGGGATTTTTAGCGCCTTTGCTTCTCCCTGGAAAAGGGGAAAGTCCTTATTTTCTTAATTCAACAGTGTTTCGAAGTGTCGTGCAATCAATTCTGCTTTTTCTTCCGGGTTACCTACGAATTTTCCATCTTTGTCTTTGATGTGAAGGGTGTTTTGTCCTTTCTTTGTCCGCAGCAGCCGCAAAGCCGCATACATCCTTGAATTGTCTTTTAGGCATTCCACATCTTTTAATAGGGATGTAATAATTTCCCGTGAGTGTTTTCTGTTCATCTTTTTGATTTTCCATTTTAGTTCCCTTTGTTGGATATTAAGCTTTTTTTATACTCTCGTCTGACGTGTTTGCCTCTTTTAGCTGTAGCTCTCTACAATGTTTTGCAATATGGCACGTTCGGGAAGTGATTTAATTTTAGGGCGTGATGATTTCGGACTCCAAGGCATATATTGGCCGACTTGGAGATTTGCCTGCTTTGTTTGATCCCACAGAGTTTGTACTGATGATTCCGGTGCGGTATTCTCCATAAGAGTCTCGATTTGTTCGTGATATTTAGCTCTACAAGTGGGCTCTAACCACAATTTTTCTGTCTGAAAGTATATATTGGGTCTTTTTCTCGCCTTCTTCGCGTTTTCAATGTATGTTTTCCCAGTCAGGTGTTTTTTTACAGAAAGTTTTGCAATGACGATCCTGTGGTCGCTGTCAGTTGTTGTCCCCTGGTAGGAACGTGCATCATTTAGCAGGTATTTATCAGACTTTCGGCATATAATGTAGTCGATTTGATTATATATTTTCACGGTCTCCCCACAGAGTTTTTTCTTTGTCCGTGCCACGAGGTCTTGTGGCAAGCTGAGTACGTGAAGGCCGTGTTGCACAGGAAAGGTATTTGCCTCGCAGAAGTTACCAGAGAGGCTCCAGATGCATTTCTCCTTCCGCCCGTGTCGTCCAATAGAGGATTCTTCGGGACCCATTTGCATTCCGGCCTTTGCATTCATATCCCCGCAACAAAGACAAGGACGAAGAAGCATTTTAGAGTATGTGTTTGATTGTTCTGAGTAGAATTCCTCGAGCTCACCGAAGGATTCATGATTACTCGTCCACAGTGTGGTGCATAGACTTTAATGACAGTTAATAGACTCTTGGAAAGGAATAGTTTATTTAGTTTGACTTGTAATACACATATTCGGTCGTTGACTCTCCAATAGCGATGTAATTTTTTAGGTAATCCACGTATAGGGCAAATCCCATGCCGTAGTGCTTGCATTCAGTTGGGAAGAGAATCAGTCGGTAGTTGTTTCATATCTCATCGCGTCCATTTTCGATTTTCATCTTTTCTAGGCAACCAATAGATATTTTGTATTTCGAGAGATCGTCACAAAGTACTTTCCTTGTCCAATCTTTCGATATTCCACGTACGTTGAACGTCATTAGCCTGAGTTCCTGATTGTATAATGAGTGTTTTTTAGACATTTTTCTTGGCCGTGGTACAGAGAAGAAACGAGGCACGTCACCACCTCACCAAACAAGTACTTGTGCTACATATAAGAAGTTTCCAAGCCAAAGTTTCAAGAAGAATGCCCAATATAATTATATTTTATTTTGAAATTTAATATTTTTTAATTTATTACTATTGAATATTGAGTGAAGTCTGTCAGATTTTTGTACTATTAATGACTAATATTTCTAAAATAGTGTTTTTAGCAGTGAAAAGATTATACCACAATTTAATTTGGGTGTGGCAAACCATTATTTAAATAGCTGTTTTTGACTTATGACCATAAATGAATATATTTGTGGGTGTAGAAGGAGGAGCTACCAATACAACTGTAGTCGTTCTCGATTATAAAGGAGATGTGTTATCCCAAACTTCAGGGGACCGTCAAACCATTGGGTATTACTGATGATTAGCCAAAGCATATTGGGTATGAGGAATGCATAAAGAGAATCATGGAACTAATAAGAGATGCTCTTAAAGAAGCAAATGTTACAACTTCACGCGCAATTGTATGATTGGGTGTAATTATGAAGGGACTTGCTTTGGCAGGAGTAGATACATCAGATTGTATTCAAAAATTTCTCAATATTTGTTATGAGAATTACTCAGAGTTGGGGGAAAGTTATAGCATTGTCAATGATACTGTGGGGTCAATATATACAGCAACACCAAATAGTAGTCCTCTCTAATATTTATAGGTGGGATATCTCTGATCTCTGGAACAGGATCAAACTGTCTTTTACTAACGGAAAGTGGAAATAAAATAAACTGTGGAGGTTATGGAAATTTGTTGGGAGATCAGGGATCTGGTTGAGACTTATTATAAGCAAAGCATATTGGATTTCTGAAAAGTTAATCCGAACAATAATAAGTGATTCTGAGGGAATTAAAAAATCAAATTATTCAATTAAGAAGGCTAAAAACTTAATGATGGAGCATTTTGAGGTTATTTATAATATTACATTTAGTTATCTCAACTCACTGATCTTCTCACACTGTTTTATGAACAATACAATGTCTCTACGATTGCTTCTATTGCCAAACCTCTCGCTGGTTCTATTTAACTTTATTCAGATTTGGCCTTTGAGGGGGATCCTTTCTCGAAATCACTATTTTATAAGGCTGGCAGAGATTTGGGGAGACATGTGACTGCTGTTCTTGAGAAAACAGGGGATGAAACAGTCAGAGATATAGTCTGTACAGGATCTACATGGAAAAGCTGGGAATTGCTTAAAGATGGATTTATGTCAGGAATGGGATCACATAGTGATTACCGATTACTATATCTCACTAAAACAGCAGCAATTGGAGCAGCATTGTATGCAGCTAAGAATTATAATATGGACATTGAGGATTACTGCTATGATAACAACTTTGAGATTATATATTCTAACATATAACATTTACTTTATATTCGGGTTATTAACAATTTTATTTATTTTTAACATTTTTGTCTGAGAATGGCCAGGGTTTCTACGTTTGCAAGCTAGAAAACCCATTCAGAGAGAGGGTGGAATTTCATCTAACATAATCTATTATTCTGCAGACACAACAGAAGACACTTTGGTTGCTAGCCAATATCTCAAGGAGAGTTCGGATAATATTGGAGACTAGGATCTTCTAATTAGTAGGTTTAACCTTTCTTGGTGGTCTTGCAGTTTTAATAATAATATTTAGAACTACATTGGTTGATCATAATAATTTAAACTCAGAGTAAACACTCAATATTATCAATGTAGAAACAAAGTTATATTGCATTTGATCCCCGAAACGATTCTCTATTGGTTAGAGTAGTATCTACTAAACATCCTAGCGCATCATTAAATTTTTTATAAGTTTAAAAAAATTTAAGCGACCGCCCTCATTAATTACCATGAAATAATATATCCCATTTGAAGGAACGTTCCCCTTCTTTCAAAAAAGCCCATAATAAACAAGGAAATGCATTTGTAAACAAGAGTTTTCATGTGATATCCAAAAGTATAGTTCATCTAGAGAGGAAGAAGATTGAGATTACTGGTGGACAACCCAAAATTGTTATGACCTAATTTTGGTTTAAATCCTAAAAGTGTGACTGATATGTAATCTTAATGAGCCAATCGAAAAATAAACAAAAAGCTAAGAATATTTTAACGTTTAAAGAATATTCACATTAATAAATCTCATATATAATAGCTTTGTTATCCCCACACCCAACTACAAGATAATCGTCATTTGCCGATATTTCCGAACATAGGACAGAGGCACTTTCCCTGAGCTACTATAAAGTAATATGATTACCTGAAACATATTGGGACCCATGGGAGAAGCCCATCCATTAACATATTGATCTTTTCCAGTACTGACCATCCACCGATAAGAATGTGAAAAGTTAATAGAGAGTACACATGTATTGTGTAGTAATAGTTGATATTTTTCATTTTGATTCAAGTTAAGACATTCAATAGAGGCATTCTCCATTCTATATATTATATAAAGAGTAACCCTATGGCTAACCAATCTGGGGAATTACTGAGAGAATATATGCTTGATGTGAATGGATATTTCTTTACTAATTTATCTCCACGAATATCCCAAGTGCATACACATTTATCCAATCCGCCAGTCCAAATAAGAGAATCATCAGGAGATATTGCAATGGAAGTAGCTCCATCACTATGTGCTTTAAATTGTCAACATAAGTAAAATATTACCTAATACGAGTAGAGTTGTGTAAATCCCAGACTCCAACATTTCCATCAGCACAACAAACATAGCACATTTTATCATCATTTGTTATTCCAATGGAATAACATGCATTTATTCCATTCTTCAAATCACTCCTTTTTTGTACAGAACCATTTCCAAAATCAAATATAGAGACTGTATCTTCTTCACCTCCAACTATTATTGTTCTGCCATCCTTAGTTAGTTTAGTAGAGCGAACATATGCCCCATTCTTTAATATTAATTTAGTAATAACCAAACAATCAAAGCTCATGATAGGCAATTTATTACCACACAAGTTTGATATATTCCATCCTCTAATCTTTCCCTTTCCACCCGTATATGCCAAGTTTAGGTTTGAATTCAAGGCCACTGCACAAACTACTTCATCCTGTGGTAATATTGAGACTGCTTTAGCATTCTTTGGAACCCCTGAACTATGCTCCATAGTATGCTTTACTAGAATTGGTTGACTATCGTTAACTATATGATTACAAACAGCACTAAATTATATTTCATTATTACTTTTTGGTAATGTTCTTATAATCAATCATTTCACTTCTCATATTCGGCATCACTCCAAGAGCCCTTAAATCTTCCTCAAGCACCATAGAAGAAGGATTAATCATTCCATATGGAAGACAAAAATTCCTCATATACATTTCTGATATAATAAAAGGACATACCATTATCAATTTGACGTGGAATTTTAGAATTATTAGAGATTGAACGATTAATAACCTTATCTCTCTACAAACATTAAATATATAACAACAATAGGGGACTTAATTCCATTTCCAGGCTAAATATTATAATTACACTACCATTTCTTCACTTGGTCTAGTCTCCACACTCGCCCTTCCATCAGGTTCATCACAATTCTACAATTATAATAATACTTGATCCCTTCTCTTCCTTTGAGACGAATTGACCTATTTAAATTAACAAATGACCAACATCTGACTCATCCTGGTTTATTCTATTTTGCATATTCATGAAAAGTGGAAACATATTATTAAAATTGCTATTCCTGTTTGAAGTAATTGTTGATATTTGATTCTCATTCATTCCTTGATGCGATATACCAAACATTGCTGCCAATTGTAATGGATTTATTACTGGCATGCTTTGCGGAACAAATGGCATTTTAGGTTGAGCCTTTATATACACATTATGTTACCCGTATTTGCGGCTTACGTTGATGCTGCATTTTTATTTTCTCCATCAAATTACTCACATTCTGCTGATTTTCATGAGAAAGTAAAGGAGAAAACTGATTTATCAGATTAGTCAAGTTCTTTACAGTCTCATTCTACTATTACATCAATTATATACAAGAGATAACAGATCTGTGTTGAATAATTCGTGATTCTAGTACTTTAATCATTATATATACCAGTGATGCACATTTTTGAAATTCAGTACGTTCAATAATAAGCTTGTCTCGCTCATTTTTTAGACTATTCATTCAATAAAGACTACCCTTGAATTTCATGGTGAAGACTTGTCACCTCTTCCCTTATTTTGTCGATATACTCATAAATGTTATGCTTTATTTGATTATTCTAAATAATCACTCAAATGTAAACTTGTCTCTGACCAGGCTGCATTGACACAACAAATTGATTTGCGCAATTCTACGTAATTTGACTTGCACGAAAACGCTATAACGATGAAATTTAATTATTCATGTAATTCAAATATATTATTAATATTAACAATCAATCACTAATCACCACACATCATCGACCCCTCTCACCGTTGCAACAGAGATCAACTGGATAAGTCACTGAGTCTCACGTGCGTCCTGGGACTTTTTAGTGTAGCCAGGCGTCCCAGCTTCTTGAGGAAACGAATTACCCATAATAATATCGTCATTATAATGAAACCACCTTCTATGACTAATGTAAATTAACATTAAACTGACCACTTATTAATTGATTGGCACAGTAGTGACATTAAAATGACCACTTATTAATTGATTGGCACAGTGAGATCAATATGATCGATAATGTCTAGTGGATTGTTTGAAATGTGTTAACTGCTGTTCTTAATAGATACTTATAGAATGGATCAATTATATTACGGAAATCAACATCTCAGCTGGAATATTATGATTGCACTTTCTATCACATTTATTTTAATTTGTAGTCATGGAATCATAATTTGTGGTTTCTAACCATTGATTTTGTAATAAGATTAGTGATGAATTATTGTGGTTTGGATTTATAAACCACAATAATTTCTATCAAATTAGTACAAGGCGGAGGGTTAGGGAAAATCAAAAAGACTTCTGTGGTAATGGAAAAAAAGACGAATTGAGACTTATGTGGTTCTCTCGAAATGGCAGTGATCAGCGGGAATGCCCCCTTAACTATAAAACTTTACTTTTTTCAAAAAATATAAAAATTAATAAATTTATGATGTCAACCTTGAGTATAGCTATTATGTAACAATTAATCATTTAATTTCTTAAGTCAATGTTCGTTTCGTAATTTATATCCGATTATTATTGATTCTCTACATGATATCTTTTAATAGATATTACGACCACCACATTTATGGATAATACAAATATGAACATTTTAAAGACAAATCAATATAAATGTAATTAATTTTACAAGTGTCTTTATATTGGCGTTTTAGACACCACAAAGACTGATTGTATTTAAATAGGTGAATTAGCAGGAAGAGAATTAAATCTTAATTATATAAGTTCATTCTAATCATTGGATATCCTATTGGGCGATAGGGTTAAATAGCAGGTTGATTGCTCTTTCCTTAAGGGGACAAGAATGTGATTGATTTATTTTGTTATTTCACTTTGAAGATATAGATTTCATAATTTAAAAATGTATTCGCAAATAATCTCATGTAATTCAGGTCATGACAAATATGAATTATTATTATCAATAAATTAAGTAAGGTTATAGATAAGGTTAATTAACATTATTCGACTTCTTTCTGATGCTCTAGTTTCTTGGACATATCAGGGACGAGAACATTACCGGCATAAATAATAACTGTGTCCTGGCTGTGACAAGTACACCATTAAAAAGTTGATAAAAAGACATTGGAGGGACACCTTGTTTCAAGACAATTTTTTTGAGATATGAAGACCATCTGTCATTCTCTTCCACTGAGGAAAGCTTTGATCCAATTATACAAAAAATTCGTGTCCTCATTTTCCGAAGCTGTTTCAGTATGACCTCATTTCGCACACTGTCAAAACCATTCAAATATTCATGCAAATGTGACAGTAGGACTTTTCGATAGAATCCAAACTGATTTTTGATTCAGCCCAATTTTAAAGTCTCTCGAACAATTGCCCCATTATTTTTGGTAGCAAACATATTAGGATAAGGGCTTTTTCTTGGACAATTCTGTTGAGTGCTTCTAGTCTTGTGGGATATATCTCATTCCTAGACATCCTCAAATAAGTTCTTTAAACGACTTCATTTTTATATGATCGAATCCGGCAGAATGTATCTCTGATATCGCCATTTCTTCATAAGATGAATTGGAAGAATTTGTTATTCTTGGAATATATGCGGGTCTGTGATCAAATTTCCGGAAATTATGGAGGTCGACGCCAATTATCTTGTTCAACAGATGATGTAGAATAGTTGATACTTTTTCTTGCGTAGACCTCCTCCACCAGGTTTTCCCAACATGACGACGTTAGATACAATTGGTGCTTAACGTACGTATTCAGTTTTTTTAGGTTCCTCCATCTTCTGTCCATCAACTCTTCGTTAAGACTGCTATCCATAATGTCTATACATCTTAGAGCAAACCTTTTTCTCTATGATCTTCCTCCTGATATAAAATCATCAATATCTTACTGCAGTAACTTTTATGGTGTTCCATTCTCTACGAGGTTTGTGATACGAACAAACGATATCGGTTGTTCTCAGATCTCATATAAACTAAGTGAAACAAACGTCATATAATAACTCCACTCATATTATATACTAAAAACATCAGTTCTTTCAATCTACAGGTTAATATTCAGCTTTTGTGGTATATGGTCGCTCTCGTTTGGGTACACAGAAATTAAATGAGAGGGAGACAATTATTAACTTCAAGAATTTCAAATCCCACATTCCCCCATTATAATTTTTATAAACGTCTATATTTGTGACATTATACGCTCAATGTTATTGAATTTAAATCTCCAATGATGCAACCTGGACTTTAATAAAAAATTTTTCTCATTAGTATTCGAAGACTTCGAGTAGAGGTTCCAAATTTAACCCAAGCAGAGGAACAACATACTTCAATCAACACAAATTCATATTGCATCGAGTCAACGACATTTGTGAGTCGAGTTCTTAAAATCACTAAGACGTCCGATGATATAGCTAAATTCTTTAGGTCGAATAGGTATTGATGACCAGGCCAAGACAGTATTGTCAGTCAGAGTATGACAATTACAACCAACTCATGATTTTATTACCGTTTGATATCTTTTTTCCCCTGAACGACTCTTCCTTACGCGATATTCCATATCTGTTGGTAGACGTCTTTCTAATCTTTGACCTCATACTCGTTCAATATCCTTAATTTCTTTTGTTCGACTCCCACACGGACGATATTCACATGACCGATATCTGTTGGCCGTGTTCTTTTCAGTTTTTTACCTCGTTTAAATCGATTAATTGTGGATGTTCCTGACAATATGGCATCCCATGTAACATAGCCCTTGTATTGGGTAACCTCCAGTTCTGATAATCCGGCTTATTTCACTTCTTTGCAGAAACGAGAAATAAGTTCTGGCAACTACAACATTAGGCCTTTTTAACCATTTCCAATTGACAGTGTTTCTTTCAATCTTGAGTTACAATCGTACGAAGGACATAACTTCCGTTTTCGAACGAATGACAAGCATGGCAAAATAAGAGCTTTCTTCCTTCTCAGGCAAAACAATCAATACTCCTATAGGTATACACGATAATCTGAATATAGTGAAGCATCATCTTGTACATAGAAAGTATGTTCTTTAGAATAACTTCCATTGCTTCATTATTATGTTTTTAACTTTGTGACTGCAAACCCCAAGCTGCACACAGTTCATCCACCGAGAGAGCTTTCTTTTTCTAGTAACTGACACTCAACAAAACTCTGGGACCTTCGCAGGTAACACGAGCTTTTTGATCGATGCAGAGCGTTCATCAGTCTGACTGTACCTCTTCTAAGGTCCTTTTACGGTAATCAGCCGACTTGATTTGTTATTCGTGTCCACATCAGCAATTTTAATGGTATTCTCATTTGATGTATTTTCTTCGTAACTTTTTTATTAAATTGTAAATCCCAGCTTCTCTAACATGTAAGAAGCTGACGAACATAGAGAAATACGTTGCCGAATCAAATTTCCCCCAAAGACCCTCATGCCCGTTTAATGTTGCCATCAAAGTTTCCTTTGGGAGGGCTAAGTGGTTCTTTTTGTCATGTGATGTGTAGTACACATATGAAATCACGAGGATGTTAACCATAATAAATGTAAATAAATCCTATTGTTTTCTTTGTAACTATATTACAGAACCATTAATACAAATTAATTTTATAATTAAATTCACAATGACGGAGTCATGGCCAAGGGACTTTGGAAATGGAACGTATTTAAAACGATTGTTAAGAAGAGTCTCTTCCTGCACCTAGCATCATTGTTCTGTTAGGAGAATACACTCGCTCCGCCTGGAAGTTTGCCTTTTCCTCATCGAGGATCAATAAACTCATCTCACGTCTTTTTTAATGGAAAATCTATGCCTCGTACTTTAATTTCATAGGAATCTACAAGGAACAATGACGTTGATGGGACACCCTGATTAAGTTCCTCTGCAGACATTAGAGTGACATCCTCTCAAATAACTATCAAAAAAGAACAAGTTATCACCACTGTAAGATCTTTTCCATGGCGAACACATTTGCACTTTGACCGTTTGACTACCTGGTTATTCTGACACTCACAAAATTAACATCTCCACTTATACTACAAAGACAAGTTATGGGAGATAAGATTATTATTTAACAAGGAATCTCAAAATCTTGATTAATATACAATACATGTAATTTAAAAGTGGATTGTCTTAATAAGACTTCTCTTTAACACACGTGTTGAGAATGGAGATTTATACTTACTCTCAATAAATCTTATTTTGCTTACTGAGGATTGACTGGTGGAAGTTCAGACCCATCTCTTTAACCATGATAATTAAATATTATTGAGCTGTATAGCGAATAAAAGTCGAATAGTGCGTTATGATTTATTATTTTTATATTCCCATTCATTTTAAAATCAAAAATTGATTGAAAGCAATAAATGCGCAATAATCAGGATTATTATTCATTCCCTCAAAATACAGTTATCGGGAACTTCCAAGATTATTATAATTATGATAACTTTTACTCCTTTGACTATCACCATAAAATACCAACATTTGATAATTTATCTTCTGGGGGAGTATCAGCTTTAGCTGGAGAAGATAAAACTGAAAAGATGATTTTCTATCCATGGATGACAAAACACGTGGACAAACAAGAAGGATCCTCAGTAAGGACTCGAACATGCTACTCGCAGAAACAAGTTGTAGAATTGGAAAAAGAATTTTGTCACAAGAAATACTTAACTAAAGAAAGAAAATCAGAATTATCGAAATCCTTAAATCTAACAGAAAGACAAATCAAAATATGGTTTCAGAACAGACGAATGAAATCCAAAAAGGCAAATAATTCTAACTTGTTTTAATAAAACCTTTGATATTAATAAATTGATTGTCATCACAGCATGCCAGAGTCAATTTCTTTTTATTTTATCAACAAAGGGTGCATGCATAACTTCAAAGGCTATTTATTGTAAATAATGTGCCACAGACACCCCACTGCTGTCTCATTTACTTTACATCAAATTAGGAGAATAGTCTTAATAGTTCATATTAATTAATCAATTTAGGCCCTCACTTTTATCACTGTTCAGGTCCTTGAAAAATATATAAGACATTTTAATATGATATTAAAAATCACCACAAAATCTGAATTAAGCAATAAATATCACTATTTTAGTGAATCATAAAATAAAGTCTTAACTACTATTACTCAATGATCATGTTATTTTGTATTATAAAAATGTTGGCATTTCAATTTTGATTGTACGGTTTCCAGAAGGCATAGCGATTATCACCATTAATATATATTTGTATAGATATTACTTTTTTAGGAAAATTTGGTTACATGGCCCTCTCAGGACCGCGAGGGAAATAGACAGGAACAGCTAATATGTCAACTGAAGTCATTGAAAAAAACTGAGATTAGACTTCCCAACAGCCCAAAAAAAGATCAGAGTACTCCGAAGGTTTCTAAATCAAAAGGAACGAATGTGAAAGTCTAGAAAAGGTACTTAATTTATTTTGTTTATTTACTCCGGGTATCTTCAAGTTAAACCGGCGGCTAACAAAAACGTTATAGCCAAGAGCGGACTCTCCCAGAGATCCGACAGGTATATTTGGTTCTGTGCAGAATTCGGAGGTGGACCCGAACAAGATAAGACCCGTCTTTTAGTCGTCAAGAATGCATGATGAACACGATGGAAAGGACGATTGTCCAATCATTTACGGATACGAATGTAAATCCACATGGTGAGAAAAGGTAGTGGATACGGGAAGATGTACTTCTTTCGTTTGTTACTTTCTGCATTAAAACAACAACATAACATTTTTATTAAAGACCAAGACATAGCGATAGTTACGGGGATTGTTTTTTATTATAAATCCTGCCCTGAGGCCTGGATTCTTTCGCAGTTTTACCCCCTCTAGCTTCAAAGTCTTGTATGAACATACGTGTCATCCACTTTGGTCCAAATAAAAAAACCCTCGATCTGTTCCACTACCATGCTCCTTAATGAGTTGATCAGCGTTTCTCCTCTTCTTCTAGTGCTTCTTCACCTCTTTTACGTAGGGCCAGCTTGATTGCTATCCATCTCGTTTTATTCAAAATATTGATTATTGTCTCTTTCTTGGACAAAAAATACCATCCTTCACATCCGTAGATGAGAATTCTTTTAAAAATAAACATCTCCTTTTTCAAAGTGCTTGGTAAGCTCTTCCTCTTCATTTTGGCACCTTTAGCATAATCTCCTCTACATCCAAAACAGACACCCAAATAGCGCATATGATCAACATTACTGATACCACCAGTGTGTACTCCTGTTGAAAAACTTTATATAGTGTGAAATTTACATGAATTTCGACTTTTTTTTAATGAGAGACTTCTTCAGAAATAAACCCCCGCATCTCACAAATGTTTTTCTCCGTATCAGAAGATTTCTTAACCAATCTAGTAAAAGTTTTTGGATTCCAGCTGCGACTAGCTGATATAACAGTCAGTTTGCCAGACACTATCGAAAGCCTACGACAGGGGTGGCCAACTGGTCGATCGACGTGGCTATGATCCAAGAAACTAAACTCGGCATGAATGATCACACTCCTTTATTCCCTGGATAGGAGGCATCAGGATGGACCGTAAAAAGAGAAGAGGGAGCGGACTACATACTCTATTCAAAAAGAACCTGAAATGCAGAGACATTACTTCGGAAGTGAGGAAACTTGTTGGAAACGACGAGGTTACTGAGGCAATTGGAATCTCGCTTGGGACAACAAAAGGAATTCTGTGCTTCGTGAATATCTACTTGCCTCCTCTCGGATCCTGCTCAAAGGACTATGTTATTCCAAACTTATCAAGATTGGCTACCTACGAGGAGATTATCATATGTGAAGATTTAAACGGAAAGCACCCCTTATGGTTGTCAACCCAACAGGCCGACACGAGAGGGAAGCTATTGTTATGGAAAACAGACTCCCTAACGACACTGAATGACCCAGCGAATAATACAAAGACCCCGTATCAGCCTACCTCTCCCGACGTAACACTCTGCTTCACATCACTTTCATCGAAAATTACATGGTCAGTCTTCTACGAAACAAGAAGCGATCATAACCAGATTGTAATGAAGATCAAGAGAGAAGTCAAAGTGAGGAGAACACCTACTAGTTATAATTACAAAGCTGGTAACTGGGAATTGTATCGCGCAATCTCTGATGATAGACTGAAGAATTATTACTTGGACAGCTTCAAATCGCTAGAAAAAGCAATCAAATACTTTTTTTTTTTTTTAGAACAAAAATTTATTAACAATAAAATATTATTTATTAACTATGGGGGAGAGCAAATACTTAACTTGCACAATCCTAGAAGCAAGATCATTGGCTATTCCCGAGCATCGTCTAAATTCCTCTAATGGTCGAAGGAAGTCGGCATTAGTAAAATAAAGAAATCACCTCAAAAAATCAATTGAATCACATTAGAAACGAAACTCCGGATCAGAGCTCTAAACGACGAAATAAAGGCCAGAGAGTTCAAGGCCTATAATTTGAAGTGGAATCGAATTCTTACAAATATAAATCGCAACCGTAGTACCGGAGAAGTGTGGAAAGCCATCCGAAATGTTGCAATGGGCTAAGAAACTTCCCCCAAGGATGACTATACTCAACGAGACGTTAACAATTTGATAAAATTCTACACAAAAATTTCGTCAAAGAACACAAAAAATCGGAAGTGCTTCTCTCTTCACACAGAAAAATGATGAAAAGATTCTAACCCAGTTTACTTCTCGAATGAAGACGTGAATAACGTTTTACAAGAACAACGTACTCTGCCGGTCCCGACAACATTCCAGTTGTGTTATTGAAGAACCTTGGAGATATTGGAGTCGATTTTCAACTATTCAATTAATTGTAATGTAATATCGTTGTTGTGAAGCAAGCCAACATCCGACCTATACTGAAACCTGGAAAACCTAAGGAAGATCGGCATCATATAGACCTGTGTCATTGTTATGTTCCATATCGAAAATCATGGAGAGGCTTGTGCTTGGGAGAATCAAGGTTTTCTTACCAGAAAAAGATTTTCAACACGGATTAAAGAGCGATTGTTCTACATCAACGTACCTACAGAAATTAACCAACTTTATTAGAGATGGTTTTTCAAACAAACCAAGGTATTTGAAAACAGTTTTATGTTCCATTGATATTAACAAGGCCTTTGATTCTATTTCGAGAAAATATTATCTAAGAAAATTTTCCAGTCCGAAATCTCGGAGACGCTCAAACTTTGGATAACAAATTTCTTAAGTGGACGAAGGGGACGTGTATGCCTCGGAGGACTGAAATCAGTCTCGCGTCTTTTAACAAACAATGTCCCCCAAGGATCTCCTTTATCCCCCGCCTTATTCAATTTATACCTGGCAGACCTCCCGACACCGGAATCCAATAACGATGTTCTACTCTCATACGCGGACGACATTGTTTTAGCCTCGCGTGATCGGGATATCCAAAATGCTACAGAAAGATTACAAATTAACCTGGACCGACTCAACGCCTAAGTAATGAAGAACCGACTCACGATAAATTCCAGAAAGTCGGTCACGTCTATGTTTACTTCGGACAAAAGGTTGGGGAAGAAGACTGTCACCTTAAAATTGGACAACGTTGAAATCCCCTTCAGCATATGTCAGAAGATACTGGGCGTGACACTGGATACGCACTTATGCTTGTCACCACCAAAAATTGTTCTGAAGTGCGAGAAGAAAATCAATGTATTGAAATGTTTATCTGGAATATGGAAGACCGGTACCCACCCGGTCTTGATGAATATCTACAAACAATATATTAACCATGCTTCTCGTACGCGTGTGTTTCGTGGGGACCTTCATTATCATGGACGAATACTAAGAAAATCGAGGACGTTCAAAAAAAGGCTTTCAGAGTCACGGAGCGGTGGACTTGTGGGAGACACAGAACCAGACCGACTACTTTGAAGGCCCTCATAAAACTAAACTCCGGCATCGGGAAGGTGGCCCTGCAAATACAGTCAGCCGCCCAGTACGAGCTTGTGTGGGCACGAGGGAGGAGCACTTGGGAAAGGATGAGGATTTTGGTGGAACGCATCAGGATCACGTGATAGTTAGTTTGGTTTTACCGTGGTCTTGGGTGTTAAATAAATAAAATAAGAAAATATTTATTATAATTTACAAAAAGATCTGGTCAATATAAAAGAAATCTAAAAAATGCCCACGACCAGGACAACATGAGAGCCTTGGCTAGGAACAGGGGAGCATTGAAAAGGATGACATCTAACCTTGTTTCTTTTGCTGCACATGGGCTATAATTAATATGGCTCTCGTGAATTGCTTAAATAATAATTATAATGAAAAACAAAAAAATATGAGAAACTTAATTATTTAATCACACCCTTTAATTTTGGCTACTCCCAGGGACATCTTTTTGGATACAATTTTTGATATGTCGGGTTCAGCTATTTTTGTAGTTCCAACTTTTATTAAAGTGGATAAATTTTTTATTAGTGAGAATTGTTCTTTGAGCAGTTTTTTTTAATTTCATAAATGAAAAAAACTGTTCACACATATTTCGAACCAAAACAAGCAATGATTTTTGTCTATTTCAGCTCGTATTTGGTACCAACACCAGCAACCATATTCGGAGCACCATTTGTGCACAAACAAACTTCTTAAAATAAAACCCATAGTCAAAAAGAATTTTTGTAGTTTTACAAAGATATCTTTATTTATTTAGAACCCCGGGATCACCGAGAAAGAAAGACAGAAAAACGTCAGAAAGTTAGGTAATCTATGTTCCCGCAATCGAATGAGCCATCCAACGTCTGTGGTCTCTCATTGTTCCCATTACCGTGCGAAAGAGCCTTATCTCATCCCTGCAGAGGAATCCGATTGTGGAGGAGAACTTCCTAACCAATCGACTTTCTTTTGCATTGGAAAAGGACAAGCTAAACGGGTTTCTTTCCTCCTTACAGACCCGAAGGAATTCGGTTCCGGGACTACGGGTAGTAGTTCCGCGAGTAAAGAATTAACCATTGATCCAGGAGACCCTCCATAAATATGGTTTTCCGGTATATTGAAATGATTTTGTGGAGCTTAGTCTCTGGACGTGTGCTTAGCGTGCTGTCTTGTGCTCACCCTAAAGGTGTCACCCATTCCGAAAAGGAACGAAAAGAGCCATCAACTTTCCCCTCATATGAGCCAGAATTCGAAATAATTGCAGAATTACAATGACAATTTTTATTATAAAATAAAAATTCTTTCCTTTTTGACGCGTTTGTTTCTTGTTCATATTTTTGGTAAATAAAATCTAATATTTAAAAAATTTTTATTAAAATACAAAAAATGTATAGTCGATCGCCAGACAAATCGCTAAATAAAAAGTAGCTCGTAAGAGAAAAAGGTTGGGACCCCTGGCCTACGATATATCGAGGCAGACGACACTCAGCTGATATTTGAAGTTCCTGGCCTTTTCAATCTCAGAATTCAAGATGAAAATCAATCTGGACGAAAGCTCCATGCTCCTTGCTGAGAAAATTCCGTGATTCGATATGACGCGAAAGTATTTTATAAATCAGCTTCTCCATGATTTTTGAGATTGAGTATATCAGATAATAGATCTATAGCCCAAGGAATCCGTCCTCGATTTCCCTGGTTTTGAGATCATCTGAATAATGGAGTCCTACATATCTCATACTTGTTAAAATAGGCAACGGAGGAAATTACTTAAATATAAAATAATTTTTTACTTTCTGAATTATCCTAAAAATAAATAATTAAAAAAGTGTGATAAAACAATAAAAATAATTAATTTCAAAAACATTAAATCGTCACAATGCTAATTGGACTATTATTAATAATAGAATTATGTTTAGGGGACATTTATTTTAGTGATAGATTTAGTAAAGGTTGAAGTATTTTATTATAAGATTCACTAACAAATTGGACTAAATCTAAAGCAAAGTCAAAGTACGGTCAAATAGAATACTATGGTGGTGATAAGACATGTAATTATACTAACACGGGAATGCAAACTACTGAGGATAACAAATTTTATGCAATTTCTGCAAACTTTGATCAGGATTTTAATACAACTGGAAAAGACTTGGTATTTCTGTACACAATGAGAGCACCTGAGAGACTGGGATGTACTGGGTCATACATGAAATTGATGAGTCGATTAGAGAATGCAGAAAAGTTTGATGATTCAGTTGCCTCCTCTATCATATTTGGTAACAAAGTTTGGTTTAAGACAGGCCCGGATGTTTGCGGAACAGACGTTGAGATTAAATTAATGGTGGAGTATAATGGTAAACTTTACAAATTGAGGGAAAAGGTTCCGTATATGGTAAATGATTATTGATTCGATTAAAGGTGGAAGATTTAGGAGAGGACACTCACCTTTTCACATTGATTTTGTTAAAAAATCACAGTTATGAAGTTCGTTTGGATAATAAATTCCTAAAAGGAGGAGATTTACTAACAGATCTTGATTTAAAGGAACCTAGGATGATACAGGTTGTGAATAAATTAAGTGCTAGGACAGTGATGCCACTAAACCAATCGATTGGGATGACAGGGAAGAAATCCCTGATCCTAATGATGTGGAACCTGATGATTGGGTTAAGGATAAATTAATTAAAAACGAGAACGAAACAAAACCAAATGATTGGGATGAAGAATTATTTGGTGAATGGGAGCCACGTGTTATAGTTAACCCTAAATATAAGGTGATTTGGAGTGTTTTATGTTATAGGGGGAATATAGACGGACTAATATAGCAAATCCAAATTATATGGGAAAGTGGAGTCCACCAATGATATTAAACCCATATTTTACAATGAAAGAGAATGCATTTGAGTTTAATCTGGGGAGTGTAGGTTTAGAAGTTTGGCAAGTATTTTTAAATTTATTAAAAGGTAAACTCAAAAACAATATTCTCAAGCATATTTGTGTCTGACTCAATTAATGAAGGGGATAATTTTGTAAAGAGCAGTTTTATGATGATTCCTAAGGTTATATTGGTAATAATATAGTCATGTGAACGACATGTAACACATAATATTGTTGAGGATTTATAATATTAACTAATCATTTGATTTTAATTTATTGACTTGTAATGCGAATAAATCTACCACATTTTGTAATCTTAATATATAATAAATTACTTTCTAATATGACTCACTGTATTCGGATCATTCACTACATCCACAAGATCACTGTATGAATTTAGTCTTTCATCAGTACACTCTTACTTTTCTCGAATAATATTTATTTGCTTTCCCAATTCTTTTTGATTATTTCTATGAATTTCTATAAGTTCGGAAATGTCATAGGGTTCCAATGAAATTTTGAATTTAGTGGCAGCCACTCTCATTTTCATACAATTAATGAACAATTCCACGTAGGTCTCCACTTTGTCGTGGTGACTGCCAACCTGTTCTTCACTAAACGAAATATTCAAGTATGAAATCAAAGATCCCATAAAACTAGAATTTAAGGCAAAAATACTTTAAACAAAATTGAGGTTTATATTTTTTGAGTGTTTTATGATACTTCCACCAAGTTTGAATGAAATAAGCTGCGGGTATTTTTCTATTCTCAGAATGTTGTTGTCTGTTTAAATTTCTAAACTTTAGAGTAATTCCAAAAGCAATGATTGCCTATAAAATAATATAATTACTGCAGGGAGAGTAAAGAAGGAAATTCCAATAATTGAAGAAAATACAGCAATAATTTTACCCGAAATAGTATTAGGAACATAGTCGCCATAACCAATGGTTGTTAAAGTAATCTAAAGTAAACAGTAACCACAACAACACTCCACCACATACATTCAGCGTAATTGTTGAATAATTCACCTTCTTCAAAGAAACATATAGAAAACCCAACAAATAGAATTATCACAGTTCCAATATACATTGAACAAAATATTGGCTAAACTTAATATTAATTTACATAAAAATTATGTTTTACGACTGAAATAATCAATTTTATAAACTGATTATGCTCATTCAGTCTGAAAATACGAATAATTTGAACTAATCTGATTACACCGAGACAAGTTTCCGTATTAGTGCTTATTGACAAATAAAATGTAGAAAAACTTAATACAATTATAATAAAATCTAAATCAAATCCAAATAATACGAATCAGAGAGTAGGGATTTAACAGAAAATTAATTTTGCCACCAAATCCTCTATACTGTCCACGACATCCACAAACAAGTAATTTCAATATAAATTCAGTCAAAACCATTATAAATATTATTACTTCCTAAAATACAACTGTAATCTACAATATTGACAATCCATATGAAAAACTTATCATTAAACACAAAACATAAAATCATTGATGATAATGACAACACCAGTCTTTGTTTAATATAATAAATACGATATTAGTTTGTAGAATATTGAATGCTCACTATTCTCACTAAACAAAAAATTATATATTTTATTAGCCTTCATTTAATATATTAGTCCACATCACAATATATATATTAATTGATTTTTACAATCATAATTACTTGTTTGTCAACAATAATGCTTACTCAACATATCGATAATTCAGATATTTGCAAAATCATACAAGAGTCACCATCATAACACGCAATTTCAACTCATCAAATACCTACTTGGTTGACTCTATCAAGGAAAATAAACACTTTATAAAAACTTTTAACTTCCAGATTGGAGACGAGCCTAATTAATACGTGATAATCCTTGCCAATTAAGTTCAAACTCTGGCTTGCTGGAGTACCCCAGGGTTCACCGACTACTTTTCAACTTATTCTTGGTTGACATTTTGATACCGAGTGGAGAAAAGCCCTGAGAAATCCGTTATATCGGACGTGAAAAATGTCAAATAAGTTAACTGAAATTGAAGCGGATGTGAAAACATTGTAATTTGAGAAATGACAAAAAATCATAGGAGTGATCCATGATACACATATGTGTTTTTTGCGGCAAGTCAGAAACAAATGTGAGAAAAAATCAACCTGCTGAAAAGTCTAAAGGGGCCAAGGAAAATCGAGAACCATCACTTACTAAATAAGTTTTACCCTCAATATACTAAGCAACGCATTTCTTATGCATGTGCCTAATGACCATACATCTCTTGGAATAATTACACAAAAAAGGCTTTTATGGTGACAGAGAAGTTCTCTACGGACAAAAAACATGATGCCGACACCCTTGGAGATCCTAATCCGAAGGAATAACGAAGGAGGCTTGATCAAACGTGATAAGACCTAAACGAGTTTATATAGGATCATTTAAAAAAAAACTCTTGGAAGCAATGTTGGATACCTCACCATCATCTATGACCAGTTTGTTTAGCCAATATTAACCTACGTGAGTGAATCGTAGTCAATGACTATTTCCCGTTTTTCTATGCACATTTTGACCACAATTCTGGAAACTGCCAAAAGAGTCATCAGTGATATGGCCAATTATATGACCATTGAAGAACTACTCGAAAGATAACGAAAATTCGTGAGGGCGGCTAACCCTACCAAGCAAATCCATCATTAATACCCTTACCAAATACTTCAAAAACCACCCGAAATGCGATAAAACTCCAATCCGTTATTTAGGCGTTCGAGACAATGTCGACTAGGTTATGAGAAGTAATTCTTTTAAGATTAGGATTCGCTTCTTAGTTAGCCCACAGATAAATCAAAGTTGTTAGAGAAAGGGAGGATCATTCTGGAATGATTTATATGACAGCTTAATGGTTTCGATAGAGGAGTTTTGTGATTATTTTTATGTTATTTATTAACTCAAGGCTTACATCCTTTGGTGAGCCCAGTAATAACAGTCACAACTAATTAATCCAAGGAAGGAACCCAAAGGAGAACATCTGCTTGTACCGACCAAATCCATCCTCCAATAGTCCATTACAGGCTTCCGCTTCAGAAGAGAGGTGGAAAAGTAGGTTCGCCTCTTCCATCACACGTCTTACTGTCGCGGACATTATTCTTAGGCGGAAGAGTTTTCATAATGGTCATCTTTACCAGTGGATTTGACCAGGGAGATAGTAGGAAATTCCATTTCAACATGTGTGCCGTGCCAGAAGGACTCGTTACCCCATGAGTGGAATCTGGTTAACGAGAATTGACATTCGCTGAAAAGTAAACCTTTCTAATTCAACCCATGACTGTCAGCTCCGATGTCATCAGACATTGAATTCAGCCAAGAAGGCCAGTCCACTGGTCTAATCCTGGTTGTTTTTACAGTAGTTTGCATGAAACACACTTTAACCACATCAAAGAACACATGATTTTGATTATAAATTATAAAATATTATTTTAATTAAAAGTTAATAAATTTGAATATGACCTTTAATGATGTTATTGAATTTGTTCAAAGCTCACAAAATAAACTTGTAGCCTATTTCTCTGGATTTTTGGTATCACATAATAATCACTAAGAACTTTGCTGGTTGGATGTTAATAATATCGGTTGCTGCTCTCTTTCCATCCCCGACCCAATTCCCTCATTATTACTATGTAATTCCCGTATTCTCAACAATATCATTTATTCTGTAATTAATGTGTTAACTCTGAGAATAAACATAGTCCCACATGAAGATTATATGAATGGAGGTCAAATATCTATTTTAATAGTCGGCTTTACAATTGGGATATCCAGTATTCTTGCATCGATTGTATTGGTGGACACTGCTCATTACAAAAATGGTTTATTTAGGATATATCATAGTATTCTCTCCTCTCTTCTGTAAATTCAGTATTTGTCTCCAACCTGTTTTATCACTAATAAGGTGAGTTTGTTACTCAACGTAGTGCTGTCATCTACAGGTTTCTTAGAACTTACGATTCTTTTAATTTTTTCTGAATTTTCAATAGTTATATTCATTTTTAAATATAATATTTTTAAAGGACATGGCTCAAAAATTTACAAATACTAATAGTAGCTATTAAAAAATGCTGCTACTTTATGGCATCTAGTTCTGGCTTCCACCTTATCTTTACGGACAATGTCTTCTGGATAACTGTGTTTGGATGAGAGTTCTACTGGAACGCATCAGGATCACAGGATTAGTTAGTTTGGTCTTTGGAATAATTTCATTTCACGAATTAATTACTCTACTAATAGTTTCTCAACAAAATATATAAATTTTGATAATTATGTTTCTCCTCTCAATTTCTCATGTACTGATTCAGAGTAATTTCACCATCATATCAAATTACCTTATCGTATTTATTTGAGGTCCTTTTTTAGTTTTTTCGTTTTGATAGTCACCGAACTTCTTCATTTAAAGGAACGGGGATTAAATAAATATAATCTTACGAACAGGAGATTTCCTTGATCACTGCAGGCTATTTGAATGAATCTCCCTCACATCCTGAGAGGGAATAGTTACGCAGTCATGGCGGTTACTGCATGACCCTCCTCAGTTGATAATAATAAAGCCTTTTCACGAGAGCCATAGTAATTATAGCTCCGCATAGGCAGGACACACACTTTATTTAAATAAAAAACTGTTAATTTTAACTAATCGTAGAACCAAGGAATGATCTTCACTTCTTTTTTGTGTGTGAGTGTCCTTTCTAGACAATCCAGTTCCGCAGTGAGATCCACTGATGACGGGGTCACTCGACATACCTCCTCAGTTGATGTTTCTTTTTAAAAATAAAAAAAATCAGGGATTATGATAGAAATTTAAATGATTGTATAGTACAGCACTTATATGACAAGTTACAACAATAATTCTCAAAATTACGTTGGGAACCACAGTCAGACATTTGGTTTATTTACTTGACTGAAAGGTCAGTGGTGCTATCATTCGAAAGATAATAACTGAATGTCTTTAAGTTAGAAAACTGATTAAAACAAACTATATTGTGCAGTGCTCTACTATATCAAGAATACACTTTTTGTGCTGCTGTTGGGCCGGTACCGAGGGCTGTCCGAAAGGTAGGAATCATTAACAGGCAAATCCCAACTAAGCACTGTGCAAAATCGCAGTAAAAACTATAATATTTTGTGATCGTTAATTGGAAACTAATTTATTATAAATTAATAAAATAATAATAATAAAATAATAAATTTAAATATGGAGTACACGGCCATATTGTCATTTGCTTCCTTCGTAACTTCACTATTTGTAGGAATATTATCATTACTAGAGGTAATATGATAATAACAATACTAGGCTAGTAATTTTGAAGATTTACTACACAACTACAATAATTTATAGAACACTGTAATTTCACAAACAGACTAGTAATAATAGAATATATGACACAACTTATTATGTCATTCTTGTGGATTTTCACAGGAATGCCAGTATTCATAATATTCAACTGTCTCCTCTCAGCCTATAACATCAAGGTAAGTTATGTAATTACATAGATATATGAAACGACCAATGATGTCCTCTCATGGATTATACGACTATGTTACAGTCATGAACAATGATATCTGCAATTATGCTATTTATGAAGGATATATTAAGTTGTCCATTTATGCTATTACTTCCATCATTTACCTGCTCATGTTTTATTATAATTTATTTTAGGTTCATCTTCCTTGTTGCTAATTAACTTTAATATTATTAAATATTAATTCTGTATTATCCACTTAGAACACCTGAGGAATTTACTTATTAGGTCAGACCAATTCAACGACAACATGTCTTATTAAGTCGACAAATAACTTAATCATTCAGGCAGTTAATGCATCATTTACCCACGAAATATACTCTTAACTGCGCACTACACGTATTTGACAAATCGGAAGATGCTCGAAACATGTATCCCAAAAAATCCTCTTTGTCAGTCTGTAAAACGGCAATTTAGTGAGTCATATCTTTTTCTTTTCGGTCGGAACTATATAGCTTCCTGTGTAGAAGAGGTAAACAAAGTGAAAGACAATGCACAGGTGGACGTCGCTGCCCGTTTGCTGCGGCGAACATACCGAAGTCGACTAACCATAAAAGACGAAAACTGTAAGCTGATACCGAACACCGAAGAATAATTAGCATGGCTCTCGTGAAGTGCTTAAAAAAAATGAAGTGTCTCCATGGCGTCAGTGATTTGATATTTTCCCCTGTATACCATCTCTCAGTTAAGACCCTTTTCTGGGTTGCGGAGATTTTCTGAGTGTTCATATAAGAGGTCAGTGGTCCCCATGAAGTACACGCATATGAAATGCATGATTCGATGTACTGTGAGTAGAGCGTTTTAAGTATAGGGTGATGTCCAATTTTCCATAGACCTGTTAGGCATCTCAGAAGGTTGATTTTCTTCTCACACTTGTTCAGCACGTTAGTGACGTATTTCGAATAGTTTATGTGTTATCGAAAGTTAGACCCAATATTTTTTGCCATTTGCTGAAAGGAAATCCTCTTCCCTCAGCAGTAACTTTTATTGTCCTGTTCTACAATCTTCTGTCCGAGGTATAGAGAGTTGTAACAGATTTTCGGCGTTGATTGACATCCGATTTTCACTAAACCACTCGAGTAGTCGATCGAGGTGATATTGTATTTTTCCCGTCGCTGTTTGGATGATCTGTTCCCGTGAGACCAAGACGATATCGTCTACATAAGCCAGGACCAGGCCTTCATTTTCATTTGGCGTCGGATTGTCAGCCATAAATAAGTTGAATAAGAATGGTGATAGCGGCGAACCCTGGGATACTCCATTTGGGAATAAACGGTAGACAGAACAAATGTTTCCAATACACACTCTTCCTCTCCGTCCGCTAAGAAATTTAGTCAGTCAGTGTTTGAGGTTTTCAGAGATATTTGATTGGTAGATTTTCCATGTTAAACTTTTTTCTCGGCACAGAGGCGAAAGCTTTGTGGACGTCTAGTGAGCATAACACAGTTTTCTGATGTCTTGTCTTGTACAGAAATCCAGAACGAATAAAGTTAGTCTGGAAGCTGAGGAAGCTTGTTATGGACCTATCCTTTTTGAAACAATGCTGGAACGGTTTATCGGGAGTTCTTTTAGTGATTTTTGCGAGGATAAGCTTTTCCAGAATTTTTGACATGGAGCATAAAAGAGAAATGGGTCTTCTTTCAGTTTTCCTGGCTTCAATACTAAGCAGATGTTTGCAAGTTTCCATATCGTTGGGATTGTACAGATTCCCTCATTGCCTAGGTTTTCAGGAGGATTATAGGAATTCCGTCTGGACCGTTAAATGTGTTACTTTTGTTTGGCTTAGGGATGCCATTAGCTTCTTTTCAATGAAATAAGTTAATTGATCCCTTTCGTTTTCTTAGCGGCGGTTTGGGTGGGTCAGTTTTCATATGGTTTTTGTGAGAGATTTTCGCGTAGTATTTTATAAAGGCGTTTAGATCCTTCTGGCTGAATTCGTCGTTTCTTCCAGACTTCGGATGTTGGACGGGCCATCTTCCATTTTGTTCTTTGTATTTTGAATTCTTTGGCTTTTATTTCCTCGCTCAGCACTTTTAGACGGATCCTTGTCTCGGAGGACGGATCAGTGCTTTTTTGAGACAGTTTTTTTCCTTGACCAGAGCCTTCTTTCCGTACTCACTCGTGTAAACGACATATCTTTTAGGGACATCCATAGATTTTGCCTCCAGAATGACCTTGTTAACGTAAGCAACCGCTATATCAAGTGAGGTAAAGTTTTCCAGCTGTATATTAGCCAAATGTTGGTCAGTAACTGATTTGAATAATTGCCAGTTTGCAAGATTGTATATACAGGTTTCTTCTTTCCACTGGTAATTTCGCTTTTAATTTTTAGCAGAATAGGGTTATGATCACTTCAAGTGATTAATTGTTTTTGAAATCTGTGGTGAACAGAGTGTGATATCTGAGAAGGTTGATTGTCAGAGTTTTTTTGAAGCGTTCTTGTGTTTTTTGATGGGTCATTGAGTCAGATTGCCAGACTGCAACCACAGCAAATTTTCTCTTGTATCTGCAGACTGATTTAAGAGCCAGAGAGGGTGCTTGGAATTCAAATCGCCGCATATCACGACTTCGCTCCAACTCTCCAGTGCTGATAAGTCCGGCATGGTATAATGTTTCGGACATGAGTTTGGAGGAGGTATATACATGTTTATAAAATATAGTCTTCCTTTTGTTGTGCCAACAGATATTATTTATATTTCCATCGAATTTAATATTTGTTCAATTATTTGATTTTTTCCAGCATTTAGTCGTAGTTGACGACTCTAATTTTTTACAACATTTATATTGATCTTCAATGTTGCATCATAGTATTGCTGAACATCCCAATTGTCAGCCATACATAATTTACCACATAATCTACTTCTCGGAAATTTAAACTTACTCATTATCAGGGACATGACGCAGTGCAACGAGTGCCGAGCAAGAGGTCTGATGGTCCCTGGTTCAATCCCGCTTTACATTTCGGTTGAAGGTTCCACGCATTTACGATACTTTAGCTTGACGAATGACGTCGTCACCAGAATCGTCTATAAATGACATACATCTAACAAAAAAGAAGTGAAGAGCATTCCTTGGCTATCCCTTTACGATTAGTTATAATAACTTTTTTTACTCAAATAAAGTGTGTGTCTTGCCTGAGCGGAGATAGAGCTAATATGGCTGTGCCTATAAGTGCAGTTTTATTATCAGGCATCACAATAGAGCAGACACTCGTTATTATTATTATTATTAAAGCACTTTCACGAAAGCCATAATGATTATAGCCCCGCATGTGCAACACTCAAAGAAACAATATTTATAGTTAGTCTTTTCCATCTTCCTCTGTCGAATGCGAGTGATCTCAATTCGTCCAGGTCGTCTCCCGTCTTTAGATTTTTTCTCACACGATTTAAGTCTTTGTTTAGGGCTGTCGGAAGTGTCGATCTAGGTCGTCCGCGGAAGGGTTTTTCGCATCTGTCAAAGTAATCTTCCATCGCTTTGTTAGCGGGTGCGTCCGGGTTCATTCTTAGTACATGCCCAAATAGCCTCCACCGGGCATCTATCACATCCTTGCTGATGTAAGAACACATACACTTGTTGTAGATACCAGTGGTTGATATTCTACGTGGCCACTCCATTCCGAGTAAGCTTCTTAGTTGCCTTCTATGGAACGAATCCAGTTTCAATAGTTCGTTGAAGGAACTTCCCCATGTCCCAGCGTTATACAGTAGGATCGGTTTCACAAACGCGTTGTAAAGCCTGCATCTGATGTCAATTCCAAGTCCTTTGGCCCTTAGCCATCCTTTCTTCAGTTTAGCCATTGCCGCATTTGCCAGTGTTTTCCTCCTTAGTACATCTTCAGCGTCTCCTAGTAGAGAGCCGAGCTTATTAGTACGTCTCCATCTTTCTTGAGTAATATCGTCTTCTCTTTTGATTTCCGTAATTTCAGTTTTGTTAACATTTACGCTGAGAAACCATTTCTCAAGCTCCGCAGGTGCATTTTCTAGCAGGTGTTGGAGTGCGGTCACATCCCGTGATACAAAATCCACATATCATCAGCATAAGATGTCTCTTCTATGTCTCCTATATAGCATTTGCGGAGGTCGCGGAGTGCAGATTCAAGGTATATGGTGAATAGTAAAGGGGAGAGGGAATCACCCTGGGGTGTCCCAATCGTTGTTTTGAAACTGCGGGAAGTTGCTCCTTCTGTCCTCACAGATAGTCTTGTGTTCGCAAGTAGTAGTCTGATTATCCTAACCGACGATTCATCCAATATTTGCTCAAGCACATTCATCAGTTTCTGTCTGTTTATTGAGTCGAAAGCTCTGGAGAGATCTATTCCCAACACGGTTGTTGCGCTCTTGAATCTTTGGTGCGTTGCGCAGCGCCATCTGTGGCTCCATACAATGTCTGCCGTAGACCTCCCTTCTCGGAACCCACTTTGACTTGCTGGTAGGTATACATCCACCACACCCTTTATCCGGCTTAGTGCAATGTTTGCCAGCACCTTGCGTATCGAATTCAGAAGTATTATCGGGCGGAGATTTTCTACTGGTCCTTTTGATTTGTTCTGTTTTTGTATGGGTATTAATAATCCATTTCCAAGTCCTAGATCGGTATTAGTTTCAAAGACGTCATTTAGGGTTTTTGCAATTGTGTCGCTAAGTTTTTTTGGCCCATATTTTAGGAGCTCAGGGCTTATGTTGTCCGGCCCAGCACTCTTGTTGTTCTTCAGTTTATCGCTAATTCCACCTCTTCCACTGTGATTGGGATTTTTTGCGCCTTTGCTTCTCCTTGGAAAGGGGGAAAGTCATTATTTTCTTTATTCAACAGTGTTTCGAAGTGTCGTGCAATCAATTCTGCTTTTTCTTTCGGGTTACCCACGAATTTTCCATCTTTGGGACACTCATTATATACTTTTATTTTTCCTAAACCAATCGTTGACTTTGGCAAAATACCACTTGTTTATGTTTTTTTACAAATAACAAAATTTCGTTAAAATTGAAGGCAGAGGAATTCTCTTAAGCTCTCGATCAGATTCATTTTTCCTCCAGGAGATATTAGTCACTAAGAGGGTGGATGTTATTTTCCTGAGATCCACTCTATGCCATAGAAAAGTGTCATCCATCCTTTATAAAAAATGAGTTTACACGAAGTCCCATACAGCACTATTAATCTTAGCAACTTTCATCTAGTATATTGTTCTTATTGCGAACTTCCGGATAATTCGTGAATGCGGGTCTACTGGAAAGAATTGATAACACGATAAGGACTTCAATTGAAGGTATTAAATATATTCCCTCGACAACACTGGGTTGTTGCACTTTGATTTGGAAGAGTTGGGATCCGATCTCTTGTGGTACTGGCTCTCTCAGCAATGCCTCTAACAGTCCAGTGCACCAGATCCTACCCTACTTAAACCGCTAGAGTGCTTGGCTCAAGAAACTTAGTCTCTCTCAAATCTTGGATCCCCGAAGCATTCTATGAAACAAAGGAGGATGAACAGCTATGCATAAATATTATCGAAACATTTTATTTAAATCAGAAAACCATATTTACAGTAAATCATATTTAAAACTGCCATCCATCCAAAGTGGACCCCGCCGACAGTATCGACGTTGCGTTGCGACATTATCGACGGATAGATAAGCAGGGCAAGCCAGATTTTTCGTTGAAGGGATTTTCAGTCCGTCCAGGCAAACGGGTAGGGTCGCTTGGTCCCACCCTTGGTCGTCAAATTTCACATTTATGATACGTTCAATAGTACTCCGGAAAAGGGAATCGATAGCATCGAGCTGTTGCATTTTTAAGTAGCAGGGTGCCCCCCGAAGAACGTAGTTCAGTTTCTGTGCTGATAAGGCGTTTCTCAGGAGGAATAAGGAGGTGTGTGAGTCCAGCATCTCCAGACGTCTGAATGTTGTTTTTAGTTGATGTTCTTTTGTTCTTAGAGTGTTACTGATTCCATCATCAGTAAGAGGGCATCCAAGTATTTCCAGTTGTTCTGATTTGGTTTCTGTGGCTTTCGGAATGATCTCTCTGAACATATCAAGGATCAAATCCCATTCAGACTGTGGAAATCCAAAATTGGTTACTTCACACTTATTGGTGTTTATAGTTAGCCATAAGGATTTCATTTGAAATATCAGACTTTTCAAACAATCTAGTAAATCCTTCGGATGGCCGCCGATGGTACAATCATACAGATACCATACTCTTAGAGGAGTGGAGCAGTATCCTGTGATAAGGGCAATTCCCAGACTGAACAAGGCAAGTCCCCAGTGGGTCTCCTTGTTGGACTCCAAAATACGATGGAATGTAACATTGGCCGTGTACCAGACTGGATGGTTTTCCGTACGAGCTATGAACATAGCTGTACACTGATGGGTAGTATGTGAAGCAATCCTCCAGAATTGTATCACGTCGTATTCGAGTTGAAGGCATTTTTAATGTCAATTTTGACGATTACGTGAGGAATGTTCTCGTTCTTTTCAATGAAGCATGAACTGCTGCTTCACAACCCACCGGTGTGCCGACCCCTATTTGGGTTGGTTGTAGCTGTGTTATCAGCGTAGGTAGGATTGCTCTGCATACAAGCTTTGAGGCCAACCGACGGAAGACCAGTCCGACTGCAATAGGGCGTATTCCACCTCCTTCTTGTCGAATGCGATCAACTTTGCGGAGAACATTACGTGTCGAATTGTTTCTGGTAGTGTCCCTGATAGCATCCTGTTCATTAGTTTGGTGATAGCCAACACGAGCCGGACCCCAGAGTTGCCCATGTTATGAGCAATGAGATCTTTGATGTGACCCGGAGGGAGTCCATCTAGTCTTCCACTGCTACTTGGGACGAAATAGAGAATCCTATCTTTTACGTCCTCTTCAGAGACAAGTAGATTAGGTAATTGTCCTGGGCAAGGGGGGAACCGGTGGTCGTTGGGGAGACTTGGGTGTCGCTTAACAATTGATGCGTAGGACAGTTCAGACGGCTCAATTATACATTGTTGATCTGCAAGGATCCTCACCGCAGCACGGATACCACCTTCCGATAGTTTTCGACGGATCGCGCTTCTTAATTTCTGAGTGTCCGAGATAGTCGATGTTAGCTTCTCATGGTTTTGAAATTTGTAGGTGAGCTTTTCTGAGTCTGCCAATAGGTTCTTTGAGAAGAATGTGTGGACATTCTCCTTTACTAATGACGTAAGTGATTTCTCTTCTTTCCCCCTCCTATGGGGTATGCATCGAAACATTAAAACCGAAAATGGATCAGCACTATCTCCAATGGCTTGGCTTAACATCTGCAGGTGAAAGCGGTGCTAGGTTGAGAGCCCTTCCATGTGCTTCCTTCAAGAATAGAAGTTTGCGTCCAATTTGACTAGATGTTTGTGTGACCCATCGTTTCAGATGCGAATGATTATCTTTTGGTAAATTGTTTTTTCTTTTAAATTAACAATTTTTTAATATAATTGATTAATGGATTCTGATTAATATAATTATACTTTCATTTTTTGCCTGTTATTAAAATTATCATGTCCGAAAGAGCATTCTTTGGATCTAAAACATCGAGTTGTAACGGCCCACCAAAGAAGGTAAAAGTTATGGAGAGATTTCTAAATTATTGACATTGTCAAAGAGTACTGTTCGGAATATTATTACCCGATGGAAACAACACAGGACTGTCATTAATCGACCAAGATCAGGTGCTCGGAGTAAAATATCTCAACTCTCTCGCTAATTAATGAAAATAATAGTTTGTACAAAACCAATAATTACTCGAAGAGAATTTGCTAATGATTTGAATATTACAGGAACATCAGTGTCCCTTCGTACAATTACTTATACACTACGCAGAGAAGGTATCAATAAACGAAGGCCCCGTCGTGATCCGTTATTAAAGAAAATACACATTTGTGCACGAATTAAATATGCCAGATATTTTTTAAGTAAAGAAAATGAATTTATAAACAATATTTTATGGTCGGACGAATAAAAAATAGAACTTTTCGGACTGAACCACACCTCATCAATTTGGCGTAAATCCAATCAGGCGTATAACCAAAATGCATCATACCTACCATAAAGCACGGGGGAGGTAGTATCATGCTGTGGGACTGTTTTTCATCTACAGAAGTCGTAAACTATTTGTAATTGATGGAATAATGAATTCGCTCAAATTTGCGAAATCTTAGAAAAATGTCTGTTACCTTTGGTCACTAAATTAAATTTGACACAACATTGGACATTCCAGCATGACAACGATCCAAAACACAAGTCAAAAATGACTGTTGAATGGTTAGAAAGAAACGGTATAAATTTTTTGATGGAAAATTTTAAAAACCAAAGTTAGTATAAGGAAACCGAAAAATATTCACGAATCGAAAACAATTTGCTATGAAGAATGAGAAAAAAGACTGGAAGCAGTGCTACTAGCAAAGGGGAATGCAACTAAATAATAATTGGATTTCGTGCCATTACTTTTTTCCTCCAATAAATTGACTTATAAAAATATATCGCTAATTATTGCATTATAAATAACTCGATTTAATATTGTTTTTTAGCAATTAATTAAAAAAAATCCTCTTGCATCTCCCAACAGCTGAATTAAAATTAAAATTAACTATTCTTTTTCCTTTTTCCTTATAAAAAAAAAAAAAAAAATCCTATATTTATAATTTATTTTTTAAACTACAGTATTTGATGACAAATACTTTTTTTTGGTTGAGGTGGTGACGTCCCTCTTTGAAAATATGTCTTCTTGCGCTTAATTACCCGTTGCCCATTCTCTCTTGGTACTTTCAACACTCGAGGCTTGAAGTTCATCACCAAACAACATCAACTCGCACGTGATTTATCTATCCATGGTGTCAGTATTTGCTGCATTCAAGAGACAAAGATTACAACATATTCTATTACGAAATTGGATGATTACTACATGATCACTTTGGACTCTGACTGCCGACATTATGGTCTTGGATTTGCGGTTCACAGGGATCTTTATGACCGTGTGACACGCGTATGGGCTGTCTCGGATCGTATTGCAGTCATGAACTGAAGTTTGGAACAAAGCCCAACTCTGTTATTTCTATCATCAATGTTTATGCTCCGACCGCTGTCCGGGCTGATGCCAATCCTGAAGAACTTGGTGCGTTTTACTAATGTTTGACAGGGACATATGACTCACTTTCGTCGTCATATCTGACGTTTATTGGTGGAGACTGGAATGCCAGAGTTGGTAAAGTACTGAATGGGGAGACTTGTATTGGATCAACATGCTCGGAATCGTCGAAATTCCTCTGGTGTCTCATTGGTTCAATTCTGCGAATCCTACAACTTATTTATTACGAACACTGCTTTTGAACACCCAGCAAGACATAAAACTACCTGGACTGGTTCACGAAAGGACAAAAATGGCAACTTGATTAAAATATATAATCAAATTGATTATATCTTGTGCAGGAGAAGGAACAAAAACCTAATACGAAACTCGAGATCATACGATGGGCTTGAAACATCAAGTGATCACAAATTGGTGATCACTCGGTTTTCTTTGGGAAGTTTGTACAAACCTGGAAGATATGGAAAAACGGAATTCGAAAGATTGGATACAGAAACTCTAATAAGCAATGAAATAAAGATGAAAGAGTATGGCGAAAAACTCAGAAAGGAATTAAGCAAGATGAATACAAACAATAGTGCACAGGATTTGTGCTTATCTTCAGAACAAAAGAATTTGAGGATTAGAATTAATGATTCAAATATACCGAGTCTAAAAAAAGAGCTAAGGATAGTTCGTAACTCAATTTTAACAAAAATCAAAAAACTTCAAAAATATCAATTAAAAAAGGAAGTGGAGGAACAGGTCGATGAAATCAAGAAATATAAGAACGGATCCAAAATGTTCAAAGCCATTCGGATTATTAGCAAAAAGAAACGACCAGGGAATATTGTTATTCACGACTAACATGGACGATCAGTATTGAATGTTATTGAAAAGGCGAACATAGTCTCTTCACACTACTATGACATCTTTAACAATCAAGAAATTGAAAACAAATCTCCAATAACATCAACGGCTCCTCTTAACTGCCCCATTATTATCGCGGAAAACTAAACTACAGGAAAACGGCTGGTCCTGATAATATACCTGCAGAGTTAATAAAATGTGGACCCACTGAATTGGGTGAAATAATCACCATCATACTCAATAAAGCATTTGAAGACAAAAACGATCTTGGAATTGGGAGATGATGGCTAATTCCAATACCAAAACCTGGGAAACCTAGAGGTCCCGCAAACAGTCTAAGACCAATAATTCTATTATCGGTCTTACGGAAAACCCTCTCTATCATTGTATTACATCTAATCAAATGGAAAGTCGACAAATTCTTATCGCCTGGACAAAGCGGTTTCAGGGAAAAAAGATCAACCGCCGACATAGTATGGACGCACAGATGGTCTGGCGCTATATGTCAGAAATACAAAAAATGCATAGAAGTTCTGGGGATCGACATGAGTCGTGCATTCGACTCTGTACACAGGGGACTACTTATTAACATTCTGATTACATTTCTATACACGGATGATGTTAAAATTATTTCCTTGCTCCTAGAAGATACTCACTTGGCTGTCAAAATTGGAAATACCGCTTCCAATTTTTTTAAAACCACTCGGGGAGTTCCACAAGGGGATTTGTTGTCTCCTATTCTATTTATTATTTATTTTGAGGCACTGAGGGATTTCAGATTATTCATTAAAGGACAATACTATGAGTTGATTTACGCAGACGATCTGGACTTTGTATCGGATGATTCTGAATTTCTCAAGTACATAAACGAACATCTTCCTAACATTTTCCAAAAATGGTTCTTGAAGATAAACACTGACAAAACGGAATTTACATCATTCAGCCGTGCAGAGAGGATATCCGACGAGACGTGGAGAAGACATAAGAAGGTCGGATCGCTCTTGGGGACGAGGAAGATGTAGCTCGACGGAAAATCCTTGCAGCTGGTGCTTTCAGAAGCCTATCTAAAATATGGAGTTCGGGAAGAAGACTTTGTGGAAAAATAAAACTTATGATATACAAATACTTTGTTGTGCCCATCCTAATATATAACTGTGGGACATGGGGTTTGTCTAAACGGGCAATGGAGTCTATTGACAGTTTCGACCGCAGTATGCTTCGGAAGGCACTTAATATTCACTACAAAATGAAGATCAAAAACGAACAATTATATATGTTGAGCAAAACAGAACCATTATCCATGGAAATCAGAAGATCGAGATGGAGACTGTCTGGTTACATTCTGAGGATGGACCTGGATGTCTCGGCAAATCACGTAATAGATGAATATTTCATGGAAAAAACAAAATCATTCCGAGGAAGGCCTAGAACAACCTTACCTATCACGCTAAATGAGGACCTAAAAGCCATAGGCAGGGAGTTGAAAACAATGGATGACCTTGATGAACTAAGAGATCTTGCGAAACGGAGAGGCCTTTGGATGCGATTGGTGCAAAGGGTGGCCGGCGCGGCACAAGGGAACCTTAATTGACTTTTGTTTTTTTATGTGTTCTCGGCAGTGCTGATAATAATAATTTGATGACAGAAATTGTGTAATTCAATTGGAAACTGGATCTAACTCTACAATTATAAATGTACAGCGATACAAATAATAAACGGAACAGCCGATTTCTCAATTTTTTTCTCTAAATAATTATTAATTTTTAAATAAAAAATGAATTTTAAATTATAAGCTTAACTTTTGCCTTTTACAAAAATCCAAACGTCAAAGATTTTGTTAAGTATTTAAACCCAATTTTTTTTCAAAACAAAATAAAAGAGAACAAAAATAGTTCAAAATTTAGTATGACCCCCTTGAGCATTTATTGCTTTGTATATGCACCTACATCTACAAAAGTCTCTAAAAACCCAACTGAACTGGATGACTTTTACAGTTCACTATCCACAACCCTTATGGGAATATCCACGAACTATCTACTTTACATAAGGCTCTACTCTCAGATTGCCGAACATATGGAGGAACGCTAACATCGAGTGACCATAAACTATTGGTAATCAAACTTCTCTTAAAGAGAAGATTTTGGATTAACAGAGTCAAAAACAGAGAATTAACATCAGAATCGGAAAATTAATCCCCTTACATAAAACGGGAAAAGAAAAAGGAAAGCTAAACAGCTTAAGACAAATCATACTACTCAACTAACTGCGCAAAATTCTATCGCTAATCGCTCTACACAAAATAAAAGCCCCACTACGTGAATTTATCAGAATTTATCGGAGCTAGCCAAAGTGGGTTTGTCTCTGGAAGATCAACTTCCGATGCCGTTTGGAGCCACAAATAATGTGTGCTTCATGCCAAAAATATAAAGAGGAGTACCACATAATGGGAATCGACCTATCTAAGGCATTTGACTCAATCAGCAGAGTCAAGATGATACAAATATTAACACCACTACTCGAGGAAGATTGCATCCGAATAATTCGTTATTTACTCTCCTCCACTCAACTATTTATTCAGTTGGGAAATCAGAAATCCAGAGTATTCGGAACAAACAAGGGCACCCTAGAAGGAGACGCCCTATCCCCGGTCTTATTCATCGCATATCTGAAGGCAACCCTACGAGAGGCCAAGAATAATATCCCCATAAATATTTGCAGATGACAGATTTCACGGCAACAGGCCACCAATTAGAAGGTATTATCGACAAATTGGCCAAAAATATTTGAAAATTCATTCCTAAAAATTAACACCGAGAAAACAGAATATACTATTGTAAGGCGATGCAAACAACGACACGAGGAAAAATGGAGGCATCTCCGAAGTAACTTGACACTCTTTTAGGAGATACAGAAGACATACTACGAAGAAAATCACTAGCAGCTTTCGCTCTTAAAAGACTAAACAACGTATGGTTAGGAGGTAAACAAATTTCTGCCTCTAAAAATCAAATTATACAATATGTTTATAAAACCGGTTTTACTGTACAACTCTTCTACCTGGGCACTCACAATGCTTGAAATGGAAAGTCTGAACTCTTTTCATAGAATGCAGCTCAAATACATTATAAGAATTGTCTGGCCAAAGCACATCTCAAATACCTCTATTCCCATTACAATATCCACCCATTGGACAGAGAAATAAGAAGTAACAGATGGGGCTTATTTAGTCACATCTTAAAAATGGACAGGAATACTCTCGCTAATCTCGCGATGGAACACCACTATACTCCTCTTCCGGGATCGACTTTCCGGGGAAGACCACGAATTACTCTACCAACCCTTCTACATCAAGACCTAACTTCAATTGGGAAAGGGTTGACGTCGGCAGATGATCTGAGCATCTGAGGGACCTATCGAGGAAAATTGGGAACTGAAAGCGATTAACAAAACGCATCCAGGAGGGTGGCACAAGCGAGATAAGTTTACTAACGTTGTTTTGCGGTGTGCTAATTAATATTAATAATAATTATTAAATCTAGTCAAAATTTGCAAGGGTATCATGACTTTTTTGCCCCACTGTATGTCCACAAGTTAGTTAAAAGCACTTCCGCGTCATCCATAAGCATATGAATACTTAGGGTTCCATTTGTGCTACACATGTCACCATACAAATACAAAGAATATTCCCAAAAAGTCGCCACCGAGTTTATCTTTTCTTATCTTATTTACCCACATTTACATGGCTCGTAAAGAGTCCCATTATCAGAGAAATGCTCCAAATCTTTTTAATTACTCAAGACGTCATTATTTTATATGATCAATGTCCCCAGTCCGTTGAAATGTCAATTAACCAGTGAATATTGAACATAAAGGACTTTTTACTGGGCTGTGGAGTCGGTAAAATATACCATAACTCTGACTCCACAAAAATTATTTCTTCGACTCTGACTCCTTGACTCCGTTCCGACTCCGGTTATTATATAAAAAAATTCAGACTTTGTATAAATAACAGAAAAAAAGGAAAAAACATTTAGAAAAGAAAATTTAACTATTTTTTTTAGAAATAATATAGTTTCGACCAGGTCTTCCTTCATAGAAGCTCAAAGGTCTGATTTGATAAATTTTAGCCCAGAAAACAGCCTTTCTACGCTGACTTGTACAGATCAATTAGCTTAATATGTTCTTTCGCGAAAGTGATTGAACGTATCATTTTCAAAAGGTTAAGCAGACATATAGAAAAGAATGACTTTCTGATTCCGGAGATGTGGGGTTTTCGTCCCGGATGAGGCTGTGTAGACTGTTTTTTTCTACTGAATTCTGAAATCATGAAAGCAAGGGATTCCAAGAGGCAAATAAACTTATTATGTCTTGATATCTTGAAAGCATTTGACAGTGTATGCCATGAAGAGTTGTTAAGCAGCTTGTATCAACATGTGTTCCAAGAAACCTATTTGTTTGGCTAAGATATTATCTTTAGGAAAGACAATTTTTTGTGAAGGTTTGTGGAAATATATCTGATGCAATATCATTCATGAAGGGAGAAGGTTCAGTATTGCGCCCTAATTTGTTTAATATTTTCATGGCAAGTTTTCCACGACCGAAAAATTTTAATACTAGTCTTCTTATTTATCCTGATGACGTAATAGTGGTGGACACATCTCTAAAATCTTCTATATCTGAAGGAAGAATCAGATTGAGCATTGGTGCAACTTGAGAAGGCTAAAGCTCTCTGCTGAAAAATCTTGCGCACTCCGAATAAGCAATATGAAAAAGCACCTGAAACAAAAATACACACTGGGAGTAAACAATGCACACAGTCTGCGCTACCTGGGGGTCGACTATGCAAACACAAGAAATTACACGGACGACATAAAAGGAAGGAGAAAAAGAGCATTTCAGTCGCTCCTATGTACACGGAAATTACATGATAGCCGCGACACCTACCTGTTAATTTTCAAGGTAGTTATTCTTCCTAGCCTACTTTATGGGTGCAAGGGGTGGTTCTTCTCTCCGAAGAGGGAGAAGATCTTATCTATCCTAGAGAAGACTAGGAGACTGCAATTAAGCTCTCCTTAAACAAGAAACTGAAAGACTGTCTAAGCGAGGACGAAAACAAGCTCTTAGGACCGATTAGTAGAATTGTGGAGGATCGGATCAATGGTTTCAGGAGGAGATCAATGATCCAAGACACGTATATAAAGCTGGGAGAAACGTCTTGAAAAAAATTAAAAAAAAGAAGGGTCCAGGTGTGAAGTCCAAGTCTTATGGTAGGACTCAGATGTAATACCCTCCAGAAAACTCCTTAACTCTTTTGTTAATGAATCGTTGTTATTGTTATTAGAACTTTCCAACGAGGAGAATTTTCCAAATAGTTTTTCTCTTTATGGCTTCGTCAATAACGAGATTTCGTATACTTTGTCTCTCTAGTGCAGAGGTTCCCAACCTGGGTTCCGCCAAGTTCCAAATTTTTTTTAATTCTTTTTTTCAAAAGAATAATTTTTCAAAACGAATTAATTTAATTTACACGTGTCTAAATGGAGTCTTGTAACAGTGCATATCTTAAAGTTCGATCTTATTGAGAAAGTTATATTGCTTTTGGTTTCACATGGACTGGGGACATGGATTGCCCTCTACCATTTTGTGTTGTTTGCGGTGAAAAACTTGTAAATAGTGCTATGGCTTCAACGAAACTTAGACGTCATTTCTCCACTAAGCACCTGAACTTTCAAAGAAAAAAAAGAATATTTTATGCGGAAATTGGACCAGAATAAAATTCAAGCATCTCGTTTTACAAAAAATTTAAAATAAACAAAAAAGCACTGCATGAGAGTTATGCTGTTGCTGAGATTGCCCCTAAAAATATGAAATTGCATACTCTCCCGAAACTGTTATTTTGCCTGCATCTAAAGTAGTGAAGATAATATTCGGAAAATTTCTTCGCTGAGCTCGACTTAATTCCTATTTCTAATAATTCTGTGAGCAGACGCATCAAGGAGATGTCTGATAACATTGAAACCACTTTGGTTCTGCGAATTAAAAAATCTGTGTTTTTTGCGCTTCAAAAGGATGAACGCTTAGATTTCAACGGGAAGTATGCAACTATTTGTTTTCGTTCGATATATGAATGATGAATCCATTGTTGAAGATTTTCTTTGCTCAAAGAGTTGATCGGAACAACAAAGGGATGTGAAATTTTGAATCTTATAAATTCATATTTTGAGGATATAAAGTTGGATTGGAATGTATGTGTGGGTATCTGCACTGATGGTGCTCGAGCAATGACTGGAGGCATTAAAAAGGCTTTGTTTCTATTGCGAAAAATAAGAATCCGAACATTATTCACACACATTGTTTTCTTCATCGTGAGGCATTGGTCGCAACTATTGTGCAGGAACTTACATGTGCTTTGTAAACTAATTAATTACATCAAAATGAGGTTGAAATTGCGAGTTCTCGAAACATTGGTTGAATAAAACAGGAGACAAAGGGGATCCATGGGGAACCCCATTAAGGAAAAACCGTGAAATAGACCTTTACTGGCCAATGCAGACGCATTCTCTCCGACCACTAAGGAAGTTAGCTATCCAGAGTTTGAGCTTTCCGGAGATCTTTGTTTGGCAAAATTTCCAAATAAGAATCCGCCATGACTGAGAGTCAAAAGCCTTGTGGACGTCTATGGAGCTAAGTACAACCTTCATGTGTCTTGGCCTGTGCGAGAAACCACATCGTATAAAGCTAGTCAATGCAGATAAGTGGGTCGAAGTAGACCTCTCCTTTTTAAAACCATGTTGAAATGACAAATCCGGGAGGAAATTTTTGATTTTGCAAAAACCAGCCTTTCCAGATTTTCGACACCGAACACAATCACGCGATTGGTCTGTATGAAGCTAAGTCATTCTTCACTTTACCGGGTTTCAAAATTGGACGTAGGTGGAGAAGCTTCCATGAGGCTGGAATACAATTTTTGTTAATAGAGTGGTTGAATATCTTCGTTAATGCAGCGATTCCATAGTCTCCCAGATTCTTTAGGAGGATCATTGGGATTTTATCCGGTCTGTTAGAATAGGTTGTTTTAATGGCTTTTAATGTATATCTCACGTCGTTTTCAGTGAAGTGAATCGTTTCCGGTTCTTTTTTCGGTTTAATGAGATATTTCGGGGGATATTTTCAATAGAATTTTATTAGGTTGTTCCCTCTCGAGGCTTCTCGGATGGTCTTCCAAATTTTAGTAGTGGGTCTATTTCTATTCAACGAGGAGAACACATGCTTCCATCTTGATATTTGTGCTCTTACCTCCCTGTTTTTAGTTCATTGTTCAAAGCCTTGAGTCTAATTCATCCTCAGTAGTTAATCGGCCAGATTTTTTGAGTTATTTCTTTCCTTGGTTAATGTCGACCTGCCATATCCCCTGGTGTAGTTAAAGTGGTGTTTAGGTACAGATAGTGATCTCGCATCCAAGATAGTGCGGTTTACATAAACGACTACTTTGTCCATGGAAGTAATACCTTCCAAGTGCTGCAGTAGATTATCAGTAAGTGTACGGTAAAGTCTCTAATCTGCGCGTTTGTAGTTGAATTGTTCTGGGGATCTCCTCCTAGTTGACGTTTCTCTCTTGATCTCCAAAAGGATGGAATTATGGTCGCTTCTTGAGTTGTAAATGACTGACCAAGTCGATATTGCCGCCAAGAACAAAGCGTGATGTCTGGAGAAGTTAGTTGGTCTGACTCCCTGAAGGGGGTTCTCGTATGTTTTGACGGGTCATTCATGACCGTGAAAGGTCCTGTCTACGAAAGTAATACTTTTCCTCTTGAGTCGGACGGTTGACTTGTCAGCCACAGAAGGTGTTTTGCGTTGATATCGCCGCCAATGATCACGTCGTTCAAAGTAGATAAATTGGGCATATTGTAGTACTTCGGGTAAAACCAGGTGGGGGCACATAGACGTTCACAAAGGTAATTTTTCCATTTTTTGTTTCAAGTGAGACTGCATTAACTTTAGTAACATCGTCGTTCCCCAAGATATTCTTGACCAATGAAGTGATGTCCATACGTCCTTCCAATATAGAACGAAAAGGCCACCATCCCGCATCCTCTTTCGGTCAGTCCGTATTGACTCGTATCCAGGGAACATCGGGGTAGGACTGTTCGCAGGCAGTTTTGTCTCTTGTATTAAAGCCATGTCGATCTTCAGCTCCGCCAGGAGAGAGCGCAGTTCCAATATCTTGCCTCTTACTCCATTGATATTCAGTTGAAGAACCGTGAACCGTTTCTTGCGGTGGGTTAGGAGTTCCTTTCGGGTAGATAAGGATGATAGAGCCTGCCGCCGAGGAGACAGTTTCCTCGAAGGTAGATGTTTAGTGGTTCTCTTTGGAGGAGCATTAGGTGCCATCTGGGCGTTACCAAAACTTGCAGAATCGGTGAACCACATAACGCCACGCTAAAATTAAAAAAAATTTATGACTTAAATATTGGTTAACTAAGATTTTCTTAATTAAACGTTTTCATTGTAAATGAATTTTTTATATTTAAAATAAAATAATAATTTAAATAATAAAAAAATAAAATGTCTCCATGTGAGAGTAAACCAAAAAAGGGAAAATATAAAATAAAGTGAATAGAATATTAATAGTAGTTTAGAAATAGAGGATGATAAATACCCTTATAAAGGACGTATGGTATACTTTCTCAGACCTGTAATTGACGATTATTTATTCAGTGATAAAGAAGCAGACACAACCATTGAATTACTTAATAATGTTCCATGTGCGGAATCAATTAATAAAGACTTAGGAAAATATGAAAGTATTCCCCAAAAGTATGAATCAGTGAGTAAAGTTATAAGTGAAGAATCAATAAATTCAAAATTAGAAAATATATTAAAATATAATGAAATAATGAAGAAGCGAATAAATGATAAAGATTTATCAGTAAATGAGCGTATAATAATATTACAACTGGGACAATCATTATTATCTCTGAATGAGTGGACTGATGACTGCATTCTGAACAAATATATTGATAACCTATCCATTATATTTGATTCCCTTAATGATGTTACCACTCTTAGAAGATTACTGTGTGAAATACCACAAAATGAATTAACTAAATTACGATCATTTATTAAGGATTACTCAGAAGAATTATTAAAACGTGTAGAATGTGATAGTCGAGTAAGCAAAGTACATGATAATTGTGTTCACTTTGTGTATAATATTCTTAATACTCTAACATTCGACACAGAACAGATTATGTGGAGGGCTAATCAAATTAATGCTGCCATTTTGGGAATTGAGACTAACGTCAGACTCATTCCATCTTTGTATTGTGTGGGGGACAGATTTATATTGGCTATCACTTTGGCCAATAAAATTATTGTTTTATTATTTTCTTTACTTTAGGGAGTTACTTTGAATTCAAAGGAAACTAAAATAAGTATGATTGGATGTTTAATGGCCTTCCTTGCTAATTTAAACAACTCACTTATGACTACTATGCTGGCATGTCTTGTTTATTCTCTCCCTCCTTTCTTTACTGGAGAAGTAACCAATCTTACATACAAACAGTACTTCAAGTTATCACGACTGGTGGCTTCATTTGTTAAGTCTTCTCTTGACTTTTTTGATAATAATGAATTGATGGAGTGGATTAAGGATATGATGACTACTTTTGTGAGTAATGGGGAGTTTGATGTTCTCAAAATGGGAATTCTATTTAATATGTTGGATGTATTGGACACTAAGGAAGAATGGTTTGTCTCATTTGCTGTTAAAATTGGGGATCTCTTATTTGATGATTCAATGTTGCCACCAAAGGATGACTTTGATGAACAAATTAGATTACAACTTGTTGGTATTCTTGATAAAATATTGATTTGTTAATAATTACTCCTTTATTTTTAAGTTTTTATGGTTTATTATTTCACTCACAAAATATTAATAAAGTCAAATGGCTTCCAGCCTACAACAAGAGTTACCCTTCATGTTCTGTAAAGCCATTCTAGACTCCAATTCATTATATTTATAAATTTAGATTTTGAAGTTAGATAACTGTTATTCAAATACTGAAATTGATGTATTTTTTCACATGTGGTAATGCCCATCTTTATGATAATGTCCCTTTATAAGCATAATATATTGTGCTTTAATGAATAAATAGAATTGTAAGCGAATCTGTAAATTTTACAATTGTAAATAACAGAGTGACAATAAATCAACAGACCAATTATACTGAGACCTAAAATAGTGTGAAAAAGTAATGTGGGAATGGTGATCGTTATGAACTTTATCTGATTAATTATAAAGTCCAACTATTACGTTTTAATAAATGATATGGAAAGCCAACCACGAACTCAGAGTTTACAAGTATATTTATTAAAGGCTAAAACTAAAAATTTAATAATGGATAGAAATTTAAAAAACTCACAAAAGACAGATGAACGTTCAATAAAGATAAGGGAAAGAGAACTTGACCGTGACTTTGTGAGTACAGAGAATAAATTAAGACAACTACAATCAAATAGGAATGAAAATAAGTAGAAATGTTCATTAATTTTAGAATTGATAAAGATAATTATAATACTATAAAAACTAAAGTTGACAAATTCAAACTAATCATTTAGTGGAGGGATGAGACTAATAAATTGGAAGAGATTATTGACAAGATATGTTTGAATATTAATCAAAATAATATAGTATTTGAAATATAAGTAATTAGACAAATAAAATATACCCAGAGAGATATATTATAAAGTCAATTAAACATAGTAATAAAGATGATAAGTTTATTTACGACTCATCTATGCAAGCCATTTGGGAATCAAAGAAAAACAGTGATGAATCCACGCAAATAAAGTCCTTTAAAGGAGTGGTTGAGAAAGTAAATAAATTAAAAATTGGTCGCATAAAGAAACTCATATTGAAAGGGTCCCATGTGAAATGATGACCTAATAATAAAACTAACTTTAATTCCCTGGGTGTTTAATTAACATTATTTAAATAAAATAATACGTAAATAACTGTTTAAATAGTGAAAATTGGTTAAATAAGAATATGGCGGGTAGAAAAGGAAATAAAAGGTAATTGTAATATTTTGAAAGGAGTCGATCCCCTGACAATCAATATATATTTGGTGGACAGCGGTATGTTTGTTTATATTATATTTAGAAGTAATAAATATTATTAATAATAGATTATGAAAGTACTACATACATGCTATTTGGAGGACTTATTACTATAGGACTACTAATACTTCTATATTTCATGCACTGCAGGGAAATGATAGTTCTACCTTTCTTTAATTGTGACTAACATATTCATTTATACTAACCATTCATTATTACATTAAACCATATGATCAAATAACTATTGGTTGTTAGATTTATTATGCTCATAACAATGCTTGGAACAACAATAAAACAAATTCTTTTTGCATAATCCTCACATTCGACCATTTAATTTATTACCACAGAATACAAATAAGTTCCCATTATTGCAGAAGCAGATAAACCTTCCAAAAGTCCATGTAGAACTGTGGGAAATGGAAAAAGGAACCAGTCCTTATAGTCATGAGAAAATGGTAATCTTCACCAGTGGATTTGGTACCTTTCAACTGTGTCTTGCCGAAAGGATTCGTCTCCTCACGGATGGAATCTAGCTGACGAAAATTTACCTTAATTGAAAAGTACATCTATCAGATTCTAACCAACAACTGTCAGATCCGATGTCATCAGACGTTATGTTCAGCAAAGAAGGCCTTACCCTTGTTTAAGGACATTATTGTTTATTTGAGAAAGTATTAAATTAATATCTATTTAATATATTTAAATAAAATATAAATTATTTAAATAAAGTTCCTCACGTGCGGAAATATGGTTGAAGTGGACAAATATGGTTCTGATTCATCAGATGAAGAAGACGTGATTACAACAATTGGTAATGTGCCTATAAAGTGGTATGAGCATCTCGACCATGTCGGATACTCTGTGGAAGGGAATAAAATATTGAAACCTAAAAAGATAGATAATGTGGATAATTTGTTGGGTAAAGTGGAGAATAGTGATTATTGGTATTAGTGAATATTAATGAAAGGAGAACTATAAATGATAGTGTAAGTGGTGAGAATGTAGTTTTGTCATCAGGAGATATAAACGTAGTAAAAAGTGTATGTTCAGGCAATTCGATTAAAACATATTATAATCCAAAATATTCAAAGGAAGTAAAAGTAAGTCCTTATGGAAGTATAATTTTATCAAAGAGCAAATTATATAAAGTATATAGTAATATATATTGTTAGAGTAATAATAAAATAAAGAAGGATAAAGTAAATATTAGATTGTATGATTTATGGAGTAATAATACTAATAATAATAAAACGAATAAAATATTAGATTGTGGTAATGAAGAATCATATAATCCACCAAAGGAATATTGTAAAGGATATGATAGTCTTTTGAGTGTTGAATCATATGATGATTATATAAAGGACAGATTCAATCGTTTGTTGGATTTGTATTTGTGTGCTCGACATAAGAAAGTATATTGAATATATAAAATATAGAGGAGTATGTCAGTGAGATTACCACAAATTGCAGATGTATCCCATAAATTTCCATCAAAATTAAGACAGGTATTATTACTAATAAATAAAGAAATATATTGGTCATGAGGGTGCTGTACGTTGTGTAGGAGTGGACTCTAGTGGATTATTACTGGTGTCTGGTTCTGATGACAGAACAGTTCGTTTTTGGTGTTTGGAGAGTGGTCGTTGTTTGTCAATAGTGAGATTAAGTGGTGAATGTGTGGATGTGTGTTTTGTTGATCATCCAAATGGTAGTTTTGTAACAGCTGTTGTGTAAGTGTTATATTAATTAAAGAGGTGAATCTGTAGAGTTTATATTACCTCCATTTGTTAACTCTAATTGGGATATTCCATTTAATGATAATAAATATTTTAAATGGATAAGAAAGAGTGGTTCATCATTTATGGAAATTAATAGTTTATCATTAATATCCAAATGTGTATGGCATAATAAATATGATTATTTTGTTACTGTTCATCCAAAACAGGACTCACAAAGTCTGGCTGTACATCAATTATCCAAAGGTATTTCACAATTTCTGTTTCGTCGATCAAAAGGATTTATTATTAATGTCTCCTTTCATTCTCTATATTTATTTATTCTGGTTTATTTATTTTTTATTATTTAGACTAAACAATCTGTACTTGTTTATAATCTTATTAAACAATCATTCGTTCATAAATATGTCTCTTCACTCTGGCTATCATCTTTCTCATTACATCCACATTCTACACATTTTATTCTTGGTTCTCAAGATGGCCGTATTCTTTGCTTTGATTCTCTATTTCATCATAAACCATACAAAACATTATTGTAGTCTTTATATTAGTATTTAGTCATCATCACAAATCTGTTTTATCACTCCACTTTCATACTGTATATCCCTTGGTTGCTTCTGCTTCTGCTGATCAATCCATTCTAATATTTAATATTATTCAGTATTCTTTATTATTATTTATTAGTGATTCTAATATTATTCCACTCAAAATACTAACTGGACATTCTCTTCAAGTTAATCAATGTCTTTTTCATCCTATTCATCCATGGATTATCACATGCTCTCATGATTCTCTTATTCATTTATATACTTGACTTATTAATCTCACAACATAGTCCTTACATAACTTTTAATCCAATTGTACATTTAGAAAAAAAAGGAAATCAAGTTTACATCTTTTTGGATAAGTTCAGTACAATTGAGATAAATGACCTATTTGGTAAGCACAATTTTCTGGAAAAACCATTGCGTCATTCTAGATTCACCCTTTCGCTTCCTGCAAGTTCCATCATTCTAGGTTCACTATAAAAATTAACTATGATGAATTTTTTCATTAATCCGTCTAACTATGGTGACTGTGATGATTAAACCCTTAAATGACAGGGTGAGTTATTAAATTATTCCAAAGACCAAGGATAAAGACAAACTAACTAATTCCTTGATCCTGACGCGTTCTAGAAGAACCTCCATCCAAGCACGGTGATCCAAAGGACATTATCCGAAAAGCTGAGGTCGATGCCATAGAACGAAATTGTCTATTGGTAGAATGAATATATGTATCCTTTTGAATGTCGGCCAGTCATTGGGCATCTCTCGAGTAATGTGAATCCAATTTATTTATTTTAATAACCCGGGAACACCGAGAAAAAAGGACAATAAAGTCAAACAGCTAGGTGATCCCAGTCCTCGCAATCAATTGTGCTATTCGACGTCTGTGATCTTCCATTGTCCCCACTATTTTCCGGAAGAGCCTTCTCTCGGTCTTGCAGAGGAATCCGATCGGGGAGGGGAATTTCTTATCCAATCGGTTTTCTCTTGCCATGGAAAGGATCAGGCGAAGCGGGTTTCCATCTTCCTCACAGACGCGAAGAAATCTGGAGCCACGACTACGGATCTTAGCTTCCATGAGTAGTGGGTCAACGGAGGCATACTCAACGGCTGGAGCGATTGTTTGTTGGTAGAGGGTAGAAACAGAAAAGTCCATGTTCCTCGGGGTCCTCCGGACAAGGGCGCGTAAAACGTTAATTTTCTGTAAGACCCTGGTAATCATGTCTTTTGCGTGGGAGTTGAAATTGAGTAGACTGTCGTACTTGACTCGAAGGAGAGTGGGGGACCTTGTCACTGGAATCCGAGTGGGACCAATAAAGATACTCGGTTCATCCTTAGAACGACGGTCCGAAGTGAAAGTGGAACAGATGGACTTGGTTGCAGAAATCGTAAAGTCGATTGTCAACAAATCCAATCGTGGAGAGTGTTCAATGTGAATCCAATGACGGTGAATTTAGTGAAAGAATCTATTTATTAATAAATATTATAAGTCTAATAAATTATTATTTCAAATAATAAATCATTGTTAGTAATGAAGAAATTTTTCAAAAAGCAAGAAACTAGATCAAATTTGGATCAAATTGGTAAGATTGTGAACTTTTCCACAAACCGTGTGACCATTGATGGAATAATTGACCATGGTAATGAAGTATGTATAACATTAAGGGGGATTCTCTGTTATATATTCAGTAAAAGGGAACAAATGCAAGATGGCTCTGAAGAAAACAAATGTAAGCGATAAAGCTACCTTAGAGAGATGCCAAATGGAAATAAAAGTGATGGTAATTGATTATGTAATCTTAAGAAAGAATGTGTGCATCCTAATATTGTTCAATTAGTGGAAAGTAGTGTAATCACAATGGATAAATGCTATTCAGTATTTCTGTTGATGGAGCTTTGTCAAAGTATTGATTATTATTTACTCAGAGAGTCTGATTAAATTATTGAATGAAAATAAAGAGAAAGGATTATCTGATGTATTCATTTTTAAAATATTTAATGATATTTGCAAAGGAGTATCTGTTCTCCACAATAATTCAATAATAAACAGAGACATCAAAGTATTACAATTATATCATTTATAGGTGGAAAATGTTCTTTTAAACTCAAGTGGGAACTTTGTAATTTGTGACTTTGGTAGTGCTGTCTACGATGTTGGTTACAGAGAGTTGAATTCCACACAGATATTACAATTAAAGGATGAAATAGCAAGGTTGTCTCTTTATATCACAAAGTGTTACTACTCTTGCCTATAGATCCCCTGAAATGGTTGATCTTTATTGTGGTCATTATATTTCTGTCAAATCAGACATTTGGGTTTTTATCTCCTTTATTATAGGCTTTGGGATGTCTTCTTTACAAGTTGTGCTTTCTTCAAATGCCTTTTGAAGAAAATAATCTTGCAATCCTATCCGTTCGCTATTCATTTCCTGGCTTATGTAATCATATTCTAAAGGATATTATTGGTTATCACACTTGCTCATTATTAGATAGTTGTCTAGTCTTCTCCCCCAATGACAGACCAACTATTGATATCATTATAGAATCTCTAACAAAAAGAGTAACCCCTACTAAAATAATGGCCAATTCAGTCAAAATTATATTAAATTGTAGACAAAACAAGTAAAAATACCCGATGACGTGTTTATGTCCGCTCCTTTTCATTATCCAGAATGTCCCTGGCCTTTAGATGAATCAATGTTTTCTGTGGACCAATTTGGGGTAAATAACCCATTTTGTGAAGTAAAGCAAGAAAGTGAAGGAATAGTAAATGAATGCTTTACTCATTAATATAATTTAATATTCTAATCTCTATGTCTTATGTTATTCAATAAAGCAGAAATTCCTGCATTCCACAGGTGACACATAATTAAAATGGACATTCACATGTTTTGTAATACAATTGTTATTGCAAGGGAACTCATCATTTTCCCATTTAGTCAACCCGTGTTTATTCTTAGCGACTGGAACGTAATGAACTTATTCTCTAATGTCAAGGAGAATTCAGTCGTAAAGGCACAAAAATGACATTTGTACGAATTAAGTATACAAAGTCCACTAGCCAGAACCCCTTTAACATGATAGAAGTACGATAACAATGTTATTATTTTAGGGTTTTGTTACAGGACACTGTTGGGAGGAAAACGAGATACTGGTCTTAAAGGGTTAACTCACACTTGTCCTCTGCATCTATTAAATAAATTATCAATCTATAAGTACATTTTGGGGTTAATTTCGGTGTCGAATAACATTTTAGTATATTTCTGAACACTGAGTCTAAGGCTTTCTGAATGTCCAGCGTAAGTAACAAGTTCCAAAAATGCTGGACGAGTGACACTGGCTTAAAGAAGTCAAATACGTTGTGGTGGACCGATCTGTTTGAAGTCATGTTAGAATCTGCGGACTGGCAAGTCAAAAAGGATATTCCACAATACAGGTTGCTCCATGAGACGTGAGAATCAGTACATCACCAATATATGACGGTAGGAAGGTGCAAAAATAAAAGGTAAAGGATATACTCTCAGATACACCGAGAAGTTACCACACTCACAGAAGCAAAGATCTTTCACTATTACAGGAGCCATACAAACAAACAGAAGAAAACATTATAAAAATGGGGGAGAGCGTTAAATTAAAAGATATCAATTTGTCTGATGAAAGAATCAAAGATTGTTGTAAACTGATAACATTTTTATAGGCTAAATATGTAAATAACCTCCTGAGATCAGCACTTCATAATCTAGATATACTCACAATGGGATTCTCACGACGTAGAGACAGTTTATCTTTAAATGGATGAGAAGTTCAAGTTTTTTGTGTTAAACCAGGAAGGCGTGAAAGTGATATCTTAAAGCGAGCTGTATTGATTCTGTAACCTAATGTTAGTGAAACTTGTGTTAACAATATATTAAAACAAATAATTAAGGCAACTGAGGACAATCTCAATAAAGTTAAAATATGATACATAGATTTTCATAATTGTTCTAATGTTGTAGTCTTAGGTAGGATGACGCACTCTCATAAGTGCTGGGCAAAGTCCTGATGCTCCCAGGGTCGAATCTCGTTGATGTACGTTCTGACTGAAGGTTCCACGTATCAACGATGCTTTGGGTATGACAAGTGACGCCGTCATCAGTGAATGCTTCACAACGGAACAGGATCGCTTGCAAAAACAAAAAAAGAAGTGAAGAGAAAATTTCTTGACTCTTTTTCAACGATTAGTTAATATAACTGTTCTTTACACAAATAAAGTGTGTGTCTATGCGGAGTTAATATTATGGCTCTTGTGAGGCTTCATTATTTACTTGCAGTGATCATTTCTACTATATTCTTCACTATTATCTGATTAAACAATAATTGACAGGCTACATCATCATAACTAGTTTTCATGTGGGTCACCTGATCGTAAAGAAAACTGCCTAAAGTTGTAGTCAATAGACCCAAATTATTTCCCTTACCAACCAACTACCAAATAGTTTGATTGGTATACTAACTGCAGGACGAGCGCCAAGCTACCATTCTCAGATTTCTATCCTCCAACAAACCGATAAACGTGATATGCATACTCGTTGTGCTTTACGTTTAGATCATTCTAATACTTCACCAGATATCTCTTTCTGTTCTCAAAGTATCGCTCTTGACGCTCAATGAGATGTCCTTTATGATAAACCCTGACCATAACTCGATTTTAACCTTAAACCATCAACCTACAAAGAGGAACATCACGAAGATGTATATAAACTATAAACGTGGAAAGTGAGATTCCTACAAAAACGAGACCAAACGCGTACTCAAAGACTTTTCTCGTGCTTCTTTCCGCTCTTTTTATGGTGCTGTTGAATTTTTCACAAACTGTCTAATTGCTGCGGACATAAAATTTATTCCCGTGACCTAAACTTCCAACCTGAAATTATTAATCTTTTCTAAAAGGAGGATTAAATCATTGAATTCAGATATAATCGAAAATCTTCCTGAAATCAATAAACGACGACCTAAACTTAAAATACAAGACTAATGAATGGAAATACTTTATTTCTACTTTAAATCATTATAATGGATATCTTTTGGAAAACCTTCGAAAAGATACATTCCAGACAGACCCCTTCAATCCCACTCAACTGATCTCTCAAGAAAAAATTGTGTCTTAATCTTCTGTGACCAAGCGAACTTATCAATGAATCATTATGCGAAGATAAGTCACTTTGCTATCCCAAAATGACTCCGCTGTAAGAGACCGTATGCTATGAAGTCAACAGACCTTTTCATTATTTCCGCAATCTCCAATTACTCAACTTGTTAACAACTCTCGAATGCAAGAGGGTCAAAGGTTTTGCCATACATCATCTAAAAGATTTTGACTCCGAATGGACTTGCTTTAACCGATTTAATCGAACACTCAATTAATAAAAAATAGAAATCCATAATCATTACTATTTTGAAGCTTAACCGCGACCTTTCTGTTCCTTCTTATCCTATTTTCCTTTTGTCTGTTGTCTCGAAAATTGCTGAATTAGTTTTACTATTTTTAATCAAATCGTGCCTGTCATTTCCGAATCCCAAACTGGCTTCCGAACTATCATTGGAGTACAACCCATCTTTCCAAACTGAATTAATTTATTGCTAATGGATTTAACAATAATAAACCTACGGAAAGAACAATTGTTGGTCGTTCTTCTAATGGACCAAAATCTCATTTCTTTTAACGAAAAGTCATTAATAACGCTTTTCACTACAGACCGTCGTCAATTCAACTTGGAACCAACGTTATTTATTAACAAAACTCTCCTTTTCTAAAAATATAGATCTTAGAAAATGTTTAATTTTCATGTTAATGAGTTAATAAGATGATGTCTAATTCCATTCCACATTTCTGTATTTCATAATAATCCACTTTTTCAGTTGTCCCCAATAACCATGACCCAGACCATGAGGAAGTATAATTACTGAGCGTCCACAGAAACTCTCAATTCTATATTGATTGAAAAATTCCTACATAATAAAGGTGCGTGCTGTCATCTCAACCATACATGTCTAAACAGTCGCCAACATGATTTTACCGATTCCACGTTTATTGACCCGCATTTACCCAGCTTGCAAAAAGTCTCATTTTTATAGCTTTTGGCCAATAGATACGAACGGTTCTCACAGCTGATTTCTGAAATATCCGTCAAGTTTTAAGATCTGTTTCAAAATTGTCTACATTCCCAAGTTATAGAAAAGAATTAATTATACAAACGAATTTATAACACATTTTGAGATTTAGAGAAGCGCGTTCTCTACGGGTCCAAATGATACACATCTTTTAATTGCAATATGAGAAATGAATAAGTTGTAAATAAGTACTGATCGTTGTTGTTGTCGTTGTTGTCGTCGTTAATATATACAGTTCTCTCTCCTATTATCTATTCATGTCTGTTTTTATGATGTACTACACGAAGACACCTCATGCAAAGGGTGCAGAGTATCCAATTCTCGCAAGTGCGGGATTCGATGTTCTGTATGTGTTGGTTACTACCACATAGGTTGTGAAAAACTATCCAAGAAAATTGCTCGATCACTTCCCTCGTGGTCGTGCCGGTCGTGCCGTCTGGAACTCACTAAAATTGAACTTCATGATCATTTTGTGTCATCATCTTTATCAGATCTTCTGGAAGCCATGTCTCCGGAGGATTTTCTGGTTTTATTATCAAACACGCGACAAAGAAAAATTATCCCTGTCAGGATCCCCAAGGCTTCCCGGATCTCAATTGCTTCTGCCCTTTCTTCTTGCATTGAGAAAGCTGTGTCCAATGGCTCGAAAAAGGATTGGATGGTTCTTTTCTCTTTCCCTGTCCTGGCTATGGGGTTAGAGCGTAAGCCTGCCCCATCTTCTCGGAAACCCTCTCTATCCCATGTCCTGAAGAAGCGCGTGAGTGCCTTTATGGATTCATGGGAGTCCCTGGCTGAAGAATTATTTGTTTCACCAGTTGATTACTTCCCAAAGTCCAATTCCACACAATCCAGTATGGCTCCTGAGAGGCTTCGCTCTCGTGTCAGGAGGAAATTGATGGAGGGCGATCTTACTGCCGCAGTTCTAACTGTTTGTACGGATTCTGACCCGGTGAAAGCCACTCAGGAGACACTCTGTATATTGGGACAGAAACATCCTCCAGAACCAGAAGACTTTTGTAAACCTGTTCGTCCAGAACAATCTATGCATGATATTTCCACTTCAGCCATTTACAACGCTCTTTGTTCTTTCCGAAGAAGTAGCAGTGGAGGAGTTGACGGTCTCAAACCTGGCCATCTGTCAGACTTGGTGTCCCATTCTGTCGGCAGGCCTGGATCGCTACTCTTGGGGCGAACCCGGGATCTCGTAGCTTGCATGCTTTCCGGAAACGTTTCCGATTTTGGTCGGAATCTCCTCTTTTCGGCGAATCTAACGGGCCTTGGAAAGAAAGATGGTGGTATTCGCCCCATTGCAATTGGAAACGTATTTCGACGTTTATCCGCAAAAATGGCTTGTCGTTTTGTTATCTCCCGAATTTCAGCCGAATTTTGTCCTTCGCAGCTTGGTGTCGGAATCAATGGCGGCTGTGAAGCTGGGATCCACGCAGTGAGAGAATTTGCGTCACAATCAGCTGAATTGAATGTTGAGGACAGAGTTTTATTCAAATTGGACCTCCGGAATGCCTTCAATTCAGTCAGAAGGGACACCGTCCTTGATACCTGTAGGAGGAGGATTCCTCAGATTTATCCCTTTGTATATCTCGCGTATTCGGATCCATCCCCTCTTGTTTTTGGCAGTGGAATTATTTCGTCCGGATCTGGAGTTCAACAGGGGGACCCACTCGGTCCTCTTCTATTTTCCTTGTCTATCGACCATATTGCCCAGGACCGTTGCACTCCACTGAACGTCTGGTATCTGGACGATTGTATTCTCGGTGGAAGTCCCGATGATATTCTCTCCAAAGTTGCGTCGATCAGAAGTTTGTGTGGAAAAATCGGTCTGGAATTTAACAATGAAAAGTGCGAAGCAATTAATCTGAATTTGAGTTCCGATTCATTCTACCTTTTTCATAGAAAACTCTGCGAAATCATCCCAGGGGTTAGGGAGACTCATATTGATTCTCTCGACTTCCTTGGGTGTGGGAATTTGGTAAACCGGGTGAGGGAGTTATTGGAAGGCAAGGTGTCATGTCGCCTTTTTTATGCTAAAGAATTGTCTTTCTCCCAAACTCCTTTTTATTCTACGGGGATCCCCATGCTACGCGAAAAAGACCTTCTATCGTTAATTGATATGGATATTTGGTCAACGATGGGGTCCATTCTTAATGTTCGTTTTGATGATTTCGGATGGTTACAGGCCTCACTCCCTGTAGCCTGCGGTGGTTTGGGTCTTTCTCTTCCTTCGGACGTTGCTTTGGGCGCCTATTTATCTTCGTTCGGCTCGTCAAGGCGTTTAGTGGATACGGTCCTTCACTCTACTTCCGGACAAAACGTACCGCTGACGCCGTCGGGAGCTTGGGATGAATGGATGAATTTGTACCTGAATGCTCCGGAAGTAGAGTGAAGAAAATGATGGTAAAAAATATCTTACCATCATTTTCTTCAATATTTCTGTTTATTTCAGTATCGCTTCGTCTTGGTCTTAAATTGTGTGCCGAAAGGAAATGCCGCTGTGGACGTTGGATCGATCCTTTTGGTTATCATCCTTTGTCATGCAAGATGAGTGCGGGTCGTTTCCCCAGGCACTCCTGTCTTAACATGACATTAAATAATTCCCTTGCCTCTGCTGGACACCATTGCCTATTAGAACCTGCTGATCTTTCCCGAAACGATGGAAAACGCCCTGATGGGATGACGACTTTTCCATTCGCCAACGGACGAAACCTGATCTGGGACGCGACGTGTGTTGATACTTATTCCCCGTATAATTTGGTTGTTTCTGCTTCAGACCCAGGACATGCTTCGAAGCAGGCCGAGGAACGAAAGAGGAGGAAGTACCAGAGAATTTCGGAGGAGTATCTTTTTGTTCCATTCGCGGTGGAAACGTCAGGAATCCTTGGCCCCCAAGCAGATGAGTTGGTTCGTAAGATCGGCTCCATGATTCAAGCTGTGACCACGGATCCGCGAGAGACTGGTTGGTTCCGAAAACGTATCTTGTTGGCTATTATTAGGGGAAATAGCATGGTCATTCAGATGCCTTAATTTAATTTTTACATTTAAAAGTGTTCTTTAAAAAAAAAGTTGTAAATATTCATCAAAATATAAATATGTGGATTCATTAATTTCTGACTTGCAGATTGAGGGTGCGACAAATAACTTTCATTTAATAAATGAGTATAACAAAATCACAATATTTTGTAAATTTGTTAAATAAACAGACAAATCCAACAAGATATTGATTTATCAGCATTAATGTATTACAACTTATATTTTAATAATCAGTCACCAAATGGGAATCACTTAGCTACTGAAGTACTCTGAAATTACAAATAAATTAAATTATTCCAAAAACCGGGGGGTAATTCCTTGATCCTGACGCGTTCCAGCAGAACCCTCACTCAAGCACAGTGATTCAGGAGATGAGGTCGATTTCAAAACTCGTCACCAGGGAGCGGAATTGTCTATCAAATAATTTCCAAATAAAAAATAAATTAATATTTGCTAGTAGTATACAGAAAACAACATAATATTAATTTGGTACTAATTCAACATTATTTAGTTAAATTTGGTTAATCTACTTTCTTGAACTCAAATTATAAATAATTATTTACTTCACTACTTAATCACTATATTAACACAAGTTTTATATATGAACAATCAACTAAAGATTTATAATTCTACAAATATAAATCAATTTTATGCTAAACAAGATTTGAATGCGGATCCAAGACTTTTTTGTATAGAACTTCGGGTATAGGACGTCTCCAGAGTCCATTACATCGACAATGCTTGTGAGAAGGAAAAATTCTCTCGCCGGGGATGCGTTCACTGATGCTGCAACGTATCAGGATTGTGTTATTAGTTAGTGTGGATATACCATAATCTTTGGAATTTTTAATTTCTGTCTTGTTACTGGAAGATGCTAAGGGAGTGGCACTTAGCACACACATGTAATTATGATTTGCAGACTAAACGAGATTCGAACCCGATTCCTACGAACATTTAAGACCTAATCAATACTCACGAGAAGAAAGACTTTAATTCATCATGAAACTAATTAGACATTTTATAAAAAGTGAATAAAATGGTAGGTCAATTAAAAACGTGATTATTGATTAACCTTTTGTCTATTATATATCTTTTTGAATATTGAGTAATATTGCAAAAAATATCACGATGAATAAGATTGTCTTCAATATACTTTGATGGTACTGAAAATATGACTTTCTGACAAATCAAAGATAAATCTGTCAATATGGTAAATGTCAGTAAATATTCCAAAGTAATAAAATAAAAACCCACGCAATAACTGTAAGTGTTTGTAATAATTTTAGTTTAGTGAAAAGTGTCATTAATCAAATTGAATTTATTTTAACTTTAATCAATAAAATGCCGCTGTGAAGAAAACAATAATAAAGTGCAAGGATTAAATTTAATGGTGACTGACTGCTTGGAGACCGAATATAAAATGTCTGGACATGTTATATTCCCCCTTTATAACCAAAAATCCGGCAAGGAATGGGAAAATGGTGATCGTGATAATAAATCCTAAATTGACAATCAGATTATTTTATAATCTGGAGGAATGTGAAGAACCATCAAAGACAACTTAAATCAGGCGTTATGATCAGATTGAAGATGTCTGTAGTCTGACAGAATAAATGTAGATGACATTATTAAAATTTAATGGCAAATTATGTTGGTTTTTTACGTTTTATAATAATATAAATATAAATTAGCGTAGAATTATTGAATGAATTACAACAGAATTAAATCCCCCTTTAATAAGTATGAATCTCCATATATAGTATATTTTATAATTATTTTAGTCACATAATATATCACCAGACCAAGTCTATACAAACTCGTATATTGTATATGATCCTTATGATGGACACGTTTGTCCTGATATTCCACCAACGTTATTAATATTTATATATTTAAGTAATTCATATCCTGGAATTTATGATTTTCGTATTTCTCCCTCTCAGCCAGAAAAGGAGACAAAATGTATAAACTGGACAGTTTAGATTGTTTATTAAATTATAAGTATTCCTCTCTTCTTCACAAAATATACGTCCGTCCATTTTCTCAATGTCCTATCCGATTTCGTTGTTTTAATAAACCACCACAAGGATATTACATTCGTGCCATGCCAGTTTATATGAAACCTGAGCATGTGAAGGATGTAGTAAAAAGATGTCCAAATCATGCGTCGAATGATAAAAGTATATTATTAATGAGAGGAATAGATTCACCATTGAGTGAACATCTTGTTCATTGTAGTGATACCAATGCTTTTTATATGAATGATTCTAACAGATTAAGTGTTATTGTCCCTTTCTCAGAACTTCAACGTATTTTATTATTTTACATTAGCTGGCTGTGAATGGCTTACTTTCCTCTACAAATTTATGTGTTATGGATCATGCACTGGTGGACTCAATCGCAGACCAATCAATCTTGTATTTACTTTAGAAGATAGGTTATTACAAAATTTATTTTAGTTTTTCTGTTGTCTGTGGGAGACAGGTCGTTGAAGTAAGGATATGTGCATGTCCTGGAAGAGATCGTCGTTCAGATGAAGCATCAGCACATAAACGATTAAATAAAGACATTCATCCTAATCCCAAACATTTTAAGAAATCAGAAGAAAGTGATGAATATAATCTTATTGTTTATAATAATTATTATATTTTCAGATTAAAGGAAAGGATAATTTTCACTTATTGAAGACCATTAGAGACCATTTATATTTAATATCCAATAAAAATGAACAACTCTAGTCGGTCAATTTCATAAATAATATTTTCTTTTTAATAAATTTTGTCATTCATTTTATTCTCCATAACGACAGACAGTTTTATTCGTGCGGAAAATAAGTCCCAAACATAAATTGATTTATGGGAAATAATTACTGTCATTATAATTGGGCTTATTTTTTAAACTTTGAAGTTATAATTTTATTTTTAACAAAAGATTTTGTTAGCCCACGATGCCTTTCATATACATAGGAAACTGTGTTAGTGTGCCGCACAAGAATAAATAATAGACTGTTTTAAATGTATAAACTAACAATAAAAGATAATGGACAATATTTAATCCAATAATTAAAACCTTTAAATTATCTATAATTTTATTATATAATTAAAAAACCAAATCAATATAACAGATTTCCCAACATTGATTATTGTTAGTAAATGGTAGTGTTATATAAAAAGTTAACAAATATATAGAGTTAATGGAAGAGGACAGCAATATAAAAGTGTTTTGTCGATTCCGTCCCCTGAATGGTTCAGAAATAAACTCAAATGAGGAGTTTATACCAAAATTTAGTGGGGAGAATGTAGTAAAGATGGGAGTTCATATGAATATGTAATAATAGGGGAAAGTATTTATGTTTGACAAAGTATTTGGTCCAGAAATAGGACAAGAGGAAGTATACGAGGAGACAGTCCGTCGAATAGTGACAGGTTAGTTTGTAATTGATTGTAGATGTCCTTGATGGATACAACGGCACAGTACTTGCGTATGGACAGACTTCTAGTGGGAAGACTCATACAATGGAGGTTGGTTATGTGAAGAATGCAGGGAGTACTGGATGATGGAAACCTTCAAGGAATTATTCCTAGGATTGTGAATGACATATTTGAGCATATCTACCAAATGGAGGAACATTTAGTACTTCACATAAAAGTGTCCTACTTTGAAATATACATGGAAAAGATAAGGGATTTGTTGGATGGTTATTGACTTTGTTGTATTTTAGTTAATAAACATAATTTGGTTATTCATGAGGACAGACAGAGAGTTCCTTCAGTAAAGGTTACTCTTGGGTAATAAGTAAGGGAATAACTGAGAGATTTGTTCTGTCCTTTGATGATATAATGGATGTTCTCCATACAGGCAAGGCTAACAGACACGTGGCTGTAACTAGTATTTGTAATATAAATAAACAGATATGAATGAACATAGTTCTCGAAGTCATTCTGTTTTGCTAGTAACCATTCTACAGGAAAATACATTAAATGATAAAAAACTTACTGGACGACTTTACTTGGTTGATTTAGCTGGGAGTGAAAAGGTACTCTTTATATTTATTCTATAGGTTAGTAAGACTGGGGCTGAAGGACTTGTACTTGATGAAGCCAAGACCATTAATAAATCACTTTCTGCTCTTGGAAATGTAATTTCATCCCTAACAGAGGAATCACGCACTCATATTCCTTATAGGGACAGTAAACTAACACGAATACTACAGGAATCCTTGGGAGGTAATGCTCGGACTACTATCATAATATGTTGTTCCCCTGCCAGAGTTAATGAGTCTGAAAGTCGATCTACTCTTATGTTTGGACAAAGGTAATCTTTTATTTGTATTAAAGGGCCAAAACCATTAAAAACAAGGCTATAGTAAATGAGGAGGTGAGTGCTGAGGAATGGAAGAGAAGGTGTCTTTCTGAGAGAGCCAAACGATTGGAAATAGTAGGACTCCTTGAAAGAGCCGAAGCAGAACTGAAAGTATGGAGGTCGGGTTGTTGTTTGTATAATGTGAAGGAGGACATGTTGTTGTGGATCAACAATTTAATATTGAAAGAAAGCCTTCCCTTGCTGACAATACATCCAGTCAGAGTTCCCTCAGCGATGACAAGAGACTGTTGGAAGAACGAGTTTATGTGAAATAATAAATTAAGGATGAGGAAATTGGGCAACTATCACAGACTGTAGCACAAATGGGACAACAGTTGAATGATCTTAATAAAATTTTGGCTGAATCTGTCTCTAAAATTGAGTTTGATTCATTACTGAGGGAACATCAGTTGGCTAAGGAAGAGGTTTTTTTTTTTTTAGAAAATTGGGTTGTATTTGCAGATTAAATCAATTACTGCAAAGCTTTGGAAGAAATGGGTGAAAGCTTTGACGTAAAACTGGAGGATATTGAGGGAAAATGTGCCGAGAATGCTAATTTAAAGACAGAATTGAAGAATAAATTAGTAATTATGTTATATAATCTTAGAATATTATAGAAACTAAACAAAGGGAAATTGTAGAATCTGCATTGGTCATTGATACCTTAAGGGGTGAGTTAGACAAAATAACACTTACTATTACTGAGTTTGAGGGTTGTCTCAATGATAATGTTATTTATATTATTACTTTAGGATTGTCTACAAAGTCGTCTCGATGCTATAATAGATTCTGTTAAATCACTCTCTCAAACAAAAACACAACTTTATGAAACAAAAAATAATTTAGCAGAAGTACGTGAATGTTTAGAGAAGAAGAGACAATATGTGAGAGAGGCTTGATTTTGAGAGTAATTAATAGATGGAGGACAAAATAGTGACAGTTCATGATGAATTACGTGATAGGGACAGAATTTGTGATGAATTGAAATATCAGATTTATTTATGTGAAGAAAAAATAACACAATTGAATGGTTTATGGGAAATCTTATTTTTAGAACAAAGGGAGTCACATAATGAACAACAAATGAAGACTGTACTGGAGGAACAAATTGAGAGATGCAGACTCCATCACCAAACACAACTGAGTGAAATGAGGGAAGTCATTAATGATAGGGATTCTAAACTTGAAATATCTTTGATGTATAGATTACTGCCTATATAAACAGAGAAAGAAATAATTTAATAGAGGAGTTGGGGGATTTGAAGTCACGTCTTGAATTTTTGCAGTGCTCTAATGAATCACTTGAGACGGAATTGAGTAAATTAAAGGAGGAAAATAAACAGATATTAAATTCAAAGGATCAACTACATCAATTGGAGGCAAAAGTGGTGAGTTTGTGTTAGTAATTGATAGGCATTGGAATTAAGACAATTATCAGTGTGTAGAACAGGCTTTATGACTCACTTTACTGATTATTTGAATGTTAATGTTATACTTATTATAGGGGAATAATTCTGTAAATGATACAAGAATTTCATATTTGGAGACAGCAGTGAAGGAATTGAATGAAACTAATCGTCAATTAGTGAAGGACAATACATCTTTGAGATGTGATAGATCAAAGTTGAAAGCTCAACTGAAAATGGCAAATGACAGATTAGTGTTTATTGAGAGAAAGTGTATGGACATAAAGGAGGCTGCAGACAGAGATCTAACAAAATACGAAGAAGAGATCAAAAAATTAAGGGATTCAATATTTAGAGGAGTGCGTAGAGCACCTCAAATATGTTATTATTGTTACTAATTAATAGTACGTCCAATTCGTAATGATAAGGGAGGGACATTTGGTGGATTTGTTAGACCAGTAAAAAAATATTTATAATGACTATATTTGAAATAAACCAATTTATTAATAGAAAAGTGAACAGAATATTACATTATTTATATTAAAGAATTATAAAATTTTTCCAATTCAAATGAAGGTACTGACGTGAATAAAGACACAAATGTCCAATAATTACTAATAATTAAAACAATAGTACTTTTTCCATTCTTCCTTCTGATCATGATCACTAACAACATATTCAATGTGATCACCAATCTCACGAATAGTCTGCATCATTTCATTATCATTCTTTACTTCCATAGTAAATCCACGTAATTTTTTTAAATTCATTTTATGTGATCGAAAATTATCCTTACACTAAGACATTAATCATTTCAAACTTTATTAAAGACGTGGTCACTAAGTTTAGTCTTGTCCGTATTTAGTTCGTCTTCACTTTCAATTGAAGTTTTGGCTGATCGAAGAGTCATTGTTGGTTTGTTTTTTGATTTTTGAGGTGAAAGTGGTTTATCAGGCTATATATAATATTAATTATACATCAAAATCCTTTATAATCTTAAAATAATTCTTCAGCCCTTTGTAAATATGGTTTATATGGAGTTTTAGTGTCTGGTAGAGGAGTAATCTAATAATAACGAATAAGTAGACCATATTAGCCAATTCATTATCCCTTAATATTTCCCAATTCTTAAATCCATATTTGACTATTCCAATAAGCATATCCCAGTCAGTATGACAAGTCCAGTTTTTACCCAAAGAATGTTCTTTTCTGTTAAATAATTCGAGTAATCGACAATAAACATAAATAATACTTATTTTTATGATCATTATTAAAAGTAGATAATTTAGTGAGTGGTTGTAGTTGGTCAACAGTTTCCAAGAGTAATTTAGCATTAACAGGTGCAGAACAAATTTTAATAGAGTTTGAAGTCTTATCTGAAAATAATAACATAATAATGACTGTTTGATTGTCTATATGTGTCACAACATCGTCTGTACATATCATCAGCCAACCTTCTAAGTCCACTCAGTGAAACCAAATTAATAGAAGCATCGTTCATAATGTCAGAAATACTATATATTATAAATAATAATACCGATTCAAAGGATCAGGGAACTTTTTAAATGATCTAACAAATCTAAGCATTTCAGTTTTATTGAGGATATTATTAGACTTTCGTCTAGGAGGAGAGTCATCAGAATCAATATTTTTGTATTTGGAAGTCTAAATAGTAAATATTAATACTCTCTCAGTTGGTTCTGTGTTAAATATTTTATTTCTGTAACTAAGTGGAATAATTTCCTCCCATTTTTTAGGAGGACTATCCTCAGTGTAGTTGAAGTTGACAACTTTAAATTGAGATAGTAGAGAATCATTAGATTGTTGAGTATTTTCAGCCAAATCAAGTATTTCGTCAATATCAACCTAAAGTAAATAAAAATTAAAACATTAGGTTCCTTCTCATCACCCTCTTTAAATAAATTTTCAGCTCCAAAAGCAAGTATAGCAGACAAATCCTCCTTAGAATAAATTTTATTAGAGTCATTATTACTGTTAATAATAATAATAAATAGTCCTTAGAATAAATTTTATTAGAGTCATTATTACTGTTAATAATAATAATAAATACAAAAGTGTCCTCCCAGATGTGTCCATTCTCTGAATAACCAAGTGATCCAATACCATTTTCTTTTTAGCCCTTTCAATAATACTTTGTTCAATAGTATCCTTACTTACAAGTCTATATATTGTTACCTAACATTATTATATGTCTTACTTGTTTAGTCTGACCTATTCTATGTGCACGTGCTTGTGCTTGTAAATCATTTTGGGGATTCCAATCACTATCAAATATTATTACTGTATCAGCTGTTGACAAATTAAGTCCTAATCCACCAGCACGTGTTGATAATAGAAAACAAAAGTCCTAAAGTAAATATAATAAAATAACATTAGAATTATCAGCATTAAATCTATCCATTGCCTGTTTTCTTACATCTCCACGAATAGTACCATCTAATCTCTATAAATAAATTAAATAAAAGACTTGAAATTGAAATCCTTTCAAAATCATATATCGAGCAAGGAGGTCGAGTATTCTTACCATTTGGGAGAATATGAGGACACGATGACCATTTTGTTTTAGTCTAGTAAGAAGTTGATCAAGAAGAATGAATTTCCCACTCCCCCTAATCAAATTCTTAAATATATAAAAATATAACCTGTAAATCACTATTGTCATCATATTTTACTAGGAATGCGTGATTACAACACTTTTGAAGTTCCATCATAATATTGAGAAAACTTCGTTTGGTACTCCCTTTAGTTAACTCAGTGAAGTTTCTAGTTATGATCCACCTAAAGTAAAAGAAATAAGTACTTGTAGTATTGTTTTTGAAGAGCAGAGAGTTCAACTCTGAGAATTCGTTCAACTTTAGCAGGAAGTGATTTTTCAACATCTTGTTTCATCCTTCTAAGTAGAATTGGTTTTAATTCATCATGAAGTGTATCATAAGTAGGATTATTAGTGTGTTTATCCATAAAAGTAATCCAATCGGAATATCTAAAATAAAAATATAAAGACTTGTAAGGATTGAGAAATGAAAGAAGAGCCCATAATTCTCTAAGAGTGTTTTGTAGTGGAGTACCACTCATTAGTATTCTATGGTTAGTATGATATGAAATGAGTGTTTTGTAAAGTATAGATTCATCATTTTTAAGTCTATGTGCTTCATCAACAACCAAACAAGCCCAGTGAATATCAGACAAATAAGTATCATCCTTTAATAATATTTCATAAGTGGTCAATAAAACATTAAACTTAATTCTTGTATTTAACCACCATTCATATTCCCTAATCTGATAATAATAATCAAGGGTAACCTTTTCACGACTATTAATATCCCCTGTATAACTTATTGTATTCATTTCAGGAGCCCACGATTTTAATTCTCTCTTCCAACTCTCAATTGTTGATAATGGCACAACTATCATGAATGGTCCATGGAGTGAATATGTGTTGAAGAGATAACTTAGAAATGATATAACTTGAATTGTCTTCCCCAATCCCATTTCATCAGCCAAAATACCTCCAGTATTCCTTAACTCACCATGTATTCTCACCTACACCAACCATATAATAGCCAATTCACTCCATCCAATTGATAGTCTCTTAATTTATTCTTTAAAAATAAAGGTTGACTTTCCAATGGTACAAACCTTGGTCTGTTCATTAACACCTGAATAACAATTATATTTACTCTGCAAAGAGATGTTGGTAATCTCATACAATTCTTCCTTTCTTCAAACTCAGAGACCACTTGTGGAAATAATTTCCTTATTAGTGATGTTAATTCGTATGTACAATCTGCATAACAAAGACCACTCCATTTACAAAGATACTCTTCACTCACCTCACCTAACGATTACAACATTTTTTACATATTATTCGTTCTAATTTACCATATTCCGACACTAATTCCATTCTCATTTCATCTTCATACTCCATAAACTCCAATGTCTCCAAATCAATGCTCTTTCTTATCTTTTCCTTTTCATTTCGTTTATTGTTGTAGTTCTTTAATCTCTGTAGACCACCCACGTTTCCTTCCCTTAATGATTCTTCTGTCTCCCATGTTGCATGAATATATGAAAGTCCTTTCCATTTTATTAAATACTGCATTTCTCTATCACCCTCTCCATTATGGTTTGGGTCACCTTCAAACATACAATTGTAATGTGTTGTTCCATCCCCTGTTGCTCCCACTATTCCCATTCGGTGATCTATAACACATTCTACTGCTTCTATATCACTTTCCTTGTATTCCCTTACTTCCTCACTACTACTCGATGTTGTACTTAATGAATCACTACTCTTCATAATAATATATACTCTCTCAATACTCTACCCATCCGTTCCATTTTTCTATTTTATTAATAATTTATTACTTTAATCCTTCTTCCTCACTATCCAGATACTCCAATGCACTACATTTATAATTAACACTACTCCCAGTCCAGTCTAGGGTATTTTCTCTCTCTTACATTACGACTTATCTTTCTTCTTCTCAATGATCCAATAAACTCATCAGATGTGTCTGTCATCTATTCTTAACAATACAACATGATACCTTTCCTTTTTATTTAATATTTTAATTTTAATTTTATTATTAAAATATTTTTAATTTATACATTTTTTCAGAATATTGTCTAAAACACTTTTATAACAATATTATGAGTATGCTGACATATAAGCCATCACACTAAGTCATTTCGTTCAAAACATAAAATTTAATATGTTGATATTTACCTACATTAAGCACATGTGGGGTTATACTGCGTCAATAGTAAATCTAAATTCCTTAATTAACGATAGGATCCATCTTAAAGATTAAATTTGTTGTTTCAAATCTAACAAATACTAAATTATTATAATTACTTTGCATTAATTAACTTAATTTATAAGATAAACTCGAGTAATGAGTATTATTTTTGATATTTTATTCTCTTTAAATAACAATCCGTTACTCTGAAATTCCTCTTTTAAATTTCCTCGATCTTCCTCATTTTTTTACAACATATGGACAGTCCCACGCATATGAGAAACATGACTCGATGTACTGTCGGTGCATGTTCATCAGGACCGGGTGAGTACCACTCTTCAATATTCTCGATAAACTTTTCACATTTTACAAGAATATTTTCTACGTGTGGTGATAGACAAGGATGCATATATCAAGTGTTTATTTAACTTCAGATCCTTTGAAATCTGTTGAAAGGGATGTCGATCTTATTTAACTTCAAGGAAACTGTCTTCCTTCCCAATCTTTTGTCCATGGTAAAAAGGGGTGCAATCACTTTTCTACATTCACTATGAGCCGGTTCTCTATTATCCATGGATTGAGTCGGTCCAGGTTTATTACTATTCTTTCCATGGTTTTCTGAATGTCCCGATTTCGCAAAGCCAAAACAATATCCTCCGCATAAGAGAGTGAACATTATTTTCGGATTCCAGAGTTGGAGATCGGCCAGAAAAATGTTAAATAGAGTAGGGGATTTTTGAAAAGTTTACCTTTTTTTGAGCCCCTGATAATACCATAAGACAGTAGACGGAGTCAATACTAAACTTCTAGTTCGATGAACTAGGATGGAAAATATGCAAGCTGCTTGTGAGAACAGGGGTATTTGGCTAAGGTCCATCATGGAAGCTGTCCCATTCGCTTACCATTCATCGCTTGCGAACAGTAGTCGCTTGGTCCAAAGAATCCTACGTAACGCAACTGGACTTACCTTGGCCGCACAGATGTCAGTTTGTATGTTGTGGAGGGAGACGGGCATGGAATTCCCGATCAATATTATTAGCCAGGGAAGCTTTGGCTCTATTGTAAGTACAAGGACGCTGGAAAGGCGAAAGAAAGGAGTTAACCAACACTGGGTTGCATGTATCATTTCGGAAATTGAACCTCCTTTTAAGCCCTACCGTGATTGTGTCTCGGAAGACTCCTTGACGAGAATTATCTGAGGATCAGAGTGGCACTGCGACTCGGATTCGATGTCGACACCAAATATCTACATCTTCTGTCTTGCCGCTTCGTTCCACACAGCGTTGTTCTATTGGTCCTCAGAGCCGCGGGAATTCGGACTGGGACCCCTAGATTTGGACAGAGGCGATGAGAAGAGGCCAGATGGGATGTAATTATTTCCATACTCCCACGGTAAATTACTTTTTTGGACGCCACATGTGTGGACATGTTTTCTGTTTCCAGGTTGCTGACAGCCAAACACTCACTTGAGATGCGGCAGAAAAATTTGAAAGTTCGAATTACTCAGGGAAAACAACCATTTCATCCTTATTGTGATGGAAACTTCTTTTTTTTCTTTTTTTCATCCTATTGTGATGGAGACTTCCGGGGTCGTGGGAAAGATGACAAACTCATTTCTCTCCAATATCAGATGAAGGCTTGCTTTGAGGAGATGAGAACCCTGAGAAGGACTTTGGCTGAGGCAGAGGCTCAAAATAGCAGTAATCAGAGAAAACGCCTTGCAATTCTGGCCTCTTAACTGAAAAAAGACTTTAGTTATTCATTTATTTAGAACCTCGCGATCACCGAGAAAGAAAGACAGAAAAAAATCAGACAGTTAGGTAATCCCAGTTCCCGCAATCAAACAAGCCACCCAACGTCTGTGGTTTCCCATTGTTCCCACTAACGTGCGAAAGTACCTTCTCTCTTCACTGCATAGGAATCCGATTGGGAAGGGGAACTTCCTAACCAATTGACTTTCTTTTACCTTGAAAAAAGACAGGCTAGCGGGTTTTTTTCCTCCTTACATACCCGAAGCAATCCGGTTCCGCTATTACGGGTCGTAACTTCCGTGAGTAGGGGATTAACCATTGATCCAGAATTAAGGCCCATCATAAAAATAGTTTTCCGGTATATTGAATTGATTCTTTGGATCGTAGTCTTTAATAATGCGAATCTCCGTGCAACAGTGGCATACTCAACAGCCGGGGAAATAGTTTGCCGGTAGAGGTTGCAACAGAAGCATCCAAATTCAAAGGAGTCCTCCGGACAAGTGCGCATACAAAATTCAACTTTTCCAAGTCTTTAGTGAGGATTTTTTTCGCATGTGAGTTGAAATTCAACAGCCTGTCGAACATTAATCCAAGAATTGAAGGAGACATTGTTACTGGTATCTGAACAGGACCAATGAAAATTCTTGGATCTTCTTTTGAACGACAGTCTGAGAAGAGTACATATTGATTTTTCGGCAGAAATCGTTAGTCGGTTAGCAGTCAACCAATCATAGACGGTGTTCACTCTAGCCTGATCATTGAGTCGAGAGAAAGCGGAGAACCTTTGGGTGGTCCGTTAGGTAGTACTTGTGATCTCGATCTAAGTCGCCCACATACGAGTCTCCCACGTCGCCCAGAGAGAAAGTTGGCCAAATAGGAGGACTTGGGATAGCGAGTCCCCCTTGGAACTCCACGTGATGTCGGAAAAAAGTTGGAGGTACAATTGCTAATTTTGACAGGAAGATGAGTGTTCTGCATGAGCAGGCGTATTATTTTAACGTCTTCAGGGCGAAGAAAACTTTTCAAAACTTACATAAATTTCGCCGGTGTACCGAATCGAATGCACGGGACATATAAAATTCAAGTATTTCAATAGATTTTGTATACTTTTGGCATAGGAAAATACTAAGTGGTCACCCACATACGATCATTGTACATAAATGGTAGGGTGGCGACGTTGCCTGCCAGGTCTTGTACAGGTAGGCGTTAAGACCAACGTAGTGACCGCAGCGGAGGCTCGCTAGGTTTACCCTTATATCACGAGAAAAAGAAGATTCATAACATCGATGCCAGTTGGAAGGCGGCCAAGAAACTTGTTTACAAGTCTTCGGATCGCATTCGTTGACACCCAGTTTTTGGGAGTATACTTGTTTGTGGAAAGGATTTGAGGACGCGTGATTTATCTTCATGAGTAGGTAGTACCTTCGATTTATTAGTGGAGAGACAAAAGAAGTGGGCTGGATGGTCAGGTTTTTTTGCATTTTCTAAAGGATTGTAGTCCTAACATCTGGAAATAATCCGTAATTAGGATTATTTTTGAGTTCCATTGTAGGTGATTAATTGGAGTACTTTTTAGGCAACCAGTAATTATTCTGAGGACAGAGTTTTTGATTTTTCGATTATTTTAAAATCGTAATAGACAGACAAGGGTACCAAGCAGGAACAGCATAATTCAATTTTGTTATAGTAAATTGTCGGTTGACAATTGATAGAATTTCTCTGACCAAATGTAATAATTATAAGATTTAGATTAACACCCCACGATACATTTATTATAATATATCACCGCATGTGCAGCAAAAAATATGAGTTCCAGGCTTTTCTGTTCTTAGCCAGATCGTTCATTTAACATTTGTAATAATTATGAGATTAACCCACTTTATTTAACCAACAATAAAAAGTTCCTCAAATAGGACATGCAGCGATATTCCGCGCGAAGACCTAATAAACATGCTTGAGCTGCAACGTATAACATCTCTAATGTTCGTGCTCTCTTTGGCAGTTGTGGTCATCTGGTCCCCGCCCCTTTAGACCCGTGCTCCTTCTCTGACCCTCTTTGTCTACAGCCATTTTCTTGAGTTCACAAATATTGCAGTACTGAATCTGCCACTGAAGAGCACCGCCAAGTATGACAGCCATTCTAAGGCATTCGGGATAGCCTGCTACATACCCGCAAAACTACCTGCCACGCCCCATTCCTATTGGGTCAGTTGCCACAACGCTCTCGGATATGGCAATAATGATATTCTTGCCATCTGGTAACGCAAGTGATTTTCCTCCTTTTTTCCATTCGACATTTTTACCAACTCGAGAGAGTTTTAGTTAGTTAAGTAGCCCCAACCTCACTAACTTGTAGGAGGCCAACAGCTATTAAATAGAACGCAGCAGATGTTGGTCGCTCCCATACATCGATCAGTCCCGGCATTGTAGACGAACGTTGTGCCAATTCATGACATTCAAATAAGTGAGTAGCCCCAACCTCACTAACTTGTAGGAGGCCAACAGCTATTAAATAGAACGCAGCAGATGTTGGTCGCTCCCATACATCGATCAGTCCCGGCATTGTAGACGAACGTTGTGCCAATTCATGACATTCAAATAAGTAATTTGTTGTCAACACGTAGAAATTGCAAAAGAGACAGATAATATTGTATGTTGGTAGATATGGGTGGTGCCCACATCGTAGACGAGCCAAATTTTCGATTTGGTTCACCTTCACGTGGAGGAAATTGGATACCAGTATCAATCTGACACTAAAAGAACCACAACTATTCCCCTGTCAACCTTTTTAACGACCTCTGGGAAGTCGGACTTGATGATGGCGGCTATTGAGCGGGCGCATAGCTTTCGCTCCCAAAGAGAGAGTTTTAACGCCACCGAATCGAACGCAAGTTGCATGTTTTTAATATAAGATTTATTATTAATTATACTTGTTAGTAATTTAAAAAAAACATGCAACGTGCTTTCGATTCGGAGGCGTTAAAACTCTCTCGAGTTGGCAAAAATGTTGAAAGGAAAAAAGGAGAAGGGTCACTTCTATCTCGAATGCCCTGGAATGGTTGGCCATACTTGGCGGAGCTCAGCAGTGGCAGATTCAGTACTGCTATATCTGTGAGTGAACTCAAGAAGATGGCTGTAGGCAAAGAGGGTACTGGTCTAAAGGGACGGGGACCAGGTGACCACAACTTTCAAAGAGAGCACGAGCACCAGAGCTGTGATACGTTACAGCTCAAGCATGTTTATGAGGTCTTGGAGCGGAATCTCGCTGCAGCGGCAGATGTCCCACTTGAGGACCGTAGATTTACCTGCAAGATTCCTCATTGTAAGGTATACGGTGTATTGCTAACCTGCATCAATAAGGCTGTGACTTATGCGGTGGAAGCTAACCCAGTAGGGTCATTGGGTGACATCTCCCTAGTGCTATATGCAGCACAGATCACCTATGAGGAATTGACGGACAAGCTCAGACCACCCAGTAAATGGAGGGAGCAGATCTGTGCCAAGATTGCTTGGAGACAGACTGAGCTGGAAGCACTGGAGGGGCACATAAGTAGTGTGGCGAGAGGGGTTAGAGGAAAAGCACCGGCTATAGTAAAGGGGCTAATTAGTAAACTCCATGTTCCCAAATGGGACCTCAAAGAGTTGAGGAGGGCAAAGGTGGAGTTAGAGGGGGCAATAATGGTGTATAAGAGGAAACTCTATACACATGAAAGTCGGTGTAAGAGAATGAGAGAAAATAATCAGTTTGAGTTTAATCGCACATTGTTTTACCGTCGCCTTCACGAAAATGGCCATAGTGTATGTTCCCAGCAGGACGCGGAAATGCTTTCCACATGGGGTAGTATGTGGGAGGCTAAACCACGCAGAGAAAATGCGTGGAATGTCCCGTACAGCGCCGCTCCTTTCTTTAGCGGAATCTTGCGGAATTTTCGATTTCGCAAGAAATTTGAGGCTATAGTGAGACATCTCCCTGATTGGGTCGATAAAGTTTATAATTTCTTTATCAAAAGATGCACTTTATTACACGAGTCTATGTGTCGTGTATTACAGAAAAGCATCACTAACCCGGAAACGATTCCTGATTGGGCATGCACATGGACAACTTATTTGATCCCAAAGCTGGACAACCCCCAGTCTCTGCAGATTATCGACCGATTACCTGCATGCCAACCCTGTATAAACTGATGACCAAATTGGTGGCTAATGAGGTCAGGAGCTTTGTAGAAGCAAATGGGATTTCCTCCGAGAATCAGTTGGGTACTGTGCGAAATTGTCAGGGGGCAAAAGAGCAGGCTTTGATCAACAAATGCCTTTCTGTGTCTCACGGAAACTCACTTTTGTCTATGTGGGTGGATGTGAAGAAGGCTTACGATTCAGTTGATCATTCTTACCTTGTCGAGTGCTTACACAGTCTGTGTATGCCTGTGTGGTTCATCAGCTTTGTAGTGGCTATGATGAATAGGTGGAGTATTCATCTGAACTATAATAGGCACCGGATAGGCGAGGTAAAACTCAAGAGGGGGATCCTTCAGGGGGATAGCATATCTCCGCTACTCTTTGTTCTCTGTTTGGAGCCATTGAGTCGCCGCCTCAATGACCGGTTTGAGCAAGTACCAGTTCATTGTGAAGGGGTTTGTTTCAGTATAAATCACTTTTTTTTATCGATGACCTGAAGATGTATGATCGAACAGCCGAGGAGCTCTACTCCATGGGGGTCTGTGCCAGGGAATTCTTTGAGAGTATAGGATTAGATTTGAATTATTCAAAGTCTGCGACTAACACGCAAGTATGTAGCGAGTTAGTAAGAGTCCTAGAGGAACACGAAGGATATAAGTATCTGAGTGTTACCGAATCTCCAAAGTCCCTTATAATGTCTGAGACAAAGCGACAAATTACTGAAGGCATCCGTAAAAGAGCAGCGTTATTGTGTAAGACGTCTCTAAATGGAAAGAATTTGTTCCTAGCATTAAATGAGTATGCTGTCTCGCTGCTAAACTACTACATAGGTGTTGTGGAGTTTAGCCCAAAGAGTATGATGAGATGGATGTTATGGTCCGTGGAGTACTCAGAGAGAACCATGTCCATGTGCTGGCAGTCAATAAGGAGAGACTATATATTTACCCCGTGATAAATTCGGCCATGGACTGTGTGGAGTAGTCCAACTAAGTGAGCGTATTCTAATGCGAATGCACGACACTCTGATTGCTGGGTCAAGTGTGTCTGCTAGGAAGCACGCCATAATAACGACCGAGAAAACACGGGCAACCCACCTAGGCACTATCAGACCTTTTTTGTCTGCTAAGTATGGAGTTGATGATGGTGGGCTAGTGTGAAGGCGTTGATCGAATTACAATATAATAATTTGATGGAAAAGATCAACTTAAAAAAACCTTCATAAGGTCCTCTTCAGAGCATTGGACAACCCACATGTCGACCTTAAGTCGTCGACAATATGGCTAAAATACGGTGACAACTCACCTCGATCGGAGGCGCTGTACACGTATATGCAAGATCGCCAAGATCGCAATATTTTTTGGGGTCGATCAACAAATACATGTCCCCACTGTAAGTCACGGAGCATGTCGGTTGATCATTTAGCCACTCGATGTGGATCCATGCTCGGCCACGACTATGTGTGGAGGTATAACGAGGTAGTAAGGAGTCTTCATCTTCTACTATGCAATAAGTATGGTATTCGCCACACCAGAAAGTTGCGGACTCATAAGGTGCAATCTGTAGTAGAAAACACCAGGGTCCAAATTAAGGTAGACAGTGTTATCCGTACCTCGGTAATAGTCAAGCACAATAAACCGGACATTGTGGTACACGATAAGGAGTCTGGCCAAGTCCTTATCATAGAAGTTGGCATCACGTCTCAAGATCGTTTGCAGACTGTGGAGGTGGAGGAAAAAAAGGAAGTATGACTTGCTTGCAAACGAAATGGGGCAGATGCTTAATTGCATGGTTATCGTTATATCTATAATAATGACGTGGGAAAAAATTGCAACAAAGTACCACAAGGGTTATCTGAAGCAGTTGGGGGGTAGATAGGAAGCTCCAGGCTTATCTACAGTCCACTGTGTTAAAACGGACCCTAGAGAGCCTGACACTGGAGTATAGCAGGCAGAGCCTGGAGATGCCATATGGGCAAAGGGTTCAATTGGACAAGGCGCTCTCGGAGTTGTTTCAGCAACTAGAATCGAACCTGCCTTAGGAGGCTGGCGAACAGGCAGGAAAGGAAGGTTGTTGATTGTATTAAATGTATTAACTTTTTTATTGTTTGTTAAATAAAGTGGGATTATAAAAAGTTAGTAATTATAATTAATAATGTTAAATGTTGCCACCATTACATTTTTGTGATATAATGGATGATTTAATATTCCATTTGCAAATTTTGAATAAATTGGTAAATAATTATTTCTTGCATATAATCTCCAATTATTTGTTGTTTATTAAATTTTCTATCAAAATTGTAATTATTATTTAATTTATTAATTCTCCAATTAATATTTCCCTTTATTGTATTATATTTGAGAATATCTAATTTATAATTGAGATTCCGTCTTAGTTTATAATTTTCTATTAATTTGTTATTCTTCCAAGATTGTAATATTTTTCTAATATTAAAAATCGCATTATCATTATAAGAATTATCAATTTGAGTTTTATATGATTTATTATTTGGGTGAATTGTTGTTTTATCAATATATTCTAATTTATCTTTATTAGCTTCACAAAACTGTAATTCTTCAGTATTATGTAAATCTTGTTCATTCTTGAGTTGTATTTTCATTAATTGTTTAATGGATTTGCAATCATTGTCAGTATTTAATTCCAAGTCATTTAATATTTCAATTTCATTACTAAATAATTCAATTTCATTAGAATTTTTCATTTCCAATTCGCATAAATTATTAATCACAACTTCAATGCATTCATCATTACTATTTTCACACATAATACCCAATTCCATATTCGATTCATTCATTGGTTTATTAATGCGTAAATAAATTATATATTATTGACATATCTACGATCATTACAATTTAATCAATCGTAATACATTAATCTTTGGAGATAATTATTGTTTCATATTTAAGTCGATGTTTTGTGGTGGATATAAAGCTTCATGAAGAAATCGTTTATAAGAGAGCCATTGGCTTGTTAAAGTTAGGGATTGAACCATGATGCAAGAGTACAACTCTATAGTTATGAAATAAAAGTTGTAGACTTCTAAATGTTCTTTTATTTTTTATATTTATATTCTAAAAATTTTTTTGAAACAACAAGTTCTTTCTCGAACTCGATGATACTCAGCTCGGCGCAATATACTGGATCAGCATCCGATCTGGCCAAGAAAATTAAGATTAAAAAATATGGCGAAATTGGAGACCGCTTTCGTTTTGTACCGGTAGCAATCGAAACATCTGGTGCTGCGGGAAGTATCACAGCCTTTTTCCTTAAGGAAATCGCGGGAAATTGGCCCCGTAAGAAAGACGTGCGGGAAGCGGTCTGGATTTGTGAGGAAATGCTCAATCATCCATCCCTCTTCTCGACTGTCCCTATTTATTGTTAATTTAAATTTGATTAAAAATAAATGTGGACATAACCATTTAATATTAGTAAATTACTAAATAACAAATTCAAGAATCATCACTTTGACGAACTTTGGCAACGTTTCATGTCCACTGATTGTTTTCGTCTTATTTCTCTTTCCAGTTCTTTTTGAGGACACAAACCTTTAATGTTGGTTAAACATATATACTTGCTCTTGAAGAGTGGATACTCTCTGTTTGTAGACACGATCTCTTGTGTCCAATAGTTTTTCAGCCTTTGATTGAGCACTCAATAATTTATTTAGTTCATTTTGAGTTTGTCTGTTGTGTCCTTCCACAAATTGAGCCATTCTAAATATATAATTATTAATGCCTTTCAGATTGTTGGGCTTCTATTTGTTCCAATTGTTGTTGTAAATTACTAATTTGTTTGTGCAAATGAGTATTCTCTTGTTGTAATTTCTCCAAATATTTTGATTCTTCATTCATTCTTTTTAAAGATTCCTCAGTCGATCTCTTTTCTCTTCCAATCTATTAGATAAAATAACTTAAGACCAAATCGCAATTATGTCTTAAAGATGACATTTCCTTTCTAATATTATTGTTTGTGACTTGGAGCTGTCGATTTTGTTCTTCTGCCGCATTCAGTGCTTGTTGGAGTGCCTTCACTTTATCGGATAAATCATTCTTAGTTTTTTCTATTTTATAAAGTGTTGACTTTATTTCATTTTCATAGGAGTCTTGAGACATTATTGTTCTATTAAAGTTCTCCAACTGATTCTCCAATTCTGTAATTTTTGATTCACTATTGTTAAGACTTTGTGATTTTGAATTAATATTTGTCATTAATCTGGCATTCTCTCTTTTAGATTCTGCCAAAAGAGACCTTATTATTGCCAATTTATTACTTTGTATTATCTAATTTATGTTGAATTGTCTGTCTTGTTTTCTCTGTCTCAATTAATGTTTTCTGTAAATTAGAAAGTCTGTCTTGCATGCATTTAAGCTTAATTTCACATTCACTATTTGATGACGTTAGTTTGGCTGTCTTTTAGTAAATATTTATTAATTACTCTCTCCTTATACAGACTATTCTCATCTTCTAATTTTGAGATACTCACACTCATGCAATCTACTGTTGTTTGCAAATCATTATTCTTTACTTCCAATCTATCAACCCCTCTTTTTTGATGTTCCAAACATTTTCGTAATTCCTATAACTTTATATTAATTATACTATTATTTCATTTTCCTTATCACTAATACATTCTTTACTACGTCGAATACTATCTTGTGCTTTTCTTAGAGTTTCATTGAGGTGATTACTATTAGCTAATGACGATTCCATATTTTGATGAAGGTTTTGGTTTTCTATTGTTGCATTGCATTCTCTATCCTGCGCAAAATTAAGTTTTTCCTATCAATTATTTACTTGACTTGCCGATAGTATTTTCTTATCATAATTTAATTGTTTTATAATTGACTGTTGCTCAGACACCTGACTTTTGTATTTATTTATTCGTTTTTCGTTTAATCTTTCTGATTCTTCTTGTTTTGAAAGGACGAGTTGAGTTTCTTCCAGTATGCCTTCCATTCTACTTTTTTCTAATATAATTATATTTATTTACCTTTGTAAATATCAGATAGTGTTGTCTGTAATTTAATCAAACGGGATTCTATGTTTATTCTTTGTTCTTCAGTTTCTTTTAAAGATGACTTTGCATATTTTGCCTGTTCTTTATATTCCATCTAAAATAATATTAATTAATACTCTTTCTTTTTCTGTTTTTATTAACTTTTGTGAGGCATTTCTAATTATTGAACTAATTTGATTTGATTCTTTTAATATTATAGTAATGCTACTCTGAGAACATCCAAAACAAAGTCTAATTTCAGTACAAATATTATTAATTTCATTCTCCAATTCACTCTTTATTTCATTAATTCTAAGTAATTGTCCTTCCAATAATTCTATTCTTCCATCATTTGTTACAATTATTGTCTTTAAATTATTAATCTTTTTATTAATATTATTACTTCTTCATTGGCACTCTATATTACGTCATTCAGTACTTTCTTTTCTTTTTTTAATCTATTTTCCACCAAAGAAAAGTTATCAACTATTCTTTCAAATTCTAACTCTTTTTGCTTCACTAATTCATTCACATCATTTAATCTTTTCTCAAGAGATTCTATTTTTACGTTAAATGATTTGTTTTCACGTTCAATATCCACCATCTTCAGTCATTAACAATAATTCACCTTATTATCTTTTTCATAAATATCATTTTTGAATTTATTTATTTGTTCTCGACTATTCGACAATTCACAATTTAATTCACAGATTTCTTGTCCTGTTCTAATTCTCTCAGAGTTCATTTCTTTTTCAACCAAATCACATTCATTCCTAATGTCATCTCTCTCTTCTTGTACTCTTCTTAGTGTCTCATTTAATTCTTGAGTCTGTCTTTGAGAACTTGTCCACTTGTCATCCAAGTCTTAATAAATTCATAATAAAACTTAATATTATCGACTGTGCCTCTTTTAATTGACGAGTCATTTCTGAAAGTTGTGATTCCATTCCACGTATATTATCTCTTAATTCTTTAGTTAGTGTAATAGCCTTCTCATTTTCTTTAGTTTTATCATCAATGCAAACTAAATTATAAAATATTATTACTTTTTAATTCAGAATTATCTTTAATTATAGCATCTGTTTCACCTTCTATTTTAATAATTTTCTCTTCCATCAAATCAATCTGTGATTTTAAATTATAATTAATTAGTTCTAGTTGCTCAATCTGGGAATTCTTTTTGTTTATTTCATTTGCAGATTCAGTAATGCTTTCCTTTAATGATTTTTGTGATTCCTCAGCATCACATCTATCAATTAAATACTTTTAATACTTGCACTTTTCAATCATAGTCTCAGATTGTCTCAGACTCGTTTCCAATTCTTTAATCTTTTCTTCACTGTACTTTTGTCTATTCCCTGAATCTCGTTTTGTACGATTCAAGTCATCGTTGATTTGTTCTATTTCTTCATTTAAATATGATATTTTCTCTTGTAGTGAATTTATTTCACGGTTTAGATTTATTTTAGTCTTAAATATAATTGTAATAAACTTGTTGATTTTCATCCTCCAAACATCTCTTTATTCGTTCACATTCAAGATTACTTGATTGTAACTCGGTTTTGAGTTGATCTACCATTTTGTTACTAGATTGGGTTTGTTGACTAAATTCTTTTGATTTATATTGTAATTCATTTATTCTCTCTTGTAAATTATTTTTTAAATTTTCCTTTATTTAGAAAATAATCAAACTTGGTCATTAATAAACTGTTCTTCATATTGTTCTCGTTTCTGTTTTTCTTCTTGAATAACCATATTGAGTTTGGTTTCATTATCTTTGGAAATTTGTTTATATTCCTCCAAGCATTTTCTGCTGTTTTCAATAACCAATTCCTTCTCCTCCTTAGTCTTATCCAACTCACCTATAAATATTATAAAAATATAAACATGATAATTTTTCCTTCCTTGCTATTAATTCTTTATTTTCTCTTTCCAATTGTTCTTTCTTTGATTCCATATACGAGTATTGTTGTTGAAGTTCATAAATAGTCCCTTCCATTACAGCTTTCTCTCCTTTAATATCATTAAAAGACTATTTATTACAATCATTTATTACTTCATTTAATGATTCTCTTTCCTTTTCATTTGACTTGAGTTCTTCAGATATAATTCCATTCCTCTTTGTTAACTCTTCCTTATCTTTCCTTAGTTTTTCTGCATAATCATGTTGTTTGCTTAATTCCTTTTTGATAGTATTTAGTTCATCACTGACACAAGTATTTTGTTTAGTTTCAATTCTCAATTGATCTAACAATTCTTCTCTTTCCTCAACAAAATCAATGATATCTCTTTCTAACCGATCTTTAACCTCCAAAATATGACTCAAATGTCCTTTGCACACTAAAATATCATAAAATATAACTATCAAAGTCATCCTTAATTAAATCATGTTCTTTATTCATAAATTCAATTTTGTTATGAAAATCAATATTTTCATTTTGATATAATGAATTTTCATTAATTAATTTTGTTTTATCTTGTTCAATCTAAAATAAATATTAGCAAACTTGTCTTATGTATTCATTACATTTGTTTATATCAAAATTAAGTTTTTCTATTACTTGGTTATATTCACTGCTATTATTTTCCATTTTTGACATTTCTATTTTAATCTTACGTAAATCACATTCCAATTTAAACTTAACCTCTTCACTCTTTTCGAGACAAGATGATAAATTACTCTAAAGTAACAGTAAGTAATACATTTTTATCCATAACCAATCAAAGTTCTAATCTTAATTTATTTAATGGATTCTTTAAGAGTTAATAATTCTTCTCTCAGAGTGCTATTCTTTGTTTCTAATTTGTCTATCTTTTATGACCTAATTTAATATACATACTACCATCGATCATTCTCATTGGTTTGTCTGTTAATTTGTCGAACTGACTCGTTCAATTCACTTTCCAAGTAATTATGTTTTTTCTCCAAATCACAATTTACTTGTTGGAAATGTGCAACCTCAGATGTGAGACTGTCAATTCTTTCATTCATATTCTTTTTCATAGTCTCAAGTTGAACACATTGACTGTCTCTCTTATTTAGTTGGTCTTTTGTTTTACTCTCATCATTACAGAAACAATCTCGTTCTCTTTTTCTATTAATATTATTACAACATTACAATGTATCCACTTGTGTTTGCAGTTCTGTCACTTTCCTTTCTAATCCTCTTTCATTATTTACTGATTTGTTCAATTTGTTTGATAAAACCTCCTTTTGTTCATTAACACTATTTAATTTACTATTTACATCATCAATCTAATCATTATATTCACTTACAACCTCATTTCTATATTTATCAATCAAACCAACAATCCCTAAATCATCATTCCCTTCAAAAACAATCATTTCATTCATCTATTATTTTATTTATATATTTACATATAATTTTCTAATCCATATACTTAATTTTTCTACATTTTCTCTTTCCATTCGTATACTTTCTTCTTTCTTTGAATATTCACTTTCAATTCTCTCTAATTTATTCTTCAGACTTTGTACTTCCAAATCTTTCAGACTAATATCAGTAGATAGGGAATTATTAGTCCTCATTAAACAAGAATATCTTCACTTTAATATATTAAACACACTTATTCTCATTTGAATCTAATTCTCCTTCTAATTCATGCACTTTACTTGTCAATCTATCAACTTGATTGCACATCTCTTTCTGAAAATATTAAACAATCTAAACTCGCTCTTTGTTGTTCAAATTTATTTTAAGACATTCACAAAATCGTGACATATTAGCAACAGCTTTTTTAACTTGTGTTTTCCCTTCATTAACTTGTCTTTCAGTGCTATTCTTTATATGGAATAGTTCTGTCTTTAAATCAGAAATTGATTTCCATGTGTTCACTAAATGTGCCCTCTCTTCTATAAAATAATCATTCATAGACTAAAATAATTATAAATTTTACTATATTTTTGTCTTTCCACTCTTTCTCCTTAGCATTTAGGGTTTCTTCTAATCTACGCACTTGACATTTAGCATCATTTAATTCATTCTCTATTCGTTTGTTTGATGATTCTGAATCATTTAGTTCAGTTTTTAATTTTTCGATTCTATCATCTCTAATATATTTCAAATCATCACAAGTAGCCTCTTGTAACTGCTATAATTAATAATACTACTTCATATCTACAACTCTCTTGTTGCATATTAAATAGTTTATCCTCCAAATCATTACATTTTTGTTTGTATTGAATAACCTTTTCTTGTAATCTTTGAACTAATTCTCTTTGTTGCATTTGTCTTTCACTGCTTAAATTTTGACTTGCCATCTAAAAACAAATCAGCCATAATTTGTGTTTAATTTGTAACTAAGATATACAATTCTCATATATTCTTGTTCACTTCTCATATCATTTATTGTTCTTTCCAATCTTATTATCTTACTTCCGATATTATTATACTCGGACATTTATTTTCAAGTCGATATTAACGCTTATATTGACACTCCTTGTTGTCTGGCAACACTTTTACCGTTCGTTTCGGTTTGTCACTAAGCAAATATAATTTTTATATTTAATTTTTGCATTGATCATAAATTCATATATTTACTGGAAAGATTAAATAAATCAGACTTTCATATCTTAATGACAAAAACAATGATATATTCGTGATCTGTCAATAAATTTTATAAATTATCATGCAATACAGTTACTACTTATTGAGATAATTAAATCCCCATTAGGTGATCCATCTTTCAATAGTCTCATTCCTGGATCCGTGTTAAAGGATGTCGGTGATAAATCGTACGCCTCTTTTCATAACTAAGACCTCAAAGTGGGTTTGTCTTATCACAGAACCAAAAAGGATTTTGTAGTTTTGTTTGGTAGTTTGTGATCTTCTTTGATTTTGGTTTACCTGGTTTATTCCCCATGTGGCCGTAGCTAATGGATTGAGTGTATAAAGAACTTAGCGTCTAACTGAATGATATTTAGTATCCAAGGAGTTTTTTTAGTTGGAGATTGTTTGCATGTAATCGATAGTGACTCCAAATATTTTTACATTGTTCGTACATGACATTTGTTTTTTTTATTTAAGAACCATGAATGAGTCACCTGTTAGGTGTAAATATTATTGCGCATAACTTATTGATTATGGTCAATAAGTTGGTCTCTAACCATCTGGTCCATCAGATCTTGCCTAGTATTGAATAATAACCAAACTATTACTCCCTGTCAAAAATAATGTTTAGAGACAGAATGTTTTACTATGCATATTAAACTATTCCAAAGACCAAGGGTAAAGTCAAACTAACTAATTCCATAATCCTGACGCGTTTCAGGAGAACCCTCACCCAAGCCCAGTGATCTAGAGAGTGTTATCCGGAGAGCTGAAGAGCTCCGGAACTTGCCGCCAGGGAGCGAAATTATCTCCCTGTGGAATGAATAAATGTATCCTTTTGAGTACCGACTTGTCATTTTCCTGAGTATCCAATGAAACTAGTAAGGGGAGGAATAAAAATTTTTTAATAAAGTAGCCACATGGCACCATATACACACTACATGTCTAGTAAGCAGTATATTTCTATAATATTTCACAGTTCTACTGATATTTTATAAATATTTTTAGATTATATTCCTTTTTTAGATTTCGAGGATTTCTGATCACACCAAATTAGTTTTTCAATCAATTAAAGAAATGTTAAAGGTTTAGAATATGAAAATTTATCACTTAAGTTTGAAACTTTACCTATTACCATAAATGAATAGGAGAATAAGTGTTCATGATTTAAAGTATGACTTTGAAGAAGGATAAATGTAAACTATAAAAAAAGTTTGGGTTATGAAAGATTATGGAATCATCCATCCTTAACAAAATTTGAAGAATTCTATGGTATTATTTAGGACTTTCACGAGAAGCATAATATATATATCTCCACATGTGCAGCAAAAGAAACAAGCTTTGATGTCAATCTCTTCCACGCACCTCTATTGTTAGCTAGAACAATCAATGAATCTTATTATTAAAAAGTACTCCTGAGAAAACATAAATTAATTAAGTTTTCCTTGTGCCGTATTCATAATCATCCTCAGCCTCGACCATGATTCTCTGTTCCGCGCTATTTCTCTTAGAATGAATCTTATGATAGTGAATTGAAAATTATAATAAAAAAAGTTATCCAATGATATTGCTGAAGTTAAAAATGCTGATGGAACAAACGAGAATGCACGTTAAGAGACTAAAAATTTAATAAAAAATGCATAAATAATTAATAAACACAGCCATCCATCCAAAGAGGACCCGCCGACATTATCGACGTTGCGTTGCCTCTCACAATTGCAACAGAGATCAACTGGAAAAGCCACCGGGTCTCGCGTGCGTCGTGGCTTTTTAGTGTAGCTAGGTGTCCAAGTTTCTTTAGGAAGCGAAGCGATTTTCCACTTATTCCTTCAGTTGTCTCGACCACAATCGGATAGATCAGTCGCGTAGCGCTTCGTATTTCTTCTCCTTTGCCCTCATCGTTTTTTTCCGCGGCATGCAGTGTGTCTACCGCGCTCCGACAATGTTGGACGGGCAAAGTGGGTCGACACAAGTAGCGTTCCAGACCAAAGGTTTCCCATATTCGAATGAAAAAATTGTGATCCCGTCGGGACGTTTTCCGTCTCCTCTGTCCAGGCCAACAGGTTCAAGTATGGCTGGGTATCCGCAGACTCCAGGGCTCACTTGACAATTCCGTTGATCGCCTTGTGTCTTGCCAATCGTCCTGCGCTTCTTCGACACGAGATGGCATGGTGTCCATAACAATTCGACGGTGGCGCCAAATCGGCATTTGTGAGTCCGGCAGATTTCCAGTCCAAGTCTGGTGGAGATGCCGATGCGGACAGTATCGTCGTCAAGGTGGGTCTCGACACTACCAACAGGGAGTGCATTGATCCAAGCGCCACTCCATTGCATCTCTTCAGTGACTAGACAGGCACTGTGTTAGTTTGATTGGTTCAGAAGCCTCTCATATTTATCCTCACAGATGGTCCGGTAACGATCTTTCTGTTCAGGCTTCATCCCTTTCAAATGCTCCATCTCTGTGATTTCAGATGATTCTGTTTGGAGTTGGAGAATCATCCTGACCAGCAGTCGGCTGGAGCCCAAAGAGGATAGATAAGCAGGGCTATTTTAAAAGTGTCAATATTATACAACAAATTGATTTTCTCGTCCCATCTGCTGACAATATGTTGATAAAGTCATTAAGGCGTTTGTCGTATCCGATATTCCCATGCATAAGCTAACAGTGAAAGTTTACGAGACTTGTTTCAGAGTATTGGACATAATCTTCCTTTTACTTACGCTTGCCAAAAAATGTAGAACAGCTATGCCAGAAACAGTTTGACAAAATCGAGCTATTTTGAGGTTTTATTTTCATTCATTATAGATCTGAAAAAATTTTTTGATTTACGAAACTGATACCCGGAGACAGAAATATGTCAATTTTATTGGAAGAATTTCTGATCTCAAGAAAATTAATTTAATATCTTGTCGTCATTGTCTTCTGCGGCTAACTCTTCGTTTATTGTTCAGATAATTTTGCGATAGATCGTGAAGACGCTGTAGAACACATTCATAAATTGCATTTCGGGGACGATTATGTGGAATCAGGAAGTACTGGAATCAAGATTATCTGCCAATCAAGTACTTTCTAAGTGGAAAAACAACATATTTCTACATACAGTAAACTCTCTGATATTTGCCAATTCTCAGATTTGTCATTTGTTAAGAAATATTTTAATTTTAGTTGATATTTGCCAATTCCGAAATTTGCCAGAATTTTTTTAAGTTTCAAAAAATTACTGAAAATTAAAACAATAAAACTTTATTCGAGTATAATGCCTTTTTGTGATTCTAGTAGTGAGTATAAAAGATTCAATATCGAACAAAAGTGAAAATATTGCCTTATAAGGAGGCAACAATTTATTAACCTGCCAAATAATTGCCGATAAAGTTTCCTTTTTGTTTAAAGTGAACATTTGCCGGAGAACAGTTAACGCTATGTTTAAGAGTCTTGAGTCAATTTTGGAACAATTCAAAACTAAAAATTTCTCAACGAAAATAGTAAAAAGATAAAGTTTTCGCAATTTGATGAAAAGCTTGTTGAGAGGATGGATTCGATGGAAGCAAAAAGTATTCCTAATGTTTTAAAATTTTAAGGTGCATTGTTGAACGATGCATTAATATCCAGTAAAGCAGAATTCTTCGCTAAGCAACTTTCTCTTGACTATTTAAAAAACTCAAGGATTTTTATCCAAATTTAAGAAAAGGCATGGATTTCGGATGAGGAAATTACATGGACAAATGTGCACTGAGAAAAGTATCGATATTGAAGGGTTTCTCAAAGAATTTCAAGAAGTTTCAAAGTCATATACCTGCGATCAGGTTTATAACCAAGCTTATTCCATCCAGAAGTATCTGCAAAACTCCGTTTGGAGGATACAAAAACTTCAAAGATAGAGTATCTGTGATGTTATGCAAAAATATGTCTGGAAATCATAATTACAAACATGAAATAGGATCCAAGTTAAGCAAAATTGAAAAGGATCTTCTTGAGAACGTTGAAAACGAAGGAGGATGTGGTCCTTATTACATCTATTAGAAGATTTAATGCAAATATTAGAAATATATATAAGAAGTTGAGGTGGTGACGTCCCTCTATAGCACATATGTCTTTCTCACGTCTAATATCTAACTGCCCTTTTTCTGTGGGTACCCTGAATGTAAGAGGACTCAATCCAACATACAAGAAGCTTCAGCTGTCACGTAATTTGGATCACTATAAGGTATCAGTATGCTGCCTACAGAAACAAAAATAACTGACAACACATGCATGCGGGTGGGAAATTATCATTTGATTACCCTTCCAACGACGTGTCGTCACTATGGACTTGGATTTGCTATTCATCACACATTGTATAGTCGTATATCTCGGATGTGGGTCGTTACAGACAGGATTGCGGTACTGCAAATCCGGTGGGGAAGCAAACCAAACTCTACAGTGACAATCAGGGCATCTGCCAATCCAGAAGAACTAGACTAATTCTACTCCGCCCTCATAAGGGTTTACAACGCCCTCAGTTCTTCATATTTTTGCTTAATTGCCGGGGACTGGAATGCCAAAGCAGGAAAAGCCAGATCTGGAGAAACTTGTATCGGATCTCATGGAAGAAATCGGCGAAACACGCCCGGAATGGGATTAATCCACTTTTGCACTTCCTTGGATCTGTTTTTGTGCAATACGGCATTCCCTCACCCAGCGAGACACAAGACGACGTGGACTGGAACTAGGAAGGATTTGCAAGGAAATTACATAAAAATATATAATCAAATTGACTACATACTATGCAGACGAGGTCACAAACATCTCCTCGTAGACTCCAGGTCATATGGAGGATTAGAGACAAATAGTGATCATAAAATTGTGGTTACCGCATTGGACTATACAAAGTCCATAACCAAATGAAAACACCTTCCAATAAAAAGCAGGAGCAATATGATATCCAATTATTACAAGTCAACTCAACTAAATCTTGAACTTAATGATATCGACGAAACTAAACCTGTTCATATTATTTGGGACAAAGTCGATAAAAGGTACAGCATGTGATGTGTTGGGAAGTATTACAAAACACCGTAAATTTTACAATCATGATATTTGCGTCCTATCAGAAAACCAGAAAGCCTTGAGATTGAAGATAGAAAACTCAAGGTCTCCAGAAAAGGCCAAGGAACTTCGGCAACAACGAAACCGAACATTAATCAAGCAAACTCAGAAATCCCTAACGGCTTAAGAAATAGAAAAACAAATTGAAGACATTGAAAAGTATAAAGATGGAGTGAAAATGTTCAAAACTATCCAATTAATTAATAAGAAAAAAAATGAAAGCACCATAATAATCAATGACATTTTTGGCAGAATAATTATCGATGAAAAGGACAAAGCAGCTACTATATCTTCTTATTACTATTATGTGCTCAACTGGGACAACGAAATAGGCTATAAATTTGGTGCACAAGTCAAGCATGGTTTGGAAATCCCAATAAACACACAAGAAACACTGGATACAATTAAAAAATTGAAAAATGACAGATCGGCAGGACCAGAGAATATCCCAGCCGAATTTATAAAGTATGCCCCAGTGAAGTTGGTAACAATCATTACCAATATACTCAACAAAATATTTGAAGAAAACACTACGTTAGACATTGGCAAGGGATGGTTAATTCCACTGCAAAAACCGGGAAAACCCAAAGGGCCCCTTTCCAACCTAAGACCAATCATCCTACTAACTACGCTCCGAAAAATCTTTTCAATCATTACATTGGAAAGAATCAAAGACAAGGTGGAGTATTTTCTGTCGCCAGGACAAAGTGGTTTCCGGTCAGGCAGATTTACTGCCGATGTCATTTGGACACACAGATGGTCAAGTGCTCTATGCCAAAAATATAAAAAGTGCATAGATGTTCTCGGAGTAGACATGTCCAGAGCGTTTGACTCAGTTCATAGAGGCAAACTTCTTGAAGTACTCATAAGCTTCCTAACAACGGATGATATCAAAATTATACAAAAACTACTGCAGAATACGCAACTAGCAACCAAACTCGGAAAAACTACTTCAGAATTCTTTTATACTTCACGTGGAATTCCGCAAGGAGACTCTTTGTCACCAGTTCTATTCATAATCTACCTGGAGGCTGCACTGAGAGATTTCAGGCCTTTAATTGAGAACAACAAAATAATCGAGTTAATATTTTCAGACGATCTTGACTTTGTTTCTGAAGATGTTGAAATTCTTCATCACGTTCTCAAGAACTTACCAAATGCCTTTTCTAAATGGTTCTTAGTTGTCAACCAGGACAAAACTGAATATACAAAACTTGTACGAGTTGTACGCACTTACGATGAATCATGGAGAAGGCATAAAAAAGTTGGTTCACTACTTGGAGACTCAGAAAATGTTACCCACAGAAAAATCCTATCCACTGCTGCATATAAAAAATTCTTAACTATCTGGCGTTTTAAGAAGAGCATAACTTCGAATACAAAGCTAAAATTGTATAAAACATTCGTGGTTCCAGTCCTGACATACAACTGTGGGACATGGGGGATTACGAAACGGGAAATGGACAATCTGGATCAATTTCATAGAAATCAACTAAGAAACATCTTGAGAATACATTTCCCGAAAAAGATATCAAATTCAGAACTGTACAAAAGATGTGGCTTAAGGCCATTATCAGAGGAGATTCTCAAGGCTAGGTGGAGACTTTTTGGTCACATCTTACAAATGGATATGTTGACTCCACCAAACATTGCAATGGAGAACTATTTCGCAAAACTGAAGGGATCATTCCGTGGCAGGCCTAGAGTGACGTTGCCTTCAGTACTAAATGATAACCTAATCCGAATAAACAAAACTCTACGAAATGGTGAAGATCTTGACTCACTACGAGCAATGGCCCGGAACAGGGGAACATGGAAGAGGATGTGTGGAGGATACTGGACGTGGCACAAGGGGAACTTAATTAATCTAATTAATTTTTGATTTCCCGGAAGTGCTTAAAAAATAAAGAAGCAAATGGAAATTGAATTTTATTTCGGTAAAATTTAATACTTCACTTTTTTTTAAATAAATTTTTTTTGTAATAATATCAAATGTAGTTATTTTCATAGATGAGAAGTTACCCAATAACTATTTTAAAATTATTAATTAAATTCTGAAATTTGCCGATTTCCAAATTTGCCGCAAAAACTGCTGGAACCAAAATTGGCAAATTTGGGAGAGTTTACTGTATGTATCCGAGATAACTATCTGAAAAACTGTTCTCCGACATCATTGAGATAAGTTTTTCTTTATTGGAAAAATTACTATCTAAAGACCGAAATTTTAAACCCGAAAACATTTTGAATTACATTATTCTGTATTTTAATAAAGACTTTGATAGTTTTTTATATTAAAAAATATTTTTTTGTAGATAAATATCATAAAGTCAAAAAAAGTCAAAATTTTGGAATTTTAAAGTCAGTAAAGTCAAATTTTTAGGTCAAAATTTCCGATTTATAGTCAAAATAAAAATTCGCTTTAGTTATCAGCGTACGCAGGAATGCTCTGCATACAAGCTTTGAGGCCGACCGACAAAAAAACAGGCCGACAGCAATGGGGCGTATTACCTTTCCACTCTTGTCGAATGCGATTAACTTGGCGGAAAACATTACGTGTCGAATTGTTTCTGGTAGTGTACCTGAGAGCATTCAGTTCATTAGTTTGGTGATGGCCAACACGAGCCGGACCCCAGAGTTGCCCTTGTTATGAGCAATGAGGTCTTTGAGGTGACCCGGGCGGAGCCCATCTAGTCCTCCATTGTTGCTCGGGACGAAAGAGAGAATCCCATCTTTTACGTCCTCTTCAGAGACAAATAGATTGGGTAATTGTCTGGGGCAAGGAGGAATCCGGTGGTCGTTAGGGGGACTTGGGTGTCGCTCAACAAGTGATGCGTAGGACTGTTCAGACGGCTCAATTATACGGTGTTGATCTGCAAGGATCCTCACGGCAGGACGGATTCCACATTCCTAAAGTTTTCGACGGATCGCACTTCTTAATTTCTGAGTGTCCGAGATAGTTGATGTTGGCTTCTCATGGTTTTGGGATTTGTAGGTTAGTTTTTCGGAGTCTGCCAGTAGGTTTCTTGAGAAGAATGTGTGGACATTCTCCTTTACTAATGACGTAAGTGATTTCTCTTCTTTCCCCCTCCTATGGGGTATGCATAGTGTGAATGGAGCGAAGCAAAATAATCGTACCCAATCCTCAGAGTCGTTCGAAGAAACTTTTCTTTCAATACACTCACATAGGCAGTCCGCGACAGATATACGGACAGCTTTGGGGATCCTGATCAGGAGTCTTCATGTGTGTGTCAGGTTTAAGATCAAATCAAGTATTTCCTGAAGGTATAGTGGAACATGTTCAGAAGGGTAGCGTAGGGAAAAGTTTGTCGTATTATCTGGTAGGAGACATGACCGACAGTGCCAATCGGAAATGACAGCTAGGGCTCTTTTAGTCATTCTGGAACAGGACATGTGTTAGCCACATGAACAGGCCTTGCAATTGATCATCCACTTTCTTTTGTTCATTATGTTGCATTTTTGCAGATCTCATCTTCTTTTGCAGTTTTCTGCATGTTCTTTTCTGATTTTCCTTTTTTTCTCTTTTTTTCTTAGCACCACAACTAGTAGCGTGCAAACCAAATTCCCTCAATTTTATTTTATTTATTTAACACCCAAGACCACGGTAAAACCAAAACTAGCTATCACGTGATCCCGATGCGCTCCGCCAAAATCCTCATTCTATCCCGGTGCTCCTCCCTCGTACCCACACAAGCTCGTACAGGGCGGCTGACTGTATTTGCATGGCCACCTTCCCGCATGCCGGAGTTTTGTTTAATGAGGGCCTCCAGAGTAGTCGGTCCGGTTCTGTGTCTCCCACAAGACCACCGCTCCGTCATTCTGAAAGCTTTCTTTTGAACGTCCTCAATTTCTTAGTGTTCGTCAGTTATAATGAAGGTCCCCACGAAGCACACGCGTACGAGAAACATGGTTCGATGTATTGCTTGTAATTGTTCATCAAGACTGGGTTGGTACCTGTCTTCCATATTCCAGATAAACATTTCAATACATTGATTTTCTTCTCGCACTTCAGAACAATGTTTGCCACGTGTAGTGACAAGCATAAGTGCGTATCCAGTGTCACGCCCAGTATCTTCTGACATGCTGAAAGGGATTTCAACGTTGTCCAATTTTAAGGTGACAGTCTTCTTCCCCAACCTTTTGTCCGACGTAAACATAGACGTGACAGACTTTCTGGAATTTATCGTGACTCGGTTCTTCATTACCCAGGCGTTGAGTCGGTCAAGGTTAATTTGTAATTTTTCTGTAGCATTTTGGATATCCCGATCACGCGGGGCCAAAACAATGTCGTCTGCATATGTGAGTAGAACATCGTTATTGGATTCCGGTGTCGGGAGGTCTGTCAGGTATAAATTGAATAAGGCGAGGGATAAAGGAGATCCTTGGGGGACACCGTTTGGGAGAAAACGTGAGACTGATTTCAGTCCTCCGAGGCATACACGTCACCCTTAAGAAATTTGTTATCCAAAGTTTAAGCTTCCCCAGGATCTCGGACTGGAAAATTTTTTTTGATAATATTTTTTTCGAAATAGAATCAAAGGCCTTGTTAATATCAATGGAACATAAGACTGTTTTCGAATGCCTTGGTTTGTTTGAAAAACCATCTTTAATGAAGTTGGTTAATCTCTGTAGGTACGTTGATGTAGAACAATCGCTCTTGAATCCGTGTTGAAAATCTTTTTCTGGTAAGAAAGCCTTGATTCTCCAAGCACAAGCCTCTCCAGGATTTTCGATGGACATTGGTCTAAATCATGCCGGATTTCCTTAGGTTTTCCAGGTTTCAGTATAGGTCGGATGTTGGCTTGCTTCCATATAAGTTAAATAAAAGAAGAGACAGAGGGGAGATTTGCGGATCCCATTGGGGAGTAGTCTTGATTTTGAAGTGGTGCACTTTACGAGAAATGCACTTTACGGCTCTCCAGCTAAACATAAATGGAATTAAAGGAAAAATCAGGGAACTCCGGTCAATCCTGGCTTGTCAAAAGATTAACGTTGCGATGATTCAAAAGACCAAACTATCTTATAATGACCCTACCCCAACATTCCAGGATCAAAACTATCAGGAAGGACCGTAGAGCAAAAAGAGGTGGAGGTCTGCTTACTCTATTCAAAAAGAACTTGAAATGCAGAGACATCTCATCGGAAGTGAGGAAACTTGTTGGGGATGATGATGTAACAGAAATAATTGGAATCTCGCTCGGGACAACGGAAGGAAGACTATGCCTAGTGAATATCTACGTTCCGCCTCCTGATTCCTATCCGAAGAGCTATGTTATGCCAAACCTATCAAGACTGTCTTCCTTCGATGAGAACATGATCTGCGGGGATTTGAATGCGAATATGACTGCCAACTCAACTAGCTGACATGAGAGGGAAACTATTATTATCGCAAACGGATTCCCTAACGATATTGAATGATCCATCGAGAAATACAAGGACACCACTGAGAAAGACAGATAAACCTACCTCACCGGACGTAACACTCTGCTCATCGTCGCTTTATTAAAAATTGATTGATCAGACATCTACGAAACAAGTAGCGACCATAATCCAATTTATGGTCAAAATCAAAAGTGAGGCAAACGTGAGGAGAATTCCTTGCAGCTAAAATTACAAAAGTGCTAACTGGAAATTGTATCGCGAAATCTCAGAAGATAAAATGAAGAATTGTTAGTTGGATAGCTTCAGTTCTCTGGAGAATGCCATCTTACCCGATAACCTCGATAACCTCGGATATGAAAGTCAGGATCAGAACATTGAATAATGAAATAAAGGCCACAGAGCTCAAGGCCCAGAGGTTGAAAATTTTCACACATGGAGCACATGAAGTCTGATACACTACCATCACACAGGGACTAAAGAGACTATCAGAACCACTCTTCTTTTCGGAGAGAGTTGAGGGATAAAATACATTTCGCAAAAACGACACAATCGACGGACCGGACAACATTCCTATTATTTTATTAAAAAATCTTGGAGACGGGGGGAGTCACTTTTCTAACGTCGGTTTTCAACTATTTGATTAACCAGAATGTGATATCATTATTATGGAAACAGGCACTAATGCAGTCAATACTAAAACCAGAAAGACGAGAGATGACCCAGCAACTTTTAGACCGGTGTCACTATTATGTTCCATGTCAAAAATCCTGGAGAGGCTTTTGCTCGAGAGAATAAAATAATATTTACCAGAGAGGCTTTGTCAACATGGATTCAAAAATGAGAGATCCACGTCTACATATTTGCAAACATTGACCGATTTCATTCGAGTCGGATTCACAACCAAGTCGAGACACTTTAAAACAGTGCTATGCTCGATTGACATACATAAAGCTTTTCACTCTCGAGGAAATTCTGTCGAAAAAAATATTTTAATCTGAGATCTCAGGGAAGCTAAAGCTTTGGATCACTAATTTCCTAAGTGGATGAAGGGGACGTTTGCCTCGGAGGTCTGAAATCAATCTCACGGCTCCTCCTCAACGGAGTCCCTCAAAGATCTCCTTTATCCCATGCTCTGTTTAACCTCTTTCTGGCTGATCTCCCGACTCTTGAATCTGATAATGATGTTCTACGTTCCTATGTGGATGATATTGTGTTGGCTTCGCGAGATCAGGACATCCAGAAGGCTACAGAAAGAATACAAATTAACCTGGACAGGCTTAATGCCTGGATAATGGAAAACCGGTTCGTGGTGAATGCAGAGAAGTCGTCCATGTCACTATTTACCTCTGACAAAAAATTGGGAAGGAAGACAGTCACCTTGAAATTAAACAAGGTCGGCATCCTTTTCAACAGATGTCAAAGGATCTTGGGTGTGACAATTGATATGCATCTCTGTTTGACACCACACGTAGATAACATTCTATTGAAATGCAAGAAACTGAACGTATTGAAAAGTTTATCGGGAATATGGAAGAGTGGTACTGACCCAGTCTTAATGAACGTGTACAAACAGCACATCGAGCCATGTTTCTCATATGCATGCGCCTCGTGGAAACCGTCCATATCTTGGACAAATATGAGGAAAATTGGGAAAATGCAAAATAGGGCTTACAGAGTAACGGAGCGTTAAAGTTGTGAAGATCACCGAACCGGACCTACGCTTCTGGATGCCCTTATGAGACTAGACTCCAGATCACGGGAAAGTGGCCCTGAAAATTCAGGCAGCCGAACCGGACCTACGCCTCTGGATGCCCTTATGATACTAGACTCCAGATCACAAGAAAGTTGCCTGAAAATTCAGGCAGCCGTCCTGTACGTTCATGCGCGGGCACGAAGGAAGAACACCGTGCAAAGATTAGGTCTCTGTTAGAATGCATCAGGATCACGTGATGATTAGTTTGGTCTTACCATGGTCTTGGGTTAAATAAAAAAGTCTTATTATGCAGTACATCTCTGGCTACCATGGCAACACGTAAAAAACAGGCTGCCCGTAGGTTTCAAGCCACCCATGTGACAGCGTTTTCTTAGCTTTAAGGATCCGCAGGATTCCATCTTTTCTGAGACAAATACTGGAATTTCTTTCCAAATCAGCCATGAATTTGTACAACATACATGCACTTTTATGAGAAATTTAAACAAGTCCTCCTCCAAGTTTAGCACGATTATATCTAATCTTTCCTTGTTAGCAAGCTTTAAATGTACTTTATACTCTGTTAAAACAATATTTCAGCATAAATAGACTCAAATTCCTTCGTTTCAATGTCAATTAAGTCAATATAGTAATTATAATTTTCTTAACTACCCTACGGAAATCATTATCTCGGTCTTAGCAGAATGAGAGATAAAGTTGAAGAGTTTTCTCTCCTAGTCACTGTGGCTACTGAAATGAAAGATCTACAACGGATGTCAGACGGATTTTGCACTTATAAATTATAAAAAAAACGACATATATCCTCTGTTTAGAAATGTCCTGCGCTTTTGATATCATGAACAGAGATAGACTTATGATCGTCCTTGCAGATATTTTGGACAAGGACCAAGTAAAGATGATGGCGGTAGTTTCCTATCTGTAAAAAATTGAAATTTTTCCGTTTATTGATACAAGCAGGATCGTGGTGATTCTCCAAGATGTTCTTAACCACCAAAATAATTTCCACCTATTTAAGATTTTGTGATATAAAGTCATTGCCACATTTATAATAAAGTTAGTCGACTTGCATCCAAAAACAATTGATAGGACGGAAAGCGACCGGATGGAGTAATAATCTTTCCGTTCAATGAGGAAAACTGTTGTTTGGAAAAAAAACATGTGTCGACTCTATTCCCCACTAACATCATAGGGAGCGCAATAAAGGCACATTCCGCCGCAGGTAAAGAAAAATATACAGGGCTCCTAGACCGATATACCTTTCGGGCGATTGCTGTCGAGACAACCGGAGCGATAAGCAGCAATTCACTGGTCTTCATTAAGAAACTCGGACGTATTGCCTCGCCCAAAAACCATGATGACAGCGAAACGTGATGGCTCATCTCCATAGCGGTCCTGAAGGGACACGTCGCATCAATAAATTCGACGGGAATTAGATATTTACTTTCTAAAATAATATCTTTATATTCTTTTAATTAGCATAAAATATTGACAGAAATTATTAATTGATTTAATGGATTATTTACATTGACATAATTTCTAATAATTAGGAATATTGCAGTTATTTGTCCAAATGATGACAAGGAGTGGATAGTTGTATGCAAGATTAGGTAGACCACAGGAGACTATATAAGAGCCAATGAAAAGTTTTTTCATATAGTGGCCTAATTTTTGAATAGGGAGGCAATTAAAATTAATTTTTTATGTGAAGGTTACTGGAAGGTATACTTGACAAATCAAATCCGATTATAAATGGTCAAGCAGAAGAATCGACCCTCTAAATAGTTTGGATACCTTTGACATGAAAAGATTTATATAATTAAAAATAAGTAATAAAAATTAAAATAATAAATTATAAACGTGAAGAAATGACGTTGAATATTGTAGACTTTATTGCTGGAGGGTTTAGAGTTGTTATAATATAGACTTGGTGGAATGATGGGGGTAATGGTAACATGTCCATTTGAAGTATTAAAAACACGACTTCAATCAAGTGGATATAAGAATTACAACATATATTCTGGTAATTCAAAGATTATCTCGGCATTTGCGTAATATTAATAGTTATAAAGTGAAATAGTATGTAATGAAGGATTTGGGGGATTATTCCGAGGATTGGGAGTAAATCTAATAGGGATTGTGCCATCAAAGTATTATTTATAATAATAAGAGCTATTCACTTTTATTCATATTCAGCAGCGAAAAGGTATATTAGTGGAGATGAAATAGCATCAGGAGTACAAGTTGTATTGGCTGCTGCATTTGGAGGTTATCAGTAGTTAATAAATGAGGTATTTGCACAGCCACAGTGACAAACCCACTATGGGTAATAAAAACACGAATTCAATTAAAGAATGACTCTATTGTTGGAATTGTAAGAAATATAATAAATAAGGAAGGATGGTTAACTCTGTATAGTGGTCTTATGGTGAGTTATTTGAGTGTAAGCGATGCCATCGTCTACTTTGCTGTGTATGAATCATTTAGAAAGAAATATTTTAAATCTGATTGGTGGGTTTTGCTTGTGTTATCTGGAATATCAAAGTCTGTATCATGTTTGTGTACATATCCATTGGAAGTAATACGGACTCGTTTAAGGGAAGAGAATAGTGAGTATAAGACAATGTATAATACAATCCGGGGAATATATTTAAATGAAGGATTACTCTCATTCTATAGAGGACTTGGGACTCAATTAATAAGACAGATTCCAAATTCAGCTGTAATGATGATTACTTATGAATATGTTTGTCATATTTGTAAATAAAGAGTAATTATTATAAAAATAGTTAATTCTTTTGTAGTATTTTAATTCGTTTAAAATAAATTTGATTAAGTTTTGTTAATTTATTAACTGTATTGTTGAGGTGCTTACTAAAAGTATCCCTAACTGGTGATTCCTTTAATAATAATGAATATTACATTTATAAATTTAAGTTTCATTTGATTAATAATAGAAAAACTTTCACTATTGCAAACAGAAATGAAATCTCTCCATTTATCAGTATCTAAGCCCCAATATTTAACAGATGTAATCTTATTACTATGAGAGTGCATAACAAAGTCTTTAGGACTGAGGAGTCCATAGCAAATAGTACAAATAATACATTTATCATATTCACTGTTATATAGATTATCCTCATAATAACCCTTCTGTTCTCCAAAACAATTATGCTTTATCATAACAGCACTTTTAGAAGGTGATGGGGCCTTAATGTAATCCTCAATAAAATAATAACATATTCTTTCTGCGTCTGATTTGTTAATCAATCCACAATTTGGTGCCTCCATTGGTATTACATTTGACTTTTTTAATATTATAAGTTGTTCTGTCGTACATATACTCAGTTCTATATTCATTCTACCACATATTTCATTTATTTTCTTTAATGATATATCTTTAAGCACTGTATTTAGTAGTACTGACAGTATTAACCTCTTTTCTCCATTCACTACAAAACATGGTATCTCTTCATTTCTAATATTTGTATATATTTTTGTTAACGATCCTACTGAAGTAAACCACTCATCCTCCATAAATACATCATTACGAATAATCACTCTTTAGTAGAATTATCATAACGCCAAAATATCAATAAGGACGTAATAATTCAATATTGATTTCAGGATAAACTTTGTGGTTCTGTTGCCATGCACATTTAAAGTTCACTATTCCCGGATATCATTATGGGGATTAATTTATAATTCTTCCTCATTTTACAATCATACCTCCTCACATATTTCCCTACAATGCGATCTCTTCATTGGGAAACCTAGTCATATAAAGTATCCAAAGACATTACAAGTGTCCTCGAGAACTTGGTATTCCTGAATACTTACACAAATACCCGTCACACACTCTTCTACAATTATAGGAGTAACATATGACACATTGATGTGCTTTACCGTTCACATGAAAAGAACATGTGGAGTCGGTTTTTTTAAATGTTTAAGAAGAGAATTAAAATCAGTTTCGTCTTAGGAAGACTTTTCCGATTTATGTTGGGCACGTTGGAGGATCAAAGACGTAAGATTACGAATGATCGCGTGCCAAGGATCACCAAATAATTTGACTTTTTCTTGTCAAATTTCTCGGTGACCCCAGACATCTTTTACATCATCCAGTTTACATACTCATGTCGGTAGAGATGGGTGGTGCCCACATCGTAGACGAGCCAGGTTTACCAGGATTTCCCTAGGAAGAGAAGATTCCGATTGGTCTATTAGAGGAGAAGGTCGGCGTTGTATTTTATTATCACCGAGTCTTCGGACGGTTCTAGTAGAAACATAATCGTGTATCTGTTTCAAACGACCGTGGTCATTAGTGTAGAAAGGGATGGATGAAAGCATTCGAGACAGGTCACGTTGTCATAATTTTTCTTTCTTTTAGAAGTCTTCATAGAGAGTGACATGGATCGTCTGGGATAGAGGTTGGGAGAGGAACTGCAGAGCTCTCATTTCCAAATGTTCTCCAATGGGAAAGATTTTTAATTTTCAGTGATTATCAATATGGGTTTATTTAAGACATCCGGTAATGGTCTGAGCGCGATGCTTTTTTTCAATTTATTTGTAGTTTGTCAAGTTGAGGGAGGCAGAAATCGAAAAACAAGGTTCGAATGAATTGTTTATGATGGTTAGGTCCTCGACCGAAAGAACAGCCTGACAAAGTTTTCAGTATGTTGATTTTGCGAGAGGCCTTTGTGCATTATTCCTTCACATGTTTCGAGAAAATCAAGTGTTAGTCGAAAATTACTCCATGTATTTTTGGATGTTTCCTTACTAAAAGTAATTGTCCACTAATTTTAAAATTGGCTAAAAATTTGATGTGAATAAAGTGACAGTGAATTTCAACGGAGAAGGAGATAGTTGATTTGCTCCAAGCCACTTTTCAAGAGAATTTAAGTGGTTATGGACATCATTTGTTGCTTCGTTAGCGTCATTATCTTAGAGACGATAATCTGTTCATCCGCATATGATAAGACAGGTCTCTTGGAATATCGCTTAGGTGCAAGTTGAATAAGGTGGGAGACAAAACTGAGCTTGAGGAAATCTACTTGAAAAAAATCGGTAGTGAGATAAACAAGACATAATTTCAGCCTAACCTAGTCTTCCAGATAGGAATTTCGTTAACTAATTATGAAGACTTAGAGGAATTCGAGATGTAAGATTTTTTTAGAACTCACCTTGATGTTCTATCATACGGATTGGTTAGATAAATCAATGCAAGGATTGTACGTTTGGGAGTATTGTAATTATTTAATTCATCATATTAGAATGAGCGAACAAAATTAATTTAATTAGTAATAATTTGATATTATAAAATTTAAATTAAATAGAGTAAATAATAACTATTATGGGTGTTATTGGGAAGAATTCGAATCAAATTAGTGGTAGTTGGAGATGGTGGATGTGGAAAGACATGTTTATTGTTACAAATGGCAGGACAGGGTTATAACCATAACTATATACCAACAGTATTTGAAAACTATGTTCGTGAATCAGAATTTGTGGGAAGAAGGTAAGACTAATATTAATGTTTTTGGTTGAAATGGCTCTATGGGACACAGCAGGACAGGAAGATTACGATCGACTACGTCCACTATCATATCCTGACACTGATGTATTCCTTATATGCTTTTCAATTGAGAGTCTTGAATCTCTCGAGAATGTATCTACTAAGTGGGCTCAAGAGGTAATGGTATGCATATATATAGATTGAGAGATATCGTGGTCGTAAGCCTTTTATATTGGTTGGTACTAAAAGTGATTTGAGGAATGGTCCTGGAACATTGGTTAGTAAAGATCAAGCAATAAAACTTTCTGAACAAATCCATGCATATAGTTACGTTGAATGTTCCGCAAAAGATGGTACTGGCATTGAAGAACTCCATGATCTTGCTGTACGTATTTCAAAGCAAAATTCATCCAAAGTAAATAAAATGTGCTCTCTTATTTGACATTTAACTGTTATACGGAATTATTAATCTTTAATACTTTTAAGGAATTTACATTATTAATATAAGAGTTTACAAAATAGGAGACATTCTTAATTTGCATTACTAAACAACTGAGAATATTCATTATAAGGAAAGGTTGTAGAATTATCATAGACATCCTACACTTTCGATTGAACACTTAGTATAAAGAGGAAGTGGGTGCCTAAGATTGGAAGATGATAATGCGTCGTGGTTAAATAATTGATGCTAAGTTACTTCAAAGATTTGGTTAACATTACCGATAAAATATACATTTTAAGTAAGCATTGTTACCACTTTTAATTAGACTAATATATTACAGTAAACTTCCTAATCTGCTGCTTTTCGAATCCGCTTGTTTTAATCGAAAATATAGAATTTCCTATGGACAATTCTCGAATCCGCCTTTAAAAATGGAGTTTTTCCCCAAAATACAGGTCGGACTGTGTCACATTTTGGTTAATCGAATAGATGAAAATAACTCTTCCGTCTACAAGATTTCTTAATAAAATAACAGGAATGTTTTCTGAGATTCATCTATTTTCTTCAGTTTTCTTTGTGATAATAGTGTATCCGACTTGCTGTGCTCCTTGTGTGTATTTTTTATGTAGAATTTTATCAAGTTGTTCACATCTCTTTGAACATAATCCTCAGATTAAATTTCATCATTTTTTGCCACGTTTAGAATAGGTTTCCATACTTCTCCTGTAGTACGATTTCAATTTATTGTTGTAAGCACACGATTCCGCTTTAACCTCTGGACCCTGAGCTTTTTGGCCATATTTCATTATTCAATTCTCTGATCAATAGTTTCATTTCAGGGGTGATCCGGTTAGATTTTTTAAGTTTATTTATTTCTTGAATCAAGGTCGTCTTTCCTCGACTAATTTTAATTAATGTTAGAAATAGCCATTGATTTTGCTTCTAAGATTATGGGGGTAAAGTACTGATAGCCTTATCCAGAGAAATGAAGCTATCCAAGTAACAATTCTTCATTTTGTCTTACGGGATTCCGCGATGCAATTTCCAGTTAGCACCTTTTTAATTGTGGCTGTTAGGAATAATCCTCAAGTTGGACTCTCTTTTGATCTTCACAAAAGTCGGATTATGGTGGCTTCCTGTTTCGTATAAGACTGCTCAATCAATTTTTGATGAAAGCGACGATAAGTAGAGTGTTAAGTCCGGTGAGGTGAGCATATTTGTCTCTCTGAGAAGTGTCCTTGTATTTCTCGATGGATTATTAAATATTGTTAGGGCGTCCTTTTGCGACAACAATAGTTTCCCTATCGTATCAGCTAGTTGAGTTCACAGCCATAAGGATTCAGATTCCCGTAGATGAAGATCTCATCGAAGGAAACCAGTCTTAATAGGTTTGCCATAGCATAGCTCTTAGGGCAGGAACCAGGGGGCGGAACATAGATATTCACAGGCATAGTCTTCCTTTCGTTGTCCCGAGCGAGATTCCAATTATTTCTGTTACATCATCATCCCAAACAAGTTGCTTCACTTCCGAGATGTCTCTGCATTTCAAGTTCTTTTTGAATAGAGTAACCAGACATCCACCTCTTCTCTTTTTACGATTCATCCTGATAGCCTTGTATCCGTGGAATGTAGGGGTATGGTCATAAAAAAGAGTTTGGTCTCATGAATCATAGCCACGTTGATCTTATGACTTGCCAGGAGTGAGCGGAGTTTCCTGATTTTTCCTTTAATTCCATTTATGTTGGAGACCAGTAAAGTGCTTTTCTCTTAGATGGCCTGAAGATTTCTTCCGGAAAAGTTTGATCTTCCGCGAAATTCATTGCACAGGGGCGAGAATGTCCCCGGGAGAGTGGGGTCTAAAAGTCCTTTTTCGGTGGGCATTAGGTGCCCCTGAGGGTTTCCAAATTCTTTTGAATTGTTGGACCACATAACGTCACACTAAAATATAATGAATATAATATTAGACTAATATATTACAGTCAAACCTCCCGCTGCTTCGAGAATCCGCTTTATTAATCGAAAATTTAGAATATCCTCTGGACAATTTTAGAATCCGCTCTTTATTAATATTGAAAATTTTTTGTATTTAATTGTAAGCTAAATTAATGAATATTTTAATTACATGCAAAATTGTTTTTCGTTGTGCTATTCCTTCTGTCAACGAAAAAATTACAATTCTTCGCTATATGTCTGAAAACATGTCAGTTTCTGCGCCTCAAATTTCCAGGATTTTTTCTTCCAGGCTGAAAAAGACGATTTCTAAATTAGAATCCGACCTTTTGAATAGACTGATATAAAAACATTAATCACAAGAATTCCAAAACTAAAATTCAATGAAATTGATGAAATGATTGCATGGATTAATGAGGATGAAACTTGAGTTTTTTTACGGGGAAATTCCTTCTAAAAGTGTATGCATTAAATCGAAGCCTAAAATAAAGTTTTCGAAGGATTGATTTTCATTTTTTTGAAAATCGTTCCGATGCGGATAAAGAATATCTGTGATGAAAGGAAGATAAAAAATCCTAGGTGTTTCAAAAATTTTAACATTAGAAATTATATTCTTAAACATCTTCTAACAAAGCATGGATGGACTGTGAAATTTTAACAAATGGTTGAGTGATTAAGAATAGATTTAGATATGTTCGTGCCCCTGTCTGAATACACTGGTCTCTTTTTGCCAGGATTATGTCGTCAGCATAAGCGAGGATCAGAGTATCGTTGCTGCTATGGGAAGGCGCGTAATAAATTGTTTTTTTAATATTATTATTAATTTGACTTACTTAATTTATCCTTATCATGTAGCATTTTTGGTTGAGCTGGTGACGTGGCTCTATTGCACACATGTCTTTTTCGTGCTTTTCTTCGGGATCTTTCACTATTAGCTCGTTCAATGTAAGAGGATTAAAGTCGGATACTAAAAGAAGAAATTTATGCGTGGATCTTGGATCGTACAAGGTAACTGTGGCGTGCTTACAGGAAACGAAAGTAAAAGGCGGACTAGATGAAATCAACAATGATTTCCGCCTGATTCTGCACCCTTCGAATTGCCCACATTACGGCATGGGATTTGCAATACAAAAAGAACTGAACAATCGAATCCACAAGACGTGGAGGGTGAGCGATAGAATATGTGTTTTACAATTAAAATACGGTGAAAGGAACAATTCCATAATCTCCATTATTAATGTATATGCACCAACTTCGGTGAGAGTATCAATCAATGGAGAGCTATCAAAATTCATTGAGAGAAAAGATCAACAGTGGAATAATGAAAAAATGCCTGGGGAGCTGTGGCAAGACACCATCGATGCAATAAAGTGCGCGGCCCATTCAACAGTTGGAGTAAAACCGAAGCATTTCAACGGGCACTATGACTACGAGCTTGAAAAATTATCCAAATTGCAGAGGAACCTACGTTTACAGGTCGAAACCTGTCAGGACCAGGCAAAGGAACACACTCTAAGAGTCATGTGGAACCAAACCCTGTATAAAATGAAGAAAAGAACGAGGGAAATAAAGGAAAATTAACTTGCTGGAATGGCTAAAGAAGTAGAAAGACTCAAAAACGAAGCGCTAAAGGCCCCTTAACGAATTTAAGACCCATCGTACTATTGACGACTCTACGCAAGACACTATCACTTATAGTGCTGAACAGGATTGGATCTGACATCGAGAACTTTCTCTCTCACGGTCAAAGCGGATTCAGGTCAGGGAGATCTACAGCTGATGTGGTCTTGGGACATCAATTGCTTTGTGCAACACATCAAAAGTATAAGGGGGCTATTGGCATCCTTGGCATAGACATGTCCAAAGCCTTTGACTCTATACACAGAAAGAGACTTTTGGATATTTTGGGAAAGTTGGTTGACGAGGACAGTGTCAGAATGATCCGCCTATTACTTGGAACAACGCAGCTAAGTGTACGTTTTGGAAATTTGGAGTCTGTCCCATTTGAGACAACGTTCGGGGTACCGCAGGGAGATTCTTTGTCACCGGTACTTTTTGTGACATATCTGGAGGCGGCACTCAGAGACTTCAGACTATTAATTGGCGATCTACCTCAAACTGAAGTGATTTATGCAGATGATATCGACTTTATATCCAACGACGAGAAAACATTAAACTATATACGGACAAGGATGCCAGATGTCCTAGAAAAATGGTTCATCAAAATCAATACGGAAAAGACGGAGACAACTACCATACGCCGTGAACTAACCCGAACTGATGAAAAATGGAGATACTGTAAAAAATTGGGGTCGTTGCTCGGAGACGCTGAGGATATCACTAACAGGAAGATGTTGGCCGTCGCGGCCTTTAGAAAAATGGGAGTAGTCTGGAATCATCGTAAACAAATTAGCACACAATTACGTGTGAGACTATAATGCCTTCGTGAAACCAGTCCTAATGTACAACGCTGCAACCTGGGGTGTCTCAGAAGCGGTAATGGACAAACTAGATGCCTTCCATCGTAAGCAACTCCGACTGTTGCTTGGCATCAACTGGCCAAAAAAATTACAAACAAAAATCTATACAAAGTATGTAATACAAGACCATTGAGTCTGGATATCCTGGAATCAAGATGGCGTCTGTTTGGTCACATCCTTCGAATGAGCCAGATGACGCCTGCTAAAATATCAATGGATAACTATTTCTGCCCAGAAGTGAATACCTCGTTCCGTGGAAGACCTCGCATAACTTTGCCAGAGGTTCTACACAAGGACCTGACCAATGTAGGACGAAAGCTGAAAACTGGAGATGATCTGGATACGCTCGGAATAACTGCCTGTAACCGCGGAGCATGGAGGAAGTTGTCAAGAGAATTGTACAAGAAAAAATAACCTAAAGAAAAATACGGCACAAGCGGAACCTTAATTAAATAAATTACATTTTTGGTTCTTCGAAAGTTCTATTAATAATAATATCATGTAGCAATAAGAGTTGCACTTTTCTCCACCATTGTTGAAGAAAAAATTACGGTCTTGTATAAGACACAACAATACTTCGGATCTTGGAGAATTACGGAAAAAATTGAGAAACACTTTTATGTTCATTTGATTGTTATCAGCATCGAGATGATCTCCAAATGGGCATAAGATAGAAATGTGGAGCGTGTGTTAAATTAGTAAAGGGGATACCTTCACGAACAAGTGTCATAACCCCTCCCCATTTTTTCCTTAGTACGGTCCATGCGAATGGATGAGTATTTCAATGAATTGTGGAGTAAGACGTGATAATGGTGACAATAGAATTTCTTGTATTAAAGCAATACCACATCATATCTTTTAATATTTAGCTTTTCGAGCTCACATTATTTAGGACCAGACAACATAACCACATGTGAACTGAAGCACCTAGGCCATCGAGCCCTGAAACTATTAGCCTATATATCCAACCTATCCATTAACATGAATACATTCCCTGAAATATGGAAGAAATCTCCAATCAAACATATTCGAAAACCTAACCAATAAATAAACCATTTTCCTATCACCCAATATCTATTCTGAGTCCGGTCTCAAGGATCCTTGAAAGGCTTGTTCTGGAAAAAGCACAAGACTCAATCTCAATACTTTCGACCCAGCACGGATTCCAGCGTAATTATTCGACCATACACACCTCACAGCCCTCACCCAATTCATTGCGAAAGGATTCAACTCCCCCAAACCCCATAAAAGAACAGTACTTATATCCGTAAACATCACAAAGCGTTCGATTCAGTCCCCAAGAAACTCCTTACAAAGAAGATATTTGAACAACATCAAATCAAGATTTCGCTACTTTCCAAATGGAGTACCCCAAGGCTCCCCACTGTCACCCCAACTCTTCAATCTCTACAAAACGAAATGCCACAAATCTGTAAAATCCTTATGAAGAACAAGATTATTCTTATTAACAAAACACCGAAGATTTTGGAAAGTCACTTTTGATCAGGGACTCTCATTTATCCGACATGTTGAGAACAAAGAAACTTTTGCTCTGAAGAAAATGAGAATTTTAAAAGTGCTCTCAAAAACTCTTAGAGACCAAACTGGGAGCCTAGTCACGGTTTATTAACATTTATCCGACCCACGATGACGAATGCAAGTCCTTCGTGGGCAATGCAGATTTCACGATCCTCCACACTGAAACTATCCGCAATCGAGGAGACTACAACAAGGTTAATTGGACAAGGACATAAATCCAGCCCAATGAAAACTTCTTAATCGAATTACAACAGAAACTTTTAAAGGCGGCTAGTTTACCGAGCTGCCCTCTGTCCCATACACTATCGAAATATCTACAATCATGCAGAAAGTTTAACCTATGCCGTGTCTGATGAAAAGAGCTGTATAGGATTCTCAACCCCTCCGGACTCGTCGTCTCTCTTGTCGGTCTGGGATCACTTAGTTAGTTGAGAAAGTTTATTTCTTTCTAACGTTTACCCCCAATGATCCTGGGGGTAATTTTATTTACTTTATTAAACCCGAAATCACTAGAAAGAGGATAAAAGTTATCGTCTAATTATTGATCCAGGTGTCCATACCAGTCCTTTTCCTGCTGTTAGTTTTGGAGTCCTGGATTAATCTCCACAGCGGGGAAGGTTTCTTCTCATATCTCGGGCAGGTGTCCAGATATAGTTTATGTCCGGCCAGAGGGAATGGTCAGGGGACTTTGCTATCTTGAGGAAGTCCGGGTGACGTTCCGTAAGGTATTCCAAGATTGAAGGAAGCTTAGTGTTCTCCATAGTAACGAAATTTACGTCTTTTTTGACGATCTCAATAGTATTCTGAGACATCGGTTTTGTAAAACATCCAGCTTGCTCTGTGCGATAGTGATAACGGGGCAATCAATACGTAGGCGTACTCGATACTCGGTAGAACAAATTGTTTGTACAGAAGTACTAACGATATTGGAGAGTGAATTTTCTTTTGGATTAGTCCACTTGATGGGTAAATGTGAGTAGGAGATCCAGGATGACTCCAGGGATTGAAAGGGTCATGTTAATAGGAAGCGGGGAGTAATAATGTTATTCGTTGTGTTGCCCGTAATTCTTTTAGTGCTGAGGTAAACGTAATTACATGTGACTTTCCTGATGATATTTTCAGACGGTTCTTCAGGAACTTCTTCAGGAACCAAAGACCCATCAGGTTTAGTAGATCTTGCATGGACCGACAACATAACCACACGAGTGATCATGTGGGTAATAATAATAATAATAATTTTAGTGTTAGGTATTCCGATGGGTCCAGGTTGTACGTCTCCGAAAATGGCAAGAGACTCTAGGAAGAGGCTGAACCTCCCCTTGATCCTGTCGAAGAGAAGATCTACATCCAATTTTGTAACTGAGGAGGTGATGAAATAAAAAATCAAGAATATTTAACTGGTTTCGTTAATGGGAAATCATTTATTATTAAAAATATGTTTAATAGTTACTCCAATAATTCTATAATAAATGTCGTATAACATAAGAACCAGGGTCCATCTACGTGTCCGGGGTGATAAATCAAACTAATCACTCCAAAACATATGGTTATAGGAGTCATTGATGAAACCAACTCATTTTTAAAAATTTTCAGGACTTTTTTACTTTAACTTTAACAACTTTATTAGCAAGGAAAATTAAAGAGGTTAGTTGGCCTCATGCCGCAAGTCCTGCAAACCCTTGAACTCTTCTCTGCACTCGTTCATTTTGTGCTGCAACATACGAGTCAATGATGGCATTTCTTTTTAGGAAATTTTCCATCCTTTTTTCTGCTGAATCTCTTATCGACATTACTAGCAAATTTTCATCTTCATCTAGCTTCTCGTCGAGCCTTTTGTGTAGGGCAATCTTGATCACTGCTTTCCTCAATTTTTCAAGAAGCAAGATAAAACGCGTTTTGTATGCAGTCTAATACCATCCTTCCACTATATAAAGGAGTGCTGGAATGATCGTACTTGAAAAAATAATTAAAAACATATCCGTTTCGAGTCGCAATTTCATTGTACAGAAAATCGCATGGTGAGCTTTTTTCCTTTTAAATTAGCACAATGTGCTCCTAGATTTCTCAAAAGCTGTTCCGAGATACTTCAGAGAGCTCACAATGTCGATTCTGCATGCGGAGTCTTTATGATTTTCTTTACCATTTTTACCGAAGAACCTCATTGCACTAGATTTTTCTTCTGACAATTTTAACCCAGTCTTTTATCTCTTCCATGTACACATTGAGTCTCCTCTCTGAGATCATGCTCGATCTCAGAGACATCAGAAAATGAGTATATCAGTGATCTCCTACTTGGTGTAGTCGGAAACGGGAAACCGGCCATTAGAACATTAATCACACGGGTGGCTTGATGCCTATGGGGAACCTGTTTTTTCCGTGTTTCCATGGTAACAAGATATCAATTGCTAAATTTAATTCAGTCCCGTTGTCCGAGTGTAGAATTTGACAAAGTCCATGTATGTGAAAAAGGACTCCAAATTCAGAGGGATCTGGCATGTGTTTCTATCTCGAACTCGCAATCCAGAGGAATTACCAAATTTTTTATGTTTCCGTTCAAGAATAGTCTGAATTAAATCAGAATTAGACTTATCGTTTCTAAGCGAAAAATGTGAGGTCTTTTCTCGTACTCTCCGTTTCATTTGAGTATTTATATCTTTAGGATCGATACCACATAAGATCTGTTTAATTTTTTAATATTCGACAAGATCTCTGATATACCCCCTAAATTGAGCGTTTCATTTGAGTACTTATATTTTCAGGATCGATTCCACATAAGATCTGTTTAATTTTTTAATATTCGACAAGATCTCTGATATACCCCCTAAATTGAGACATAAAAATCACTAAAGCCATGCTGTTAAAATTAAAAGAAATCAGGTTAGTTATTTAATGAATACAGTTTGAATTAATTTTTTATTTAGAATTAATGAATTAGTTAAATGTTGTTCTTATAATAGTTACAAAAAATCATATTATGTATTATATTTTTTGTTACCACGGAAACACGTAAAAAACAGGTTGCCCATGTGACATATTACTNAATCACTAAAGCCTTGCTGTTAAAATTAAAAGAAATCAGGTTAGTTATTTAATGAATACAGTTTGAATTAATTTTTTATTTAGAATTAATGAATTAGTTAAATGTTGTTCTTATAATAGTTACAAAAAATCATATTATGTAGTATATCTTTGGTTCTCACGGAAACACGTAAAAAACAGGTTGCCCATGTGACATATTACTCTTCGTTTTTTTAAATTTCGTCTCATTGACCATCAAGATGCAAGTAATGCTAGTTTATTATGCTTTTTCCCTAAGGATCCGGCAATCAATAGCACTATTTTTAGTCCTCGTTCCGAAAATCGGTGACCGATGTCAAGGTCTCCCATTTTTGTCCCATACTACTTCGAACACGTTTTTATACAAAATTAAAAATTTCGTTTTTCCTCCAAAAAGAGGCCGGTAACCATTTGTTTTGGAATGTTAAGTTTGACTTATCAGCCCAGGAATTCCACAATCGTACATTGGATGAGTTTTGTAGTTCATTAGTGAAAATGTATCCTCGATTATCTTAAACAGCTTTATATGTGCAATGACATATTTGTGTGAATCATAATTCAGCTCTCTTTTAACAATTAGAAATAAATACAGAAATTTTCTAAATCTAAAACATGAAATTCGTATTGCGATTAGCGACAAAATCCCAAGATTCGACAAAATCATCAAAAATAAACATAAAAAAGCCAGTAATTGTTTACTTTTGTTTTTCTTATTTTTGCTTTTTTAAAGTTTATTGTGTTTGATTGTTAATTTTTTATTTTTTTATAAATTAGCAAATTTCTGGTTAAATAAAAATAATAATAATATAAATTAAAAATGTTTTTGGGGTGCAAGAGTTTATGAAAAAAGATTTAGGAATGCGAGCTCTGAAAAGCTTGGGAACCTCTGCTATACGACAATAAATAATAAAAATAACCCCAAAATACCTGCCAAACCATACCCAACAATAGATGCCCTCCAATAGAAAATTCCAGAAATACAAAAAAGTAAAAGCAATTACTAACCAAACCCAATAGAATACCCTAAAATGCTATTTCTGTTTCCAAAATGATTTCTTCAACCTGCTTTTCAAAGAATTTGAATTTCGAATGGATAGACATAATTGAAGAAATTACAAGTTCCTATAATTCTGTCCAGCATTCAACAACTTTGCACGCTTTTTTTAAATTGATGTTCGGAGCTTCTGCCAATGAAACCATAGATAATCATTAGTCAGAAGAGGAAATAATGAAATATTTAAGCAAATTGATTCATGAAATGAAGAAACACAAACTAAAGCAACTGAATATTTTGCATGGTTTTGGTCATAAATTGAAACTTCGAGAACAAAAGCAATTTTAAATTCAAACAACGTTGAAAGAAAAATGTTAACAAAAAAAATGTGGAAGAATGATATTTATATTTTTAACATCAGTGATCGAGTTGTTAAAAGGGTCTATCTCAATAATAATAAAAAAACACGAAAAAGTTGCTTAAACGAACACATTGATACATTCATATATCATGTTAAAAGAGTATCTGCCACAGGAATGGTTGATCTAGAAGGAGATGAAATGTGATTCAAAAAAATAGCAGAGACTTAGCGAAGCTAGAATAATTTTACAATATAATTTTTTTAATTTTTTATAATAAAAACAGTTATTATTATTTTAGAGTAAATATGATCATCAATAAAGTTGAGTTCATTATAATATCATTAGAGTTAGTTTTTAAGCTTTCAGCTTTGCATTAGAGTTAGGAAAACTTAGGGATATATATTAGAGTTATACAACGAACAGAACGTAAGAAAACTAACAATTTGACGAGACACAGCTGTAATACACAATTTAATTTGAAATAGCAAAAATCACCAATGTAACTAAGAGAAAAAGTATTCATTAAGTCAGGGATGTCGAACTCAATTCCCTTTGAGGGCCGCATTGACAAGCTGATAGTCGGATCGATATACTGGTTAGAGATGCTCCAATGCCGAGTTGTAAGTAAATTAATAGTAGCATGTCTATTGAATATCGATTTTTTAACGGTTCGTATTCAACCGTATCTCATTCTGAACCGGTCACAATAAATATCTATTGTCTCATTTAATTTTGTGAATTTTTTTACCCCAAGATCACCGGATTAGAAAAAGTTAAAAGTTAACTACTAACTAAGTGATCCCGGTTTTCCGAGTTCTGGCTCTAGTTCGGGGTCCTCGAAGATCCAACAGAATTCGTAAAAACGGAGACGGTCTCATTCTCCATAAATTCCCCGCATTTTCTAGATAGTCAGATATAGAGATTAAAAGCGGACAGCCGGTTTTTATTGCCCACTGTAGANACCGGATTAGAAAAAGTTAAAAGTTAACTACTAACTAAGTGATCCCGGTTTTCCGAGTTCTGGCTCTAGTTCGGGGTCCTCGAAGATCCACAGAATTCGTAAAAACGGGGACGGTCTCATTCTCCATAAATTCCGCGCATTTTCTAGATAGTCAAATATAGAGAGTAAAAGCGGACAGCCGGTTTTCATTGCCCACTGTAGAAATGACTCCACTCTTCACCTTAGATGTTCTTTAACATTCAATACGTTATCCACATTTTTTTATTAATTATTTTCAAGACAGGAAATTGTGCGGTTTCTAATTTTCGAGACGACGATTCAGAAATCATCGAGCTCCATTAAGGACATGCGTATTTGATTACTGGCAATATGTATTGTCTGTAAATTTTCTGTAGTAAAAAGGTGTTGCGCCGGATTGGTGATCGGGACAAAATTTTCAATATGTTGGTCTCCCTCCTGACCTTGATAATAACTTCATTGACGTGTTGGCCAAATGTCAGGAGAGTATCCAACTTTAATCCTAGTATTGTTGGAGACTTATATGAATTTCATATCGGAAACAATTTGATTTTGGGAGGATCTAATGATCTTCTATATGTAGAGAAAATTGTTATAAATGACTTTCCTGTAGAAACTTCCAGTCGATTTGATATGAGCCAATGCTCCAAAATACCAATATAACTTTGAATTTTCATTCCTACCTTCTCAAAGTTAGAGTCTCTCGTCGCATTAACAATGTCATCTGAGTATGAGAGTATCAATGTATCGGAATCATCATTGGTGGGAAAGTCATTGGTGTACAAGTTAAAGAGCAGGGGAAAGAAGTGAACCTTGAGGGACACCATTCGGCAATAAACGGGATTTAGATTTTCTGTTGTTTGACATCACTTGTCCTCTTCTTCCAATTAGAAAATTCGACAGTCTTCTTTTAATGTTTGGATTTATAAGAGTTTCAGAAATTTTATATATAAGTAGCGTCCTGGAAACGAAGTCGAATGCTTTCTTCAAGTCTATTGAAGCCATTGTGGTCTTTTTATGTGGTTTTGGATAGGAGAATCCATCAGATATATATTGAGTTAATTTTGTTAAGTGAGTCGTAGTAGAATGATTTTCATGGAATCCATGCTGGAATACTCGATTTTGTAAAATATCTTTGATTCGTGTTAAGATTAATTTTTCCATAATTCGGGACAACGCACATAATATTGCAAATTGGACGATAAAAGAGGGATCGTTTGCAAGTTTGTTTGGCTGCCGAATTGGCAAAATTATGGATTTCTTCCATATAGAAGGTATCATATTATTGTTCACAGATAGAGTATAAACGTATGATAGGAATTCGGTTGCTTTTTCACCAAGGTGTTTCAGTTCCATCATCGAGATATTGTCAACACCTCGGGAACGGGAGTTTTTGGCATCCATGATTGCGTTTCGAACTTCTTGCGGAGTAAAGACAATCAAGTCATATGATGGATACAACTTTTTGTTGACTCTGTGTTCCCTCAAACATAGTGTTTCATTAAAATATTTGGGTCGATATTGCTACATCCATGTGTATGGAAGGCTTTCTCAGAGCCTTCATTGCAACGTCTCAAATATTTAATTTTTTTCCATATCAGCGTCTCAGATGTATTTGGCGATAGAGAATCAATAAGTGATGTCCATCGCTTCTTGATAGGGTAACTTGTTTAATTTGTATATTTAAGGTTTTCATTTTTTTAAATCGTCATTTGATAATTCTTTTTGCCTCTTTAATTTATTTCTTTATCTGATAAGTGTTTGTGTATGAATATTATAATAGGTATTCCTTGTTTGATGGCATTGGAATAAATAGTTTTCTTGCTTGGAGTATAATGTCCGTGAAAGTTTTGATCTTGTAATCAATTGATGAGAATACCAATGTGTAAAATACTTCCATATTGGTGTCGATGTAATTAGAGAAGTTGGACCAATCCGCGCTTTCAAAATTAAAAAAATGGAATTCTGTTGATAAATTTATTTTCAGTGTTGATTTTCATCATAATAGGGTTGTGATCACTTCTTAGTTCATATTTTACAATCAAGTTAATAAGGGGAAACATTGATGGGGAATATAAAGAGAGGTCAGGGGATGTAGGTTTGCCTCCTGTTCGAGTAGGTGATCTTGTGTTGCTTTTGGTGTTATTCAATTTACAAAATTGTCCCAAATTTCTGGCCAGTAGGTTTCCTCTACTGTCTGGTTTCTGATATTAGTACCATAATTGATGTTTGACATTGATGTCACCGCATAGTAGTACGTTATTGAGGTTTGAGAAATTCTGTAGGTTAAGGTAATACCCACTTGGACAGGAGCTAGTAGGTGGAATATATACATTGACAATATTTATAGTTTTCATAGGAATTCTAATATTTATGCCAATTAGTTCCGAAAAGTCATCTTCTAGATAGAATTTTCGGATTTTGTTTGAAATATCTTCATGTTGAATTCCATTTCTTATTAGTGTCATTAGTCCTCTAGCAAGCGTAATCTTTCTTACGGATAACGGAGTATCCGGGAAAGGTTAGGGTTCGTATGTTTGTAGCTTTGTCTCTTGGAATAGAGCAATGTCAATTTTATTTATATTGAGCAAGTGGCGGACTTCCAGCACCTTGTTTCGTATTCCGTTATATTGATTTGGACCAGGTTGATTAGAGCGTAAATTAGAGCGTACCCGGAAAACCATCCTCCTTCATGGATAAGGAAAGTGCAGTTCTTTTTAACATCATGTGATGCATAACCACGCGGCATTTTTTTATTGATAATTATTTTAATTAAAAAAATGTGAATTTAAGCTGCTAATCTGTGAATTTAAATTAAAAAGTAATTAAAATTTTAATTAAAAGTTTTAATAAAATTAAGAGTGTCTCTCCAATTATTAACTGCTGTAGAATTGGTTAAAGGACTGATGTAAATTTCATAATCATTACCTCCCTTATATAAAATATAAATTATTAACCTTATGAGTTTTGTCACCCAAAAAATAGATATTATTAATATTATTTTGTTGTAATATTGTGATTGCAAAACTCTTATCCCAACCACAAGGAAATACATCAACACTAATTTGTCCACCTAAATATATTAATGTATTAAACCGATTGAAAAGTTTAAATTATAATTTTTAAATTTATGACTTAAATGATTGACTAAGTTGTTTCTTATAGAATGATCCTTTAATAAAAATAATAATACTTGATCATATTGGGAAAATAAATATCTTTGTTCATCAGTGCAGTCACGACCAATTGGAGCCAAATTAATTAATCCGTCTCTAATCTGAACAAAGGTTGAACTACCATTAGTCAAATAATACGTTCTAAATGGCAGTTCTAATTTTGACATATACCACTTTGAGTATGATATAATCTCATCAAATCTTTCGAATCCAATCTCGTCTCTCATACTCTTCAAATATACAATTTCTATACATTTTCATTAATAAGAGTCCCGTTTTTGTAAGCCTTAATACCATTTTCAACAAAAACATAATCAAAATTACACAAAACTATTCAATTACTATAATAATAACCATCTTCTCCCAATTGTTCTTTCATCATATCCAAAGTAGAACCACTAATAATCCCTATAAGAGTCTTTCTTCTTAGTTCTTCTAGAGCTAACCTCATTTCATCATCTATTGGCTTTATTATTTAACAAGTAGTAAACCTTCCTAGGTGGAGTAATAGTACCATCCACATCAAATAGAACAATAGACATACTACTATTAATTTAAATTATAATTAATATATTATGGTTTTTATTTAATAATTTCCTACATATACAGGTTAATGGTTGGGCCGAGTGGCGTACTGTAACGGGTGTCAGGCAAGAGGCCTTAAGGTCGCTGAATCCCCATACTGTACATTTCGGTCGAAGGTTCCACGCAACTCTGCTTTGGCTTGATGATTGACGTCGTCATCAGTGAAAATTTCACTGCGGAACCGGATCGTCTATATAGGACATGCGCTTAACAAACAGAAAACAAAAGAAGTGAAGATAATTAATTGGTTCTCGCTCATCTATTAGTTATGATAACTGCTCCTTGCTTAAAATAAAGTGTGTGATCTGCCTGAGGGAAGAGATAGCTGATATGGCTCATTGGTTCTCGCTCATCTATTAGTTATGATAACTGCTCCTTGCTTAAAATAAAGTGTGTGATCTGCCTGAGGGAAGAGATAGCTGATATGGCTCCTTGTAAAGTGCATCACTTTTTTTTGTTTTTTAATGGTTGGTAACTTGACTTTTGAACAATATGTCTGGAAAATACGGAATTTATGGACTTAATTTCTTCCCCTGACGTTCAATCTCAAAAAGAACTTTTTTAGGATCTATCAAGATACAAAAAATTTTCGGATGCATTCAAGAGACAAAATTAACCAACGAGATAGAAGAACAACATGGAGAGTTTAGGATAATCTTCCTTCCCGACGGATTCAGGCACTTTGTGCTGGGATTCGCTGTAAAAAATGACTTAGTCGTGAGAATACACAGTTATTGGAGTTTAAACTACAGAACTGAATATTACAAATAAAATCAGACAATCCTAATTCCACCAAGTGTTATCTAACCACCATAAACATATATGCTTCCCACAGTATAGCTTAATAATGATGCGCGTTTATTATTGTAAGTACTTTTGTTCTTCTGTACAGTGAAACCAAGCCAATAGTATTTTGAGTCGTCAAATTGTCTTATTTCAAAAATAAAATTGTCCTAAAATATGGCATAATTATTTGTTTAATTATATTATTTTTTAATTATTATAAAACCATTAGATCTCAGAGGCAAAAATGAAGAACGAATTTCAAAAACAATTTCCAAAAAATTATCCATATTTACAAAAACATTTAAAGGAAATTTATTTTGCCAAAAATGCTCTAAGATAGTAAAACCATCGAAACCAGTGATTCCCAACCTTTTTGAGAACACGGAACCCNCTCCTTGTAAAGTGCATCACTTTTTTTTGTTTTTTAATGGTTGGTAACGTGACTCTTGAACAATATGTCTGGAAAATACGGAATTCATGGACTTAATTTCTTCCCCTGACGTTCAATCTCAAAGAGAACTTTTTTAGGATCTATCAAGATACAAAATATTTTCGGATGCATTCAAGAGACAAAATTAACCAACGAGATAGAAGAACAACATGGAGAGTTTAGGATAATCTTCCTTCCCGACGGATTCAGGCACTTTGTGCTGGGATTCAATGTAAAAAATGACTTAGTCGTGAGAATACACAGTTATTGGAGTTTAAACTACAGAACTGAATATTACAAATAAAATCAGACAATCCTAATTCCACCTGTAAAAAATGACTTAGTCGTGAGAATACACAGTTATTGGAGTTTAAACTACAGAACTGAATATTACAAATAAAATCAGACAATCCTAATTCCACCAAGGGTTATCTAACCATCATAAACATATATGCTTCCCACAGTATAACTTAATAATGATGCGCGTTTATTATTGTAAGTACTTTTGTTCTTCTGTACGACGAAACCAAGCCCATAGTGTTTTGAGTCATCAAATTGTCTTATTTCAAAAATAAAATTGTCCTAAAATATGGCATAATTATTTGTTTAATTATTATAAAACCATTAGATCTCAGAGGCAAAAATGAAGAACGAATTTCAAAAACAATTTCCAAAAGGAAAGAGACCGTCTTGGGGCTAAAGACTCCGTTCGTCTCGACGACCACTGGCTGTACATGGAAACGGTTTAGGAGGCTGCTGTATTTCTTTATTTTTGAGTTTTCATATAAACGGGCGGCCTCTCCCGCTTTAATTGCCGACCTCAAAAGTTTCGACTGGGAAAAGCTGTCAGTACAGGCAGCATCCCAAATTAAGCATTTGCCCCGAGAGAAGGGGAAGACAGTAATTCCATCGGGTCGCTTTCCATCATCCCTACTCAAGCCAGTTGGCTCTAGAATGGATGGGTATCCCGCCAACTCGAGGGCGCGCTTCACCACTTCATTTACAGCCTTGTGTCTAGCGAATCGACCTGCGCTTTTTCGACAAGAAAGGGCATGATGTCCATAGCAGTCGACCTTCCGGCCGCATCGGCACTCATGGGGTTGACAAACTTTCAATCCAAGTCTGATGGAGACTCC